>CM045737.1:44867347-44897347 GCA_024760905.1 Plotosus lineatus | reverse complement strand
AACTGGGTTATCAAAGGCCGGCCATGTCTCTCACTGTCTATGGTGTGAGGCATGTAAAAGAACCATTGCTGACTTTCGACAAGAGTAGCTGCAAAGCCGTCAGCGTGTTTCCGCCCTGTGATGGCCTGGCGAGCTGTCCAGGGTGTACTCTGCCCTCGCCCTGAGTTGGCTGGGATGGGCACCAGCCTCCCCGCGACCCAAATTAGGATGAAGCGGTTACAGAAAATGAAATGAATATTGTATTTATTATTGTATTATATATTGTATTTATTATTATTATTATATATTGTATTTATTATTGTATTATATATTGTATGTATTATTGTATTATATATTGTATTTATTATTATTATTATATATTGTATGTATTATTGTATTATATATTGTATGTATTATTGTATTATATATTGTATGTATTATTGTATTATATTGTATTTATTATTGTATTATATATTGTATATATTATTGTATTATATATTGTATGTATTATTGTATTATATATTGTATTTATTATTGTATTATATATTGTATTTATTATTGTATTATATTGTATTTATTATTATTATTATATATTGTATTTATTATTGTATTATATATTGTATTACTGTATTATATATTGTATTTATTATTGTATTATATATTGTATTTATTTTTTTTTTTTTTTCCGTTTCTCATTCATTCGTTCATTTTATGAACCGCTTAATCCTAATTCGGTGTCACGGGGAGGCTGGTGCCCATCCCAGTTGACTTTGGGTGAGGGCAGAGTACACCCTGGACAGCTCGCCAGGCCATCGCAGGGCAGAAACACGGAGACGGCTGTGCAAACTCCTTGTCGAAAGTCAGCAATGGTTCTTTTACCTGAAAGTCTCAACATAGACATTGAGAGACATGGCTGTCCTTTGATAACCCAGTTAGCTGCAGTGGGGGGGGGGGCAGTGACAACCCGTTGAGAGTGGGGGTTGAACCCGGAACCTGAGGATCAGTGATCCAGTACCTTTACCACCAGGCCACCACTGCCTATTTCTGTTCATTTTAAATGAAAATTATTTTGAGGGAACGATTTATCGTAACAATAATAATAATAATAAGTATAAATTTTGAATAAATACAGTATTAACTTTACTTAGAATTTAGTTCCTGGTCTCTTTTTAATTCTGCATCATATTATTTGAGAAATACTATTTAAAAAAATAAGTACATAATCTAATCAGATTGCAATATTATTTTGTTAGTATACGAGTACACTTTAGCCCTGCGATGGCCTCGTGAGCTGTCCCGGATATACTCTTCCCTCACTCTGAGTGGGCTGAGATGGGCGGCCGCCTCCCTAATTAGGATTAAGTGATTCAGGAAATGAATGAATGAATGAATGAGTGCACTTTACATATTTTATCAGGTGGCACTTCATGAACAACCCCGCCCCGTTGCTCTCGCCCATGTTAGGTGTTAAATGGGAGTGAAGTCATCTGCACCATGACCCTGTGGCTGCATGAGGCCACACATTACCCCAAAAGAGCAAAGAAGATGCCCTGCCAAGGGATCAGTAACCATGACAGGGAATATACTGTGGTATGGTCGCTTCTCTGGCCCTGTACCGGTCACAACACAGGAGTCCAGAGAGAAACGTCGCACCTCGATTTTATCAGAAAAAAACAAAAAAAACAAACCACATCTCACATGATATACAAAAGATTGTAAACCTGACAGTAGGTGGGTAATGACCCTGTCAGTGAACTAAAAACTTTCTACATAATAAGAGACCCAAACAGCAACATTATGGCTTTCAATACATCATCATGTCATGATTTTATATTTGTAAACAACAGTAGAGATGAATCCCCTTCAAATACAGGGATAATTAGCTTTCATCAATAAACTATTATTATTATTATTATTATTATTATTCTCAGTGATTTGTTATCTATATAGAACAAAGACCCACTTGCGATGAAAATCCACAGTTTCGAGGGATAAGACCAGTGCCAAGGCTCAGGGAATTACTGTTCACAATAAAGCGGGCGTTTCCCTCACAATCCACCACAGTGAAATACACCGTGCCACTTCCTGTGGGTTCACACACACACACACACACACACACACACACACACACACACACACAACACACTCACAAACACAACACACTCACACACCACAACACACTAACACACTAACACACACACTAACACACACACACACACACACAACACACTAACACACACACACACACAACACACTAACACACACAACACACTAACACACACACACACACTAACACACTAACACACTAACACACTCACAACACACACACACACACACACACACACACACACACTCACACACACACACACACACAGTCACACACACAGTCACACACACACACAATCACACACACACACACACACAGTCACACACACACACAGTCACACACACACACACACACTCACAGTCACACCTTGGCTCTGTAGTGAAAACGTGTAGCTCTCAGAGTGACTCAATATCAGACATGTTTAAAAGGGGCACGTTCTTAAGCAGAAAGACAAACAAGTCTCCCACAGGGATTACTATGCATAGGAACGGCTAATTCCTCCAACTAAATCTTGTTGTCAACAAAATCAGTATCAAAAAAATCAGAAAATTCACACCTCTTAAGAATGTGATGTGTCATATCACATGCGATTATACTATATATACAGGGATCCCTCACTTTTCACGGTTAATGGGGACCGAGATCCCCCCACAACCACCGAATTCCACAAAGTAGGGTCAACCCCCCCTGACTGACGCATACGTACATGTATAAATGTATACAATATCAATAAATACATATTCAACGCTCTCAATACTTATAATAACAATTAAACATTAAAAAACAATGCATAAGATGTAAAGAAAATATAAATACACACACACACACACACACACGTATGTGTGCGCACACACACACACACACACACACACACACACACACACACACACACACACACACACACGCAAATGCGCATGCATGCATTCAGACACACACCTCACAAAAATGTAAGTAGTTTTGTTGGGGGGTTTTGGGTTGTTGATTTTTGTTTTGTTTGTTTGGGGCTTTTGGTATAATTGGCCTTGTTTTTGTGACATTTTCCTAAACCTTCCCCCCTATTCCTCTTTCATTTTTAATTCGATGAATATTAAAAAAAAAAAAAAAAAAAAACGCGATACACTGAAGCCACATGAATTGAAGAATAAATAAATAAATATTCATTGAATTAAAAAAGGAAATTAAGGAAGAATAGAGGAAAAAACCTAAACTAACACAAAACAAAAAACAACCCAAAAATCTCCCTTCAAAACTACTTACATTATTGCATCATATGGACACAAGCATCTGCGCGCATGCATGCGCACACGCTAATGTATGTGTGTCGTCGTCTTCTCATGCAATACCAACCGTATGTGTGTGGATTTAGATTTTATTTACATCGTATGTCATTTTTTTTAAAATGTTTAATTGTTATTATAAGCATTTATAAAGTTGAATAAGTATTTATTGATATTATATACACATATACATGTACGTACACATCAGTCGCGGGGTTTGGTTTGGGGATGGTTGATCCTACTTCGTGGATTTCAATGGTTGCGTGGGGATCTTGGTCCCAATTAACCGAGTAAAGTGAGGGATCCCTGTATATATATTTTTACAAAACAAATAAATATATTCTTAGATCAATAAATATATAAGCTAATAAATAGATTCTACATGGCTTGTGGCGTTATCTACCCCCAGCCATCCCTACCACACACACACACACACACACACACACACACATGCTGCCTGTTTGGATTTCCTTTAACCAACTGAAAGTCTAAAGTCTGCAGCTTAGGAGATTATGACTCTTTCGCTCTCTCATCCTATCAGAGGGTCATGAAAGGGGTGGGGGAGAATCCGTTTACACATTATGTAAACAATCCTATCTAAAGTAAACACAGTACCTGTCACCAGTTGGTACCAAAGAATGAGGCAGGGAAGGAGGGAGGGAGAGTCAGCTGTGCAGATCCAATTTGCTTTAGTCTTACCTGTCCATTTGGATGAACTGGGCTTGCTGAAGGGCATAATCCTTGGGAAGAAGTCCCCCTATAGGCACGTTCACCTTTTCTGGGTCTGTGTGAAGTGCATGGTATCAGTTATGCTGTTTAAGTGACTCGATCGGGATGTGCAGGTAGTCGGTACTGTTGGGACCCAGCACCTTTCATAGGAAAATTCTCAATGATATTCAAAGCTATCAGAGCTGCTATTACTTGATTGTTGGGTGGCACCTCCCAAACACACACCCTCTGCAAAACGGCATCAATCAAATGTATCATGAGTGTTATATGACATTGGGAATAAAAATACTTGATTGCATATGAGGAAATATTGATATTGATATCATATAATATTGATGCAGCAGACCTGGCGTTCTCTCTCACCTACTTTGTAATCGACATAAGTTGGCATGATCTCAGTGGTGACGGTTCTTCATGTCATCCAAGCTCAAACTGCCAATGTTTTCTTGCACAACATCAACCACAGCCTGGGCAATCCTGCCCTCATAGATCCCCATCTTCCCATGAAGCACAAGCTCCTGACAATACATTATCGGTTATTATAGACCTACAAGCCCAAAAATCAGAAAAAGTTGGGACAGTGTGGAAAATACATCCAGAAAACGTTTAGTTTTTTCAGAGCAAAGCTGGGCAGAGGATCTCCAGGTAACCACCAAGTGCGTGGGGGAAAAAAAAAAAAATCACTGAAATGATGAAGAAAAATGTTTTTCAAATAATGATTGGAAGCGATTTGGGCATTTATTCCTCTACAGTGCAAAGCATAGTGAAAAGATTCAGGGAGTCCAGAGGCGTTACAGTGCGCAAAGGGCAAGGGCGTAAAACCAAAACTGAATGGCCGTAATCTCCGAGCCCTCAGATGGCACTACGCTGAAAACCGTCATTCGCCAATAAGCGGCATGGCTGCATGGGCTCAGGACTACTTCGGGAAATCACTGTCAAGCAAAAGTACATAATTACATCAAAAATGCCAACTAAAACTGTACTGTGCCAAAAAGAAGCCCTGCATACCTGGCGTCGTCAAGTTCTCTTGGCTTGGAGGCATCTTGGATGGTCCATCGCACAGTGAAAAGCACATTTATAAAGAGCTAAAGAACCATCCAGACTGTTACCAGCTACAAGTCCAAAAGCCTGGGTCTGTCATGGTACAGGGTTGTGTCACTGGCTTCGGAATAAGTAACTTCTGCAATGGCATCATTGGCTACCTTGACTCATGAGAGTCTTTTATAATGAATTCTTCATGATACGAGCTTTGATCGCACCAAAAATGTGCCCCATCCAACAAGCAAAATTTTGATTTACGAGCTCTGCTGGGGAAATGGCTTTTCCGGGTTGATAAGCCTGGTATTCTTTCGCATGTATTTCTCCACACTCCAAGAATGCCTTGTGCAGTGCTTCTCAATTATTTTCTTTGACGGCCGCTCTAGGAAGAAGAAAGAAAAAAAAAAAAAAAAAAAAAAAACTCTTCACGCCCTCCCAGTGCCTTGCGCGTGACTATGAATAGTGCTTACTGCACTTCATATTGTTTGCTCGGTGCTTTTTCCCTACAGCATGGCGTGGCAATGAGAGCGCCACTGCCAACTACTGTAGTGGATGCACAATTATACTTAATTCTAGTACAGTATGGCAAAAAAAGCATGTTCCCTGGGGACATACACACCTCCATGGCATCATACCATGTCCCCCCCAAGGGGGGCAACTCCCCACTATTTGAGAAGCACTGGCCTTGTGGGAGTTCACCACGAGCCTTTCCTCGCTGGCATTCATAGCGTGCACGCGCACAAAATTCTCCTTCTCCTCCTGCTCCTCTGTTCCACACCACCTCCTGCCTGCCCACGTGACGACATCACCACAGTTGATGATCGGAAGGGTTAGTTGACATATTGTTTATTCTTGTTTTATTATTTTTTATTATTAATGTACATGTATTATTATTAAATATTTATTGTTTTTACATGTTTATCTTTAATATATCAATTCAAATATATGTGTTTATGGCAGGTTATATGAGTTTGGGAGGGGGTTGGAACGGATTAATTGGTTTTCTGTTATTTTTTAGTTGTTTCATTTAACAAACTTTTTTGCTTACGAGCTCACCCTCGGAACAGATTAAATTCATTAGAGAAGGTACCACTGTGTATATATATATATATATATATATATATATATATATATATATATATATATATATATATATATATATATATATATATATATATATATATATATACACATATATACACACATATATATATATATATATACATATATACACACATATATATATACATATATATATACATATATATATATATATATATATATATATATATATATATATATATACATAAATATACACAGTGTATGTATATTTTATACATATATATATATATATATATATATATATATATATATATATTATACATACAGAGAGGGGGAGAGAGAGAGAGAGAAGCTAAAGACCTCACAAGCCATATGCTAATATCCAACCACAGATTGCGGTAATACGGTAAAACGTATACGTTAAAAAGTGAAGATGATATTAAATGTAAAAACGGGTATATTTTGTTTCTAAGTTATTGGTGTTAAAGTGCTAAACAAAAGACCGTGTTATAATTAACTCAGGAATGTATCGATTGATCTTTGTGTGTTCCGTCGAAACCGATCGCCAAAAGCAATGATTCACAAGTGTCGCCATGTCACATCAAGTTCTCTCTTCATTTGTGTTTTTTCCAAATATTGATCTCAGTCGGGCTGGTATATTATGCAGGTGTATTCCCCGGGTCACAATAGTGGATTCTGTACACGACTCACTAGGATAGAAACTCCTGGTGATTCTGTTTCAGCTGTAAATTGAGTAATAATCTGGAGTAATAATCTTGAGTAAAATCTGTAGTCATCAGTGACACCTGGCCGACTTTCAACAATCTAGATCTCCTTCTATGTTCGATCTCAGAGGTTGCCTGTGACAAAGGCATTAGTTTTATCTGACTATAACACACAATCTAAATTACAGTTTGCATAACATTACAGTCTAGGAGTGCCATGTTTAAACCATGATGACATTTCGCAAATATATAAACTACACCCAAGGCATTCATACCTGGAATGTACATGTGAGGTTGGGATTTGTCATGACCTGTCCGTGTTTAGGTGGTTAGTTCTTAAAATTGGGGTTTACTCTGCCCTCGCCCAGAGTCAGCTGGGATGGGCGCCAGCTTGCCCTGTGACCCTAATTAGGATTAAGTGGCTCCAGAAAATAAATAAATGATTTTTATTTCCAAATTTAACCCTTAATTTTCCAAACTTTGTCACTATTTTGCGACTGATGATACAGAAGAAGTGTGCAACAAATTATCTATGCTTACCCTATAATAAAGATCATGTATATTCCTGGACAGCAAACTGGTTAAAAATATTACAAAACACACCCTGAAAGTTATTTTATATAGACATAACAGGCCGCATAATGCCATAACTGACCAATCAGAACTGCGCATTCAACAAATCCATATAATAATCTATAATAAGTGTGTGTGTGTGTGTGTGTGTGTGTGTGTGTGTGTGAGCTGTTGTAAGGAATTTCTTCTGTGCCTATCAGCTCTATAAAGACTTATCTAGAGATCAAGTGTTACTAAATATTATCTTTTACGACATAGACCTAATGATATCTGATTGGTCCACTGAGGATGGTCTGATAACTTTTTATTTCCATCAAATGATGTACAGTATTTACCTTGAAACAATCACGATTTACATTACTATTGTTATTTTAGAAAAGAAAAGGAAGAAAACAATACTATTAAGAATCCAAGCTCGTCACTGAACTACAATCTGTCACGACTGGTGATATATAACCTGAAATGCTCAAGATGTGGGGACCCGCAGACAGTTCAGTGCTACAAGCAACACCGTTCCAGCATCTCCTGCAGCCCAACTGACACCAAATGTCATGCTTCGCATTCCTTTGGACCCCGTTAGCAAGGCAGAGAGGGGGATCCTGACGATTGGGCCACCCAGGATCTCCATATTCTGGCCCAGGCTTTGAGCCCTGGAGAGGATACTCCAGCTCCACTATAATTTATGGTGTGGCCCAGACTCATTTTTTATGGTGTGACCCGGTCTCTGTTTTTTTTTTTGTTGTTGTTTTTTTTATGGTGTGTTTATATGGCTCCGTATGGTCCTGCTTGGCATTAAAGGGTTAATCCTAATTAGGGTCGTGGGGAGGCCAGTGCCCATCTCAGCTAACTCTGGGCAAAGGTCACCAGAAACCTCGCCAGGCCATCGCAAGACCAACACTGAACAATTTACATCGGGGTGATTTGGAACAGCCAATTAACCTACTGGGCATGTTTTTGGACTGTGAGAGGAAACTGGAGTGCCAGAAAGGATGAAACCCATGCAAGCACAGGAAGAACATACAAACTCCACACAGACATTCCCAGGCTGGGAATCAAACCCAGGACCTTCTTGCTGTGAGCCGGATGGACCACTGCACCACCTTGCCACCATTTTCAGAAATATAGAACTTCATTTGTATAAATTATTCTGAGAAATAGACTCTCTCAAATGGCAGGTAGATATTACTAAAAATGATGTAGTGGAGGAAGTGCATTAAGGGTGAACGGAGCTAGTCGAGAGAGAAAAAAAAAACACGGGGAATTGCTGAATGCAACGACTCACAGTCCCATGGACTACAGCCAAGCATGTGCTGTGATAACTCCAGCTAAAAATAAAGAATGGGTGTGGGGCCATTAGGAATATTCACTACTGCCCATATCTAAAATATTATTGTGTTGGAAATCACTGAGGCACTTTATATAACATACGTGCCCTTTTGGCACTGAATACAAAGGTGTGGCCTTCCTGAATATCAACATCTAACCCCCTAAAAATTTCATCAGTTCAGAATGACTCAATTTTATTTTAGATTCAATGGGCTTTGAATGCATGCAGTCAGTCTGACAGTGAGCACTATACACAAACACAAAAGATGCATTCGCAGTCAGTTCAGTGACATAAATCAAATCACAGCATTGTGGAACCAGCATTATATTATAGGAAAATAATCAATGACAGTGTAATGTGATGCTGCATGACATGAAGTGGGGGTCATGGTTATGGGGTGATTACTTGACTATGATGACAGGCCTAATATTGTTGTTGTTGGTATCCTTCCATCTCGATAGACAATGGGGTTCATGCTATGGATCAGTTCATGGTACTGTGGGCAAGGACAGAGTACACCCTGGAAGGCTCACCAGGCCATCCCAGGGCACAAGCACACTGACGGCGATGCAGCTACTTTTGTTAAAAGTCAGCAATGGTTCTTTTACATGAACCTCACCACCATAGACAGTGAGAGACACGGCCGGCCTTTGATAGCCCAGTTAGCTGCACTGGGGATACTGTGGAGCTGGAGTATACTCTCCATGGCGCGAAGCCTGGGCCAGAATATGGAGATCCAGGGTGGCCCACTTGTCAGGATCCCCCTCTCTGCCTTGCTGACGGGGTCCAAAGGAATGCAAAGCATGACATTTGGCGTCAGTTTGGCTGCAGGAGATGCCAGAACGGTGTTGCTTGTAGCACTGAACCGTCTGTGGGTACCCACTCCGGATCTCAATGTTTACTCCTTTTCCCTCATGTGGTTTGGCCTGTCAGCTGAGACGGTTTACTGGGGTGTGGAGCTCGGAGCCAGCACATGAGAGCTTTGGGAGTTGGATGAGAACCGGTTGTCCGTCCACCCTACAAGACAGGGTGCAGTTGAGGGTGGCAGACGAGGGTACTATCTCTATCCAGAACTCCCTACACCCCACAGGCCTAATATTAGGCATACGTAACACCTAGAACCTGAATAGAACATTTTGAACTCACTCACTCATTTGCAAAACCATTTCATCTTGTTAAGAGTCGTGGAGAAGCTGGAGTCTCTCACTTGACAAGGTGTGAAGTCAGGGTACACACTGAATAGCTCACCAGATCACCACAAGGTGAAGCACACATAAGCATTCAGATTCACACCCAAGGACAACTTGGAACAGCCAATCAGATGCCCATATCTTTGAAAAGTTGAAGGAAACCGGATTACCCGGAGGAAATCCCATACAACATGTAAATTCCACAGAGAAACGCCCCGAGCACAGGACTGGAAGGTAGAACCACCTTACTGTGAGGTGGGTGTGCTATACTTTATGCCGCCATGCTCCCCCGACAGGACAATGCCTGAATCAAAACGACCCACATTCATGGTTCATTATTATCACATTTTGAATTTCTGAGTGGTGCATCAACAAGGCGCGTGACTATTAACCCTGACATCGCAAATTCGAATCCGGGTTAATGCCACAGCCATCCGTTACCGGGAGTCCATAGGACCTATATGGCCGAATCCTCGTAGAAGGGAGGTAGAGTGTCGTATGAGGGGGGTGGGGAAAAGCCTCTGGGACCTCCACTCCATGATGGGGGTGAAATCCTGGAGCAACCAGGTCGGGCGTGATAGGGTGAGTGACGCGGGCGGTGCAAAGGTGTCGGACACCAGCTGTTTTCTGTCGCCTCGGTTGAATCTGAGGCGGTCGGTCCGGGTCGGCGCATGGAACGTGACTTCCCTGCGGGACGACTCTCACCTGCCTCTGGTATCAAGGGAGTTTAGTCTGCTTGGCGTTGGCATTGCGGCCCTCTCTGAGGTGCGGAGGCCTGGGTCCGGCGAGACAGGTGTCGGTGGGTACACCTACTACTGGTCTGGCCGGGCCAACAGTCTTCACACTCAAGGAGTTGCCGTCGCTGATTGATTGGCTCCTTTGGTATCAGAGTGGTCCCGGTCAACGAGCGTATTATGCAACTGAGGGTGACTCACACAGTGGAGACGCTCTCTATCGTCGCAGTGTACGTTCCGACTGGGGGTAAGTGATCGATCTACGAAGGAAACCTTCTACGACCAGCTCAACTCGGTGGTGTCGGGGGTTCCGGGAAGGGACACCCTGATCGTACTGGGGGACTTCAATGAGACCACTGGCACTAACCGGGATGGCTACGAAGCATGTGTCGGTCCCCACGGCTCTGGACGCCGCGATGAAAGCGCCTTAATGCTTCTTGACTTCGCAAAAAGTTGGGGCTTAAGGATTGCTGGCTCGTGGTTCCAGAGATCGGATCCACGACGCTGGACTTGGTACTCCAACGACGGCGTCACTACGAAGGAGATCGACCATGTTCTCGTAGGTAGTCGCTGGCGGCTGGTCCAGAACTGCCGTGTCTTCAGAAGTGCCCAGCTATTCTCGGGAGACCATGGGCTTCTGGTGGCGACTCTGAAGATCAGCTTCAGGCGCCCTGAGAAAGCCCTGGCTCGTCAAATGCGATTTGACGTCAGCCGACTCAGGGACCCTGATGTGGCTTCGGAGTTCGCCAGTAGGCTTGGGGAATCCCTAGAGGATCTGGACGCGGGTGCGGGCACGGAGGTTCTCTGGACTGGTTTCAGAGACTGTGTCCCGTGACTGCATATCAGGGTTGCCCAAACGACCGGGAATAGCCATCTCCTATGAGACCATCGACATCATCGAGAGAGCGAGACAGGCTCGACTCGACGGCAGAGTTGGACTGGCCAGGGACCTGAAGCGCGAAGCCGTCAAGGCAGTGCGAAGAGATCGGGAGGCTGCGGTCCGCGATCTCTGTGAGACTGTCGAGGGCCACTTGAATTCGAGTGACTCTCGCCCGGCTTACAGGGCATTGCGGAGTCTCCGTTCCTCTCGGTCCACATCGTGATGTCAGATGGTGAAAGCTGCAGACGGTAGTGTCCTTACTGAAGAATCGGAAGTGAGGACTCGTTGGGCCGAGTACTTTGAAGAGTTGTATCGTGCTGACCCTCCCACCCGGAGCCTGGCCATTGGGGATTGTGAAACTCTTGTTGCCGACCCTCCCCCAGGCTGCGACCCGCCAACTCTTGAAACTCGGAGGGCGGTGTGGTGCTTGGCGGATGGCAAATCTGCGGGAGTTTGTGGTATCCACGTGGAAATGCTTAAGGCAGGAGGTGAGGCCGTCCTCAGGTGGCTGTTTGTTCTTGTGTGCTCCGTGTGGAGCACTGGTGTTATCCCAGCTGACTGAAAACGGGGCATCGTTGTCCCGATCTGGAAGGGGAAGGGTGATACCCAAGAATGCAACAGTTACCGGGGGGGTTACTACGACTATGACTCAGTGAATAGGGAGGCCCGCTGGGGCATACTTCGTCTACGTGGGATCCCGTCGGCTTTGGTCCGGCTGATATTGTCGCTGTATTCTGGGACAGAGAGTGCGGTGAGGTGTGGGGGTTCCACCTCTGACTTCTTTTTGGTCGAGACCGGAGTAAGGCAGGGGTGTGTTCTGGCCCCCACTCTCTTCAGTACCGCAATGGACTGGATCCTGGCGGCGGTATCGGGTGGATCGGCCTGTGGTGTGTCCTTCGGTGAGGTTCGGATTACTGATCTGGACTTTGCCGATGACGCAGTGATCTTCGCGGAAATGGTGGATGTCCTGACAGAGACTCTCTCTTCGTTGGGTGAGGAGGCGGAACCGCTTGGTTTGCGAGTCTCCTGGATCAAAACCAAGATCCAGGCTTTCGGCGACCTCTTGGATGCTGCTGTTGACTAGATCGCTGTGGGTCGTGAAAGAGTAGAGATTGTGGAGTCTTTCACTTACCTTGGCAGCGTGGTCCATCGTTCCACTGATTGCAGAGCTGAGATCAATCGTCGACTTGGTCTAGCCTATGGGGCGATGGACTCCTTTGTTACGAGTCTTTCACTCTTGGAGTCTTTCACTCCCTTGTGTTCCCTGTCTTGCTCTACTCAAGCGAGACATGGACGCTCACGGTTGAGCTTGGACGACGACTGGACTCCTTTGTTACGACTTCCCTTCGCCGCATCTTCAGATGCCGCTGGTGGGACTTTGTTACCAACCAGAAGGTGCTCGGGTAATGCGGGAATGGTAAGAGTAACCTGCTTGATCCGCGACCATCAGCTGCGCTACTATGGGCACTTGGCGCGTTTCCCGCCTTTGGACCCAGCACACCGGATCCTTTCCGTTCGGGATCCTAGGGGCTGGAGCCGATCGCGGGGACGACCACGTGCGACGTGGTTGTCGCAGCTGAGGGCTGCCCTGCCGGGGGGTATGAGCCCTGCGCAGGCCTGGTCGATAGCCAGGAGACAGCCAGATGAGTGGAGGCGTCTGGTGGACGCAGCAAAGTGCCGTCCCGGCGCATGCCCTCATACCTGATCTGACCTGAGGTAGAGACGGCACACGCTGATCACTTGTCTGTAAGCTCATTGGTACGGGGGGCGGGGGGGGGGTGTTCCAGCTCATTCTTTCCGAGTGTGTTAGACCATCCATGAATACACATGCACCACAGTTCGAAAAGAGGCGGGTGGCTCGCGTTGCATGTCACAGAGAGGGCGTGTACATGCTTTTGCTCCTCCCCGATTGATGGTGGTCCTGTGACAAGCAAGGTACTAACTGATGGGTGGGAGTTGGATACGAATAAATTAGGGAGAAAATAGGGGGAAATCCAAAATAAAAAATAAAAAATTATATATTAAAAATGCAAGTTCTCCTTGTCTTTGAAACCTGTTCAAGATTATAATTAAAGAATAAAAGTCCATATGTGAGGCACTCCACCAAAAGTAGGCGCTTGTCGCAAGTGACGTAAGGTGCTTGTGAGACAAAGCGCGGCTTATTCGGACTTCCGATCTTTCAAGTGAGCAAGTGCGCGTTGAATACTTGTTTACTACTCAATCTTCACTTGCTCACTTGAAAGATCGGAAGTCCGGATAAGCCGCGCTTTGTCTCACAAGCACCATACATCACTCGCGATAAGCGCCTACTTCCGGTGGAGCGCCTCACATATTAGTTTTAACAGAGTTGGTGCATAATCAATATTAATCGTAAATATGAAAGGAAAATAGCATGCGTTAATAAAACTAATGCTCATACAGTACAGATACCTACTAAATATTCATTCATTCATTTTCTGAAGCATTTAATCCTAATTAGGGGTCACAGGGAGGTTGGCACCCATCTCAGCCGACTCTGGGCGAGGGTGGGGTGCACCTTGGACAGCTCGCCAGGCTATCGCAGGGCCAACACTTGCACCACCTTTCATACTCACACACTCACGTCCTCATCTCGGAGTGATTTGGAGCAGACAATTAGTCTACTGTGGATGTTTTTGGACTGTGGGAGGAAACCGGAGAACCCGGAGGAAACCCACACAAGCACGGGGAGGTCATGCAAACTCTGTATAATATTTTTATCCATTAAAAATATACCATGGACATGTCAATCTAAACAAGCTGTACTGAATTAAAGGTGCATGGTTAAGAGTTATGTAATACTTTACTGTTAAAATCTCACGTATTGATCATTTTGCGAGGCTGGCAAAGGTAAACGCCTCTCAAGTCAAACAGAACAGAATGAGCAACATGGAGGGCAGGGACACGATGTGGTAGAATATTAACTGATGGGCTGCTGTTAGTGCCAGAACTGTTGTAAATTTGACATGAGAACTGTGACATCACTTTATAAAGGTGTATATACGGAGTATATATATATTCCCAGACGCACGTCTCTCCCAGATCAGCAGGAACTACAAGTCGGAAAGTTTACGCTGGAATAAAAGGAAGTTGAGATATATTTTATATATTTGTTTTGGGATTTGTTAGACTTGGACTTTTTTTTTTTTTCCCTCGCTGCTTGAATCCGATACCAAAAAAGACTGCACCATGTGTTCTGGGAATTGTGCAAAGTGTTTGGGTATCACACTCATTCCTTTAGCTATTGCTTGTCTACTCTGCAACATCCTGCTGTTCTTCCCCGGAGGGAAACCTGCCGACAGCAACGACCACATCACAGATGAGGTCTGGCTCTTCGGGGGAATCATCGGCTCTGGGATATTGGTGAGTGTCTCCATACTGTACTGTATACGGGATAGAAGTTCACAGTGAGCCGATGGCTTATTAATTTCCCAAATAAACATTACTGACAAGCTTGTATTTATTTATTAATAAATAAGTAAATTGCTTTTTTTAAATTTTTTTAAGTATGCAAATATTCTGCTGATGTAAATAAAAGTCTGTGTGAATTTACACTTTGTCCATGGTGATGTTTTTACAGATGATTTTCCCAGCGCTGGTCTTCTTGGGATTGAAAACTAATGACTGTTGCGGCTGTTGCGGCAATGAGAGCTGTGGGAAGAGATTTGCTGTGAGGAGTCATTCGAACTATCCATGATACACTGATATCAGACAAAGAGGCACATACACACACACACACACGCAAACACACACACACACACACACACGTGTGAGCGCACACATGCACACACACACACAGATGCATACACACACACACACACACACACACACACCTGTATACACACACACAGACACAACACACATGCGCGAGCACGCACACACACACACACACACACACACAACACACATGCCCACACACACACACACACACACACAAACAGCACATATGCACACACAGACAGACACAACACACACACACACACACACACACACACACACACACACACACACGCACAAACTCACGCACACACACAGATGCACACACACAGATGCACACACACACACACACACACACACACAGACACAACACACACAGACACAACACACATGTGAGCACGCACGCACACACACACACACACACACACACACACACACACACACACACATGCCCACACACACACACGCACACACAGACAGACACAACACATATGCGCGAGCGTGCACACACACACACACACACATGCACATACACGCATGCACGCCCAAATGCACACACAAACAAATATGCACACACAAATAAAAATGACACACACACACACACACACACACACAGATGCACGTGCACACATACATGCACACACACAACACACACACACACGCCCATATGCACACGCACACACACACACACACACACACACAATAAAAAAATGATGATATAATATTTTCTTGTATAATTTGTGTACATTTTTATTTGATGGTGTTTATCAAATTGAATGAATGTAAATTTGATTGAATGTCTATTTCATTTGAAAATTCTATTTTTAAATGCTCCCAAATAATATTTTATATACGCATACAGTATAAAGCATTAAAGAATATGAGCAGATTATCACTCACTAATTTTTAATGGAATTCTTCAATCTCTCCTTAGATGTTTTTCTCCATTATATTTGCTGCAGTCGGCCTTTTGGGAGCTGGCTATTCTTTCATCGTGTCAGCCGTCGCCATTAATCAAGGGCCGAAATGTCTCACTGCGGCTGGCAAATATGAATACCCATTCATTAATGGGTAGGTAGCAAGAGGGTGACTTCTGTTTTTATTGTTTGTTTGTTTGTTACAAGTACAGGATATATCCACGTCGTGATCAGAGATGCACTTTTGCTCAATTTGGAATGTGTGAGAGAGAGAGAGAGAGAGAGAGAGAGTCTTTGTCGTCTTTATTTTTTAATATATTGTTTTTTCTGTCCAAAGTGCCCACAACTACCTGTCCAACACTTCATCATGGGAAGTGTGCACAGAACCTAAAGACATCGTGCCGTGGCACCTAACGCTCTTCTCCATGCTTCTGATTATGGGCCTGGTGCAGATGGTACTGTGCGCATTTCAGATCATCAACGGCCTGATCGGCACCATCTTCGGAGACTGCTGCGGATGTTGCGGGGTACGATAACCACTTATAAACCAATCAAATAGCTTCAATCCCTCCACCCCACTCCTGCCAACTTCTCCCACTTCTCGTACTATAGCTGCAAGGTTATTTAAACTAAGGTGGGGTTTACTACGGATGCTGCGTATCGAATTACTGGATTAGTGAAAGTTTATTATTAACTTTAATCAAATCAGCAAGTGGTGTATTCACTCTCCGTGTGTCCGGTGAACTCAGGATCCAGGAACAAGGCCGTCGGAGTGACGTCTGTGGTTGTTTTCTTTTACAGGGCTCGTGAACTGACGGCTGAAAAGTGATGAAACGTGAACCGTGAAGAGAAGAACGTTAATCGGGGGATTTCAGAAACATTTTCCAGATATATATCATACAGTTTTGTGTCGTTCGGAAATTTTTCTACAGGTTCACGGTGTACGCTACGAATCTTTTGTTTGATGGGGCTCCTGATGAAAGCAAAAGAGAAATCTAATATTTATATAAAAAAAATTAAATATCAGTACAACGTATATTTTAACATTGAGGTGTTGTTTTTATGTTGTTTTTTTTTTTTTTTTTTTACAAAATATATTTTAATAAACAGATGTAAGAATCGCTTCATACTCGTTGAATATTTTACTGTATAAATGAAAGTGAAAATTATATAGACAGCCTACTGTGTGTGTGTGTGTGTGTGTGTGCGCGTGAGAAATGGCAAATACATTGTTGTATAATAAAATAATTAAATGTCAAACTTTCTCGTGTGGTGTTTTTTTTTTTGTTTTTTTTTTTTTTTTTTTTAAATTCGAAGAAAAACAGGAAATGGAGTCGGATGATGGGACAGGATGTAACTCCTAGTCCCTTGGAGGTTATGCTAAAGGCTTCACTGAAAACAACATCTGGCCAACTTTCAAGCTTTATGAGACAGAGCAGAGTGGGGGCTTGAATCTCCACCCTCAATGCATTGTCACTGCCCCCCCCCAGTGGTGCTAACTGGGTTATCAAAGGCCGGCCGTGTCTCTCACCGTCTATGGTGTGAGGTTCATGTAAAAGAACCATTGCTGACTTTCAACAACAGGAGCTGCACAGCCGTCAGCGTGTTTCTGCCCTGCGGTGGTCTGGTGAGCCGTCCAGGGTGTACTCTGCCCTCGCCCGGGGGCGGCTGGGATGGGCGCCAGCCTCACCGCGACCCTAATTAGGATTAAGATGTTCAGAAAATGAATATATAAGGTGTCGGAGATGTGTTTAGGGCAGGATTAAGCCAATTAGGGCGAGTCAACATCTACAAATAAGTGACATCATCAAAAATTACATTTTAATTACTGATTGGAGGAGGATGAACTTTAATGATGAATCCAGGTTTCCTGATGGACGAGTCAAATTGGAGGGGATTATAATCTGGGATTGCATCACCAAAAAAGGAGTGAAAACAACAACTACTAATACTACTGATACTAATAATAATAATAATAATAATAATAATAATAATAAAAATAGGGTGGCATAAGGATTAGCGTGTCGGAGTCATGGAAAGAAGGTCCTGGGTAGTGATCTCGTACCTGGCGAAGGCGTTTCCTTATGGAGCGTGCAATTTGGCCCCCGTGCTTGCGTGCGTTTCCTCTGGGTACTTCATTTCCCCCGCGACGGTCCTCCTGCACGCACATTAGGTTAACTAGTTGTTCCAATGTCCTGTCCCTATGCTGGACCGATGAGCTGTTCAGTGTGTACTCCAACTTCGCACAGTGATGGCTGAGATATACTCTAGCCTCTCTGCGACCCCTGTAGGTTTAAGCGGTTTTCAAAAATTCATGCATAAATGAATTAGTTGTGATTAGTTTCAACTTTCTACTCATTCATTTTTTTAATGAACTAAAAGTTTATCTTCTCGTCCGTTCAGTCCTTTTCTGAACCATTAAATCCTAATGACAAGATCGACAATCGACAAGAGTAGCTGCAAAGCCGTCGGCGTGTTTCCGCCCTGCGATGGCCTGGCGAGCTGTCCAGGGTGTACTCTGCCCTCGCCCATAGTTGGCTGGGATGAGCTGTCTGCCAAAATCATCAGAATTAAAACAATAAAAGACCTGAAATATTTCAGTTGGGGCGCAATGAATCTAAAATAAAAATTAAACTTTCATATATCAGTACATTACAGAAAATAATGAACTTTATCACAATATGCTAATTTTTTGAGAAGGACTAGTGTAAATGCAGAAATATACGTACCTGTAAATACAGGTATACCTCACCGAAGATAAGATAAGATAAGATACAGCTTTATTAATCTCACAATGGAGAAATTCACTGTTACAGGCTCTTGAGGTACTATCAGTAGGGGGAGCAAAAATAGATACAAATACAAACATACACACATACATATATATTATATAAGTAAATAAATAAATAGATACATAAATAGTATAAATTAATAAACAATAAAAGAAAAGAAGGGAACGACTTTATAGACTATCTATATTAAAGTGTAATGTATCTGAGGGCAGAGTAGATGGGTTGATATGGTTCACAGTCAGTGGGGTAGATGTGGTTGATTAAAGTGCGTGGGGTTTTTATTGCACATAACCGGTATTTTCACAGACAGTTACAAAGTGGCGTTGTACAGTCCGACAGCAGTGGGAATGAACGACCTGCGGTAGCGCTCCTTCCTGCACTGAGGATGTCTCAGTCGTCCACTGAAGGAGCTACTCAGCTTCTCTACAGTCTGGTGCAGTGGGTGAGAGCTGTTGAACAGGATGGATGTGAGCTTTGCTACCATCCTCCTCTCACTCACCTCCTCCACAGAGTCCAGTGGGCAGCCGAGGACAGAGCTGGCCCTCCTGACCAGCTTGTTCAGTCTCTTTCTGTCCCGCTCTGTGATGCCCGGGGCCCAGCAGATGGCAGCGTAGAGGATTGCAGAGGCTACCACAGAGTCATAAAAAGTCCTGAGCAGAGGTCTGCATACTCCAAAGGACCCGAGTCTCCTCAGAAGGTGGAGGCGACTCTGGCCCTTCTTGTACAGGTTACGTTGTACAGGTTACAACGTCGTTAATCGGTTCCAGGAGCGATTATTTAAGTTGAAAAACGACTTGAATCGAATTAGCTTGTCTCCAGGCTAGACTACACCACATTTACTTATCTAGGCTGAACCGAAAATAATCATTCCAAGTTCTGTACTTTACTCATGAATGAAATTTTAATTAATATTTGGTAAATAAGAATCTATTTTAAGCTTGAATGAGGATGAGAGTAGACGATAAACAGACGTATATCGTGTATAAACTAAATCAATTCAAAGCAATAGCGGCTTCGCAGGATTGATGAATGACGACCCATAACGGTAGATATTGGCACTACTGTACGTATTTTAATAAGATTTTATATGCCGTTATTCTTATTTATTGCACAACAATATAATTACGTATTTTTGGTTTTTTTATTTATTTATTGTACATTAACATGATGTCATGTGATTTTAATGCTTTTCTAGTGCTTTGTATGATTCCAATATTTGTAGCGGACAGACGTAAAGTTGATCATAATGATGTAAACTTCATTTTTATTTATTTTTTCCCTTTTTTTTTTTTTTTTTTTTTGAAAACCGAAGTATAATCGAGAACAACTTGACTCGAAACGCCGTAGGCCGAGTTACACCTGTATAGATTTTACAAACACCTGCACCCAGCAGAGCTATCCCGGCAGCTGAGACGGCGAGAAAAGGGGTACGTGTCATTACTTTCACTCAATAAATTTAGTCGCAAAAATTATTTAAAAAAAAATAAATAAATAAAAATTAAATACACAAAATTAAATTTAATAGGTCTCTTACATTTACTGTGCATGTAGCTGCTATTAATATACTGTAACGGCGATAACTATATGAAACACTTATTTATTTACTTTTATTTCTATCATTACAAACCTTATCGTCCTGGTTTGGGCCGGCACTCAGCAAACATTTACACGTTATTGTACCTCACTGTGAAGCCTTTGTGCTGCTGCTGCTGCTGCCTCAGCCAATTTATTGATGCAATGATATTCCTGTTTATGGCAGGTGGAGCGCAGATATTGCAGAACCAGAGAGACACACTGAGAGAACACAGTCATCAAAGTGTTTGCTTTTTTTTGCAGATGTTAGGAACAAGTATTTCTTTACTGCCAAGATGTTTGTGTAATGATCCGAAGTAAAGTAGTTGATAAAGACAATGCAATAAACTTTCAGTAATTTGGCTCATACTATGGCTAGAGTTCGGGCCCTAAACTAGGAAAAGTTTGCTCTGTGTTGGAATTACATGTTGTAAAATCCTGGGGATTATTTAAGTGATTAAAAAATCTTGATGATAAATTATATCATTTTATAGATTGTAAATATACCGAGGTGGCATCATGGTGTCGTGGTTAGCACATAATGCTTACAGAAAGAAAGACCTGGGTTCGAGTCCAGGATGAGGGCATTTCTGTGTGGAGTTTGCACGTTCTCCTCATGCTTGTGGGGGTTTTCTCTGGGTACACCGGTTTCCTTTCACAGTAAAAAGACTTGCACATCACGCTGTTCCACATTGCCCCTAGATGTGTGTGTTGTCCTCTGAGGATCTGTTGAGCTCTTCAGAATATATCACACCTTCGTCCAATGTAGGCTGAGAGAGGCTCCAGCCCCCCCATCCACTCCACTACAGTAGGAGTAATCAATTTGGCATATGAGTGAGTGAATGAAAATAAAAATGGTGTTCATGGCACAGAATCTACTCTGTGGGATTTGACAGCCACATAAAAACATTCAGGATAATACTGACATCTGGTGGACAGCTGAAAAAAAATGGGAGTCTGGGCCACGTCATTAAAAAAAAAAAACACACAAGAGACTGGATCACAACATAAAAAATTAGGAGTCCGGCATACAGCATAATAAAAAAAATGGGAATCTGTGAAACACCGTAAAAAATGGGAGTTTGGTCTACACCATAAAAAAAGGGAGTCTGCATCACACCATAAAAAGTGAGAGTCTAAGCAACACCATAAAAAACTAAGAAGTCGGGTCACAACATAAGTTGGGTGTCTGGCCTGCAACATAAAGAAATGAGAGACTGGGTCACACCATAAAAAATGAGAATCTGGGCCAACCATAAAAAATGAGAGTTCGGGTCACAACATAAGAAGTTGGGTGTCTGGCCCACAACATAAAAACATGAGACTGAGTCACACCACAAAAAATGGGAGTCTGGCCCACAATATTAAAAAAAAAAAATGAAAGTCTGGGCCACACCATAAAAAAAAAAAAAAAATGAGAGTTTGGGTCACAACATAAAAAGTTGGGTTTCTGGTCCACACCATAAAAAAATAAAAAATAAATAAAAAAAAAGAGAGAGAGACCAGGTCACACCATAAAAAAATGAGAATCTGGTCCACACCACAAAAAAGGGGAGTCTGGCCCACAATATTAAAAAAAAAAAAAAAAAAATGAGTTTGGGTCACACCATAAAAAAGTGAGAATTCGGGTCACAACATAAAAAGTTGGGTGTCTGGCCCACAACATAAAAAATGAGAGTCTGGTCCACACCATAAAAAAAAAATAATAAAAAAGAGAGACCAGGTCACACCATAAAAAATGGGAGTCTGGTCCACACCATTAAAAAAAAAAAAAAAAAAAAAAAAATGGGAGTCTGGTCCACACCATAAAAAAAAAAATGAGAGTTTGGGTCACAACATAAAAAGTTGGGTGTCTGGCCCACACCATAAAAAAACTGAGAATTCGGCACACAACATAAAAAAATGAGAGTCTGGGCCACACCATAAAAAAAATGGGGAGTCTGGCCCACAACATAAAAAAAAATGAGAGACTGGGTCACACCATAAAAAATGGGAGTCTGGTCCACACCATAAAAAAAAAAAAAAAAAAAAAAAAAGAGAGAAACCGGGTCACACCATAAAAAAAAAAAAAGATTCTGACATTGCGGGTGTGCAAATTTTATTACTAGTTGAGAATGAGTTCCATCCATTCAGTCATCCTCCCACTCATACCTCTGTAACCTGGACCACAGTTTTGGAGGAAGCTCCAAAAAAAAAAAAAGTTTTACACAACTTTGAAACATATAAACCAGCTAAAACATGTTCTACAGGAAAATGACAGTGTGAAGGATCCACCCATTGTATCGCATATGTGTAACGACTAGAAACAAAGAAGGCAGCTATGTTTGGTTACAAGTAAAATAACGGATGTATGACTAGAGGAACAATCTAGTGGGTTAACAGGCAGTGTATGTCCAAAATGTAGAAAATGGAAAAGTCCAAATTTCTGTGCTCTCATTCACCTCAAGATGGCGACATTTACTAATGTCATTGCTGCAGTGCAGGTGTTGTGACCTCGTGTACAGGAGCAAGCAAATGGTTTCAGAAAGACGTCATGACTGATTTCACTTTATTTCCAAAAGATAACAGTGTACTTGATTCTTACTGAATATTTCTCAAAAGATAATGACCCCTTTAATGGTGTGCAACGTATCTCTGGAATCAATATTTCTTTATGGATCGGAATCACGGTTAATGAAGAAAGTCCTCGAGCAGTCCCAAGACGGCACCTATACGCAAACCACACAAAATACTCAACGTTTTCTGGCATCACTGCTGGTCGAACAAGTGGCCGTATGGCTCCTTACCTGGATTTTCGAGCAGAATAACTGAAAGTCAGTTTGTACTGGGCAGCCACATTCTCCACCACGACACCAACAAGTTCTATTCTGGGACCAAGAAACAAAGGGAAAAGTGGGCCGGCCACATATTCAATTCAGATTTATTTGTATAGCGCTTTTTAACAACCGACATTGTCGCAAAGCAGCTTTACACAGTAAAAGTAGAAGTTTGCAAAGTATAAGAGTTTAAAGATTTCATACAACCCCTACACATCCTTAATGAGCGTCACCCGCGGCGGTGGTGCCAAGGGAAAACTCCCGTCAGGTTGATGCGAGGAAGAAACCTCGAGAGAGGAACCAGGCCCAAAAAGGAAACCCAAGGCGCGAAAAACAGCAGCTGTTTTACCAGCTGACCATCTCAGGACAGCCATACTTGACCACCAGCAAATGGAACAAGTTGTCAAGTCACCGGGTTGCCAGATGCCTGAATCATCAATAATATGATGATGATGTTGCACTGCTGAAACTTCTATTTCAAACAAACAAACACCAACATCTGCCAAACAGTCCACACATGCATTCTGTGGTACACAATTTTATTACATTTTTTTTTTTTTTTGGTTGCTCAACAAGGTACACTTCAGTTTCAGAAATATCTTTTTGAGGTTATAGTTCTTACAATCGCCGCCAACATCCCACAAATACAGTAAGCGATCATTTAGCTTCAGTGTGTATATGCATGTTTTCCATATGTTTCTCCAAGCTCGCTGGAATCTAACATACACATCCCGACTGTGTTACTCGTCACTAGGTAGTGCGTGTGTGTGTGTGTGTGTGTGTGTGTGTGTGTGTGTGTGTGTGTGTGCTACACAACCATGCTTTTAGATAATGCTACAGAATCACTTTTCTTTTTTACACCACTTGATAAACATAACTATAAAACACCTTCCTTCCATCCAAGATATTGCTTTGTGTAATGTATTGCTCCAACATGCATAGATCAGAGGCAAACGCTGAGTTTATTAATAACCTTGCACCATGCTCTAACCCTGGAATAATGTTTTGAAAGAAAGAAAAAAAAAAAAAAAAAGAAAAAAAAAAAAAAAACAGGAAGTGTTGTGACTGACTTTAACCACCAGGCCTTTCCTCAAAGTGGATGAACAGGGGGGGAAAAACCCACCCCAACACATACTTACTCTTCCTTCTTACACATTTTAAAAGTGTTCAGCTGGGTTCCAGCATGTACGTGTTCCAAAGATTCAGTATTTCACCAATCAATCCTGATTAAAGGACGTCATGAGCTCAATTTAACCCATAATTAGCAATAGTGCATCACCAACACTGCTAGCGCCCACCCGTAAGCCCACCCGCCCGCACACCCATGAACAAAACCTATCAGTTTATCAATCCACCATTTTCCAATGAACTGTAGCAAGTACACAAAATCACAATATGCTCTATAGTCAATATACGATGGTTTTTATACACCACCAATGCTAGACATAGCTAAAAATTCATTTTAAAATCTAATAATAAACAAAAAAAACCAATATTATAGACATAGGGGAAAAAAAAGGTCACTGGATTTCAGCTTGGCTAAAGAAATAAAGCAAAAACATTTGATCGCCCACGTTCATCCAGTTCCACGTGTTCGTTATTCCGTCCCCAAAATCAAGCGACGATCTGCTTGCTAGAAACCAACTCGCGTTACATATTCCCTGCAGATTATCAAGGAAACCTCTTCGCCATCGAGTCAAAGGCAAACCTACTGCGCGGAAGGACATCCACCATGTAGTTTGATTAAAAACGGATTCGAAGAACCTCACAGTACAAGTGAAGAAACACAGAGCAGGAACCGTCACATGAAACCTAAACATCCACTGATGAGATCCACCTCAACCTCGTGCTGATTTGTAGTGCTTTGAAATTTCAATTTCATAAAAAAAAACATTTAAAAAAAAAAAAAAAAAAAACCCAACTAAAACTATTTATTATCATAGCTCTTGATAAATACTAAAAAGGCAAACTTTATATATCAAAACTCGTAAAATGCACCGGATGTGGAGAGCACATCTGGAGTACTTAACAAATTTTTTTTTCTTTTTTTTTTTTTTTAAATAAAGGAATACTGAAGCAGTACACAAAAAGTACATGGTATAAAATGTAGGTCTAAAGACGCAAACTGCCGTATTTCAGAGGCGTGAGCTTACTTGATGCAATAGCTAAACTGGATCAGCTCGAGTATAAATCTCTAAATGCCAATCAAATATTGTTTCCTTAGAAACTAGTCCGCATAGCTTTTTTTTTTTTTTTTTTTTTTAACTGAATACAGTAGGAAACATATTTGGTATCACAGGAAACTTTGTTCATAAGGCTGCTTGAATGTTCATTGATCAGTAAGGCTCCCCTCTAGTGCAGATAATGGTGAACTGGCTAACACGCTCAACAGCCAATCATTAATGATCATTATCATGTTCTCCAGTCCATAGTGAAAGCACTGGCGCCCTCTGTTGGTGCCTACCAAGTGTCCCAACATCAGCACGCACTTACGGAGACTTATTTAATTCTGCCCAAAGCCAGAGGAATGACATTTTTGATCAAGTTACACTCAGTGACAGTAAAAACCTACTCTATCCTACAGTATATACAAAACCACCCATGACGTCTCCACCTTACCTGAACAAATTTGATTGACATAAGCTTGTTCTTTGTTCTTAGGCTAAACACTTTGGTTTCTGTTGCGCTCCTCGCTCAGAAAATTTACAGTAACCAGGATTTTTTTTAAAAAAAACAATAAAGTAATATAGGTACATTACCAACGAGAGAGCGGAGAGACTGATTGAGTTAAAATAAAATAAAAAATAATAATAATAATAAAGTAGCAATGATGCTAAAAGTCTGTAGCCTTCCTCCTGGAGTCTCGGCACTTCTTTACAGCCAAGTGAGAAAAGGCTCGTTCTTGTTCAGGACAGACTCCACATCGCTGAGGATGGGCATGAGGTCTGTGCCATCCAGTGTGCCCAGGTCCACATTAGTGCCAGGCATGGAGTCTAGGAAGTCTGGGAAACGACTCTGCTGGGGCACATTCATGTTGACTGGCACCATGTTTTCACCTACAGAGAGAGAGAGAGAGAAGAATACCAAGCTGAGAACCAAGTAGTTGTACTTGCCCGCCCGTTCAATGATCACACTGGTTCTGGTTCCGATACACTGGTTCTGTAGGTGTCATACTTTTGTTGATACGTCTCTACACCGTTACATTGGAATGGTTCTCGTGGCGGTATTTGGTGTCATGGTGTCATTTCTTATATTGGTTCAGGAAGAGATTACGTGTCACTGTGACCTTCATTCACTTTCTGTAACTACTTAATCTTAATTACGGTCACGGGGAGGCCGACTCCGGGCGAGGGCAGAGTACAGCCTGGACAGCTCACCAGGCCACCGCAGTGTGGAAACACATTGCCGGCGATGCAGCTACTCTTTATGAAAGTCAGCAATGGTTCTTTTACATGAACCTCACACTACAGACAGTGAGAGACATGGCCGGCCTTTGATAACCCAGTTAGTGCACTGGGAAGGGGGGACAGTGATAACCAGTTGAGAGTGGAGCTAGAACCCCCAACATTCGGATCCGTGATCCAGCATCTTTACCACCAGGCCACCACTGCCACCTTTGGTTTATTATGGTTTATTAAAGTATATAAAAATCTGTACTGTAAAAAATGGCTACTATTAATGTCGTAAAATAAATCCAAAGGAAACACAAAATATTGATGGAGTTCTCTCGCATTAAAGTTTTCTAATATGTAAGCAAGTCTGTTGGGCTTTTTATAACTGAGGCTACTGCCTCATCAGAGCTGCAACTTGTCCCCGTGTTTCCGTCGCATAAAATGACTAGCAGCTCAACTCCTCCTGGTCCTGATGCTCGTCCATCGCAGGTTGCCTTCCCAGTATTTTTACTGGAACCCATTTATTCTTCTGGGTAAACAGAGGCATACATGGAGTTATGACCCTGGCCAGGCGTCCAACAGTGATTTGAACTGACAATATCTCGATCATGAGCCCAGCCCCCTAATCACTACAATAGGCCTGATAAACATTAAGTCATGCAGTACGATCTATGCAAATTATCACAATAATTTTTCTGACAATGATTAATTAATTAATCGCTGTAGGTTTATTTACCGAACAAATTAATCCTAGTAGGTTCACGGGGAGGATAGAACCTACCTCAGCCAACACTGGGCGAAGGTGGGGGTGCACCCTAGACGGCTCGCCAGGCCATCGCAGGATCACCACAACAAACATTCACACTCACACCTCGGGGCAATTTGGAACAACCGATTAGCATAATGTGCATGTTTTTTTGGACTGGGCCAGGAAACCAGAGTACCCAGTGGAACCCCACACAAGCACAGGGAGAAAGTCCACCCAGTAACACCCGAACTCAAAACTCAAACCCAGGAGCCCCCCCCCTAAATTTTTGTTTGCACAAAACATATTTTTATGTTTTAAAACAATTAATGTTTATTAATATTTGAAAGCCCCCAGTGCAGCTAACTGGGCGATCAAAGGCCAGCAATGTATTGTACTGTCTGTGAATGATAATACTGGGATCCCTCACTTTCCGCGGTGAATTGGGACCAAATCAACCCCCAATGACGTATACA
The DNA here is from genome assembly GCA_024760905.1 of Plotosus lineatus. Taxonomy (NCBI): domain Eukaryota; kingdom Metazoa; phylum Chordata; class Actinopteri; order Siluriformes; family Plotosidae; genus Plotosus; species Plotosus lineatus. The sequence continues at coordinate 44,869,281 of CM045737.1, read as the reverse complement.
TACATGTATATAATATCAATAAATACATATTCAACGCTATAAATGCTTATAATAACAATTAAACATTCAAAAATAATGTATAACATGTAAATAAAATATAAATACACACATACAGATGCGCGTGCACGCACTCAGATGTGCACACCACAAAAATGTAACTAGTTTTGATGGGAGGTTTTGGGTTGTTTTTTTGTTTGTTTAGGTTTTTTTTGTTTTGTTTTGTTTTTTTGCATAATTGGCCTTGTTTTTGCGGAATCTTCCTTAATTTCCTTATTTTTTAATTTGATGAATATTTAAAAAGAAAAAAAAAAAAAAAACACGATGCCTGAAGCCACATGAATTGAAGCACGAAGTAGTGAGGGATCCCTGTACAGTGGTACCTCACCTCACGAAAGTCTCACCGAATGAAAAACGCAGGTTATGAAACGCATTTACCTAAAATTTTTGTCTCTGGATACGAAATAAGTTCACGTTACGAAATCTTAAAAATTCAAATGCGCCATTCAAACATTGCACAAGATGCTTGCCCATCAACGACGTTCAAACATCCCGCCCTGCTGGCCTCCCATTGGCTAGGAGGGATGACGCAGCTCCCTCTTACTGGCTATCTCCCAACATCCCGCTCCGCTGGCCTCCCATTTGCTAGGAGGGATGATGCAGCTCCCTCCCATTGGCTAATATGGAGCTGCATCTACCATGATGCTTTTCATGTAAAGGACAGAGTTACTGTAGTTTCATGCTTTATTTCATGACTCAGGCTTTTAACCTTCCATAAACATTTGTAAAATTATAACTCCGCTAAGACATGGTCAACATACGCATGCACACACACGCACGTGTGATTTCCGGTGCGCCTGAGAAGAAGAAACAGGCTCAAGTGATTTCACAAAGGAATATGGCTAAATCCGTCTACCATTGGTACGATATTGAAGCAGAAGGAATGCTTTAAAAGCTATGCTTTTATAATTTTTAAAGGGTTTAGGGGGTAGTATTGGGGGCCTTGGAACGAATCACACGTTTTTACAATGCGGTTCAATTTACGAAAAATCCAGTTTACAAAAAAAGACGCTGGAACGGATTAATTTCGTAAAGTGAGGTACCACTGTATTTGAAAGCCTGTATGTGTATTATTATGTTTATCATTATAGAGATTTCTTTTGTTAATAAAATAACAGTACTGTAGTATCATTTATCGTGATAGTTTCTGGGACAATATTATTGTCCAACATAAAAATTATAGTGACAGGCCTAAATGGGAATCTCTGAAAAGCTGCTCAATTTTAAATACATGATGATCGAAACTCATGGAGTAACAAATTTTAAAAAGGTATGAACACCTGCTACACTAATTTTGATGCATTTAATACATAAAATATATTTTAAATAAATTCAAGATTCATTCATTTTCTGTATCCATTCAATCATAATTAGGGTAGAGGGGAGGCTGGCGCCTATCCCAGCCGACATCCTGGCGGCGGCAGAGTACACCCTGGACAGCTCACCAGGCCATCGCAGGGCAGAAACACGCTGACAGCTACGCAGCTACTCTTGATGAAAGTCAGCAATGGTTCTTTTACATGAATCTCACACCAAAGACAGTGAGAGACATGGCCGGCCTTTGATAACCCAGTTAGCTGCACTGGGGGGGACAGTGACAACCTGTTGAGAGTGGGGCTTGAACCCCCAACCTTAGGTTCAGAGATCCAGCACCTTCACCACCAGGCCACCATTGCCCGAAATTCAAGATTCAAGAGTCTTTATTGTCATTATGATAAAATTTTAAACGAGGCTCTCGGCTTCTAAAAAAAAAATATGCAAATGTCAGACTTTCTAGTCTCTTGATGAAATTTTTACTTATACAAGATTTTAATACAAAACACTGTTCATTTCATTAGGTGTTATATATATATATATATATATATATATATATATAT
>CM045737.1:44854847-44864847 GCA_024760905.1 Plotosus lineatus | reverse complement strand
AAAACTACCCCTAAACCCTTTAAAAATTATAAAAGCATACTTCTTAAGACCTCCTTCTGCTTCAATATCGTACCAATGGAAGACGGGTTTGGCCATATTCCTTTGCAATATCACTCAACCGCATGCCACGAGCCCGCTTCTTTTCACTTGCACTGGAAATCACACTCGCACGTGTGTGTGTGTGTGTGTGTGTGTGCGCGCGCGTGCCGATTTCCGCCGGGTACTATAGTTTTCTCCCACACACCAAAGATATGCACAAAGTCAAAAATTAGCTGTTCCAAATTGCCCCTAGGTGTGAGAGTGTGTGTCTGTCAGAGGTACCCTGCAATTAATTGGCATGGGGCAGTGGTGGCCTAGTGGTAAAGGTGCTAGATCACTGATCCTAAGGTTGTAGGTTCAAGCCCCACTCTCAACAGGTTGTCACTGTCTCCCCAGTGCAGCTAACTGGCTTATCAATGGCCGGCCATGTCTCTCACTGTCTATGGTGTGAGGTTCATGTAAAAGAACCATTGCTGACTTTCGATAAGAGTAGCCGCATAGCCTTCAGAATGTTTCCGCCCTGCGATGGCTTGGCGAGCTGTCCAGGGTGTACTCTGCCCTCGCCTCAAGTCGACTGGGATGGGCACCAGCCTCCCCGCAACCCTAATTAGGATTAAGCAGTTACAGAAAATGAATGAATGAATGACTGAACTGGCGAGCTCTTCAAGGTGTACTGTCGGCCGACATAAGGTTCAGCCTCCCTTCGACTTTAATAGGATTAAGTGGTGCGGTAAGTGAATGAATAAATTAAACTTTCCAACATCAAAACAATAGCAATTATAATAAATTTATTCTTAGCCTCCGGGTATCTCAGGATATTCATGCTGAGACACATAAATTTTAATTATTCTCACTCTTCTTCACTGAAAATACAAATTAAACGGTAAAAATGCTTTGTGATATCCATTACATCTGTGTTTCAGATAAACATGTATTTTAATTCTTTTCTCAGCACAGGGAAATGTGTTGTCATACGATCTCGGTGCTGCTAATACAGTGTATTGAAGTGTTCCTTTAAAAAAAATTATTATTATGCTTTGAAGAAATCTCAAGAAAAATCTCATGCATCTGGATCAAATGCCTTTAAATAAACCCTCAGCTGCATCATTTCTACAGAGATTAAATTCCATTCTCATCCAGGGACATTCAAGACTTAGTGTACATACAACAACAACAAAAACACCAAGAATGGTAATAACACAATTAATAAAGCTGAACGCTTAAATGGTGTTAAATATCAGAGAATGACTGAGCCGGGTATGGAAAGGAGAGAGAGAGAGAGAGAGAGAGAGAGAGAGAGAGAGAGTACCTGTTCAGAAATGGATCCGAGCTGCTGGTTGGAATAGTGCCTTGATTCATGGCAGCTGGGTTGATGGTGGGCCCTACGGTTGCCATGCTGTCTGAATCCATGGGGATCTGTCTGCAGAGTGCCACCTCCTGGCGGAAAATGAACATTGTAACCTGATGGCATTTGTCAAAAAGCCACAAACCATACTGAATAAAAGTATTAATTCAACCTGGCTTAGGTCAGCTTGACCGGGAAGTTTTTTTATTACCACAAAGCACCAACAGTAATAAAGCACCGGTAATGTTTAATCGTGAATGCAACTCGCTAGAACAACATCTCTCGAGAAATATATATTCATTTATGATTATAATAAGAAAGCTTACCCAATAGACAGTTGGATGCTAATTCAGTTGCTGTGTGTGTTTTCATCACATTGTGTTCCAAGGTTGTGGTTAGGGTTAGTGATTAGGGTTATGGTAAGTCTCTCGGAAACGAAAGTAAGTTTATGTATTATCCCCAGAAGTTGTGGAAACCAGATTTTTCTCCGTGTGTGTGTGTGTGTGTGTGTGTGTGTGTGTGTGTGTGTGTGTGGTCTAGGTATCCATCACATTGTGGTAAATCTGTTTACACAGTCACATTATGAGGACTTCTGTTCCTTAAGGGGACAAAATTCAAGCCCTTATAACAGAAATTATTTAAACTTATGGTGAACACAGGTGTGAAGGTAAGGGTAAGGTTGGGGTAAGGGTAAAGTTGGGGTAAGGGTAAGGTTTCGTATAAAGTAAGTAGAAGTTATGGTTAGGGAAATTCTCAAAAGGTAGGTCTATGTATTGTCACCCAAAGTTAACAATACTGGATCCAAATTATTTAAATTTGGAGGTGAGGGTAAGGTAAGGGTTAGGACTAGGGTCAGGCAAGTAGAGGTTACAGTCAGGGTTATGGTAAGTCGCCAGGAAATGAATCTATCTATATCTATTTATTGTCAACCTGACTGTGTGTGTGTGTGTGTGTTGTATTGGAGCTATGAAGCCTATGTAATAGAAAATGTAATGTAATTTCTGTAAGCTGTTGTGTAACATGCTTCATGACGACATAACCGGCAGACTTTGTCCTTATTTTCACCAAGATCTCAACATATAAACTTGGACTTTTTCTTGTAAATACACCGGCTGAGACAGACTTGTTTGCTACATTTTCTCGTCTCTAAATGTCAGGCCCCAAAATTGATTTGGGTTTACAATTCCATTCTCTGTAAAAATCCATTGGATTTGTTGGACTGTCTGTAAAACCATCCCTTTGTGGCAATAAGCGGGTTCTGGCCTGCAAGGTCTCCGAGTAGAACGTTAAATTTTATGGGTCTGCGTGAGGAGCAGTGATTGCTAACATGTGCGAGAGGCTGTATGGCGCTGCTTGCGGATCTGATCTAATGGTAATGTGGAGGAGTGCTCTTTTCTCAGTGCTGCCTTTAGGGCGTGGGCCACTAACCGAACAGCTGCATAACCGCAGTCCTGAGGAGAAAAACAGTGGAAATCATCCAGTTCCAAAAAATCTACTTGACTTGTCTGAGTCATCAATTTTAACATAGACAGACTAGGAAAAGAAATACAGTTGTTTACATTACTGATCTCCACTTCTCCCTCTCTTTCTTTTCCTCATATATAGACAGCCAGAGTTAGGCAAGGAGGTCTGTCTAAAGCACGGGGATCTTGTTCAGAATAGCGGACAAAAACATCCCACATACTTCTGCGTAAGCTAAACAGCTCATCTAGGAGGTTAACAATCCTGCACCTAACAGACGGCCATGTTGGCAGGCATTTTATAAACTGTCCTGCTGATAAATGACCGAGTCTGACCGTTAAACACACTTCTCATCGATACGTCCTCTTTCTCTGACGTACAGCTATGTTGTATAACAGAAGGGGGGAGGGGGGGGGGGGGGAAACCACCACTAGAGGACACTATGATGGATTGTATATACCCTTCTTTCCGGTCAGCCCACTTCCCAGCACAGCTGATGGGAGGGACCTGAGGCAAAAAAGTCGACACAAACAAGGACCTCTTTCAAAGCAACACAAATCAAGACCTTTACGTCGTTCATGACACTTTTACGAGTGAGTGATGGGGAAAGAGGGGGGAAAAGATGATTATGATGAGGCCTCTACTGTCCCGAACTACACAAACTTCAACAGGATGCCTCCTGACTCTCCAAAAAAAGAAAAGAAAAAAAAAGATATGGCCCACATTTATTGGACACGCCTGGACACATCCCCCCCATCTCAAAGTCAGCTCTGGTCGAGTACACTGTTTTGGCTGATAACAGTCAAAAAAAAAAGTGTAAAATGACACACATACACACACACACACACACACACACATACACACACACACACACACACACACATATACATGTACACACACACACACACACATATACATATACACACACACACACACACATATACACACACACACACATATACACACACACACACACACACACACACATATACACACACACACACATATACACACACACATATACACACACACACACACATATACACACACACATATACACACACACACACACATATACACACACACACACTGTCGACATCAGCTCTATTCAACCCGAAACTGGTGTAAGCAGGAAGACAAATCATGAGAAATGGCACCTCGAGCTTGAATTCTCTTAACATATGCTGACATTAGCAAATACAGGAAATGTTAATCTGGTGAAAGCAAAACATTTTCCTTTCAAAATAACAACGGGTCTCGTTTATTCTTCTTTATCTGAACAAAAGTATTTGTAAACTGTTCACATGAAAGAAGGTACTCATGAGAAACCAGCTTACTCAGGAAATAGTTTATTTAGAAAATACGTTCTGAAGACTCCTGGGTGTGACTTATGTACGTATACAGGGATCCCTCACTTTCCGCGGTTAATGGGGACCGAGACCCCTCCTCGCAGCCACCGATTTCCGCGAAGTAGGATCAACTCTCCCTGACTGATGTATACATACATGTATATGTGTATATAATATCAATAAATACATATTCAATGCTATAAACGTTTATAATAACAATTAAGCATTCAAAAATAATGCATAAGGTGTAAATAAAATATAAATACACACATACAGACGCATGCACGCACACTCAGATTCACACGTCACATAAAAATGTAAGTAGTTTTGGGTTGTTTGTTTGTTTGGTTTTTTTTTTGCATAATTGGCCTTGTTTTGTGGCATTTTCCTTAACTTTTTCCCTATTTTTTATTTTTCGATGAATATTTTTTAAAAACCCGCGATGCACTAAAGCCATAGGAACTGAAGCACGAAGTAGTGAGAGAACACTGTACTAACCCCAGCTTACCATCTTAACCCTATTTAGTAAATACAAAGAAATTTAGAGTTTCATACCTGCAACACGGGGGCGTGTTTATAATTTTTTGATTGATTGATTAACTGTTGGGTTTTTACACCCGAGCCTAGCGGCTCATCAGGCCGGTGCTTATCCCCGGTTTCCGTAGCGTGAAGCGATCAGGAGTTGAACTCCTCCTGGATGGGACGTTAATCCATCATAGGTTACCTTCCCAGTATATTCTTACTAGTATCCATTTATACTGCTGGGTGGACAGAGGCACACTCGTGGTTGAGACCTTGCCCAGGGGTCTTAGCACAGTGAGGGTCTCAGTGGGATTTGAACTCACAACCTCCCGACGATGAGCCCAGCACTCTTAACCACTACACCACCGGCGTTTGTAATAACACTTGTTAATTGTTTGCGGAGTTCAGTTACTAAACTGATGCAGTTTTAAAATTGATCATTATCGTCGCTATTCATGTTGAGACAAGAATGTAGCTTCTGAGTAGTCCATGGCTACCATTGTCTCATTCGCAACTTTATAATACACCGAACATTTTCATTGTCCTGAAATAAGCATTGATATACCACAAGGGAATGTTGCCTTGATGGCAATATATGTCTCTGTCTGTCTTCCTTTCGGCCTTTTCCCTTTTACTCGGGAGTCGCCACAGCAAATCATCTGATTCGCACGTTTGATTTGGCAGAGGTTTTTACGTCGGATGCCCTTCCTGTCACAACCCTTTTAGCAAGGGACAGAAACACGCTGATGGCTTTGCAGCTACTCTTTGCGAAAGTCAGCAATGGTTCTTTTACATGCCTCACACCATAGACAGTGAGAGACATGGCCCGCCTTTGATAACCCAGTTAGCTGCACTGGGGGGGGGGGGCAGTGACAACCTTGTGGAGAGTGGGACTTGAACCCCCAACCTTTGGATCAGCGATCCAGCGCCCTATACCACTAGACCACCACTGCCCCGGCAATATATGTCTCTCTAAATTCCAAAAAAATGTACCTCGTTGTAAATGGTACCGTCATACACATGTAACTCACCCATGCCATGGGTACTGATGCATCCCTATACCATCACATATGCTGGCATTTCACTGGCATGGAGCACTTAAAAGTCCCTTTTTTTTTTTTTTTTTTTTCAAAAAACATCTGAAATGTGGGTTTATCTGACCAGAGAACATGTTTTCGTTATTAATTAGTCTATTTGTGATGGTCTTAAGCACAGAAAACTTGTCAGTAACTCTGCATAGAATAGATGCATGGCTTCCTCCTGGCATAATACAGCATTAGTTTTAAGTTCTAGATGCATCTGGTGGTCTTCAAAAATGTTTTTTTGTAGTACTCCTAAGCCCACGGGACGACAGTAGGCCCTTGCTGATTAGCGGTTCAGCGGTCGTGGCCCCACATACTCACGGATTAGCGGCAAACCCGGAAGTTACTGGTACGTGATTCATATTTAGCCAATGGCTGAGAGCTTTTGTTTCTCCCTCCTGCTGATTGGTTGCAGATGATGATGTGTACACCTCTTTTTTTTTCCTCCTTCGAACACATGTCATCATCGTGATTTCTTGAATTGCAAATTCAGTTTTTTTTCGTGTGTTTTTAATGATTATTTAAGCCCCATGATGCCATTCAAATGCCCTGCATCTTCTCTAGCTTCTGCTAAGGAGCCTCAGCGCTTTATTTATTCATAAATATTATCACAGTACAAAATTAAAAAGTTTTTACTTAATCATTACTACATTTTACAGAATTATTACTGTATTAATGAGTAAGACTGGATTGTAGAATGTGTTTAACAAGTATATTTTAGCGCATGGAATATCATACATAGGGGTTTAAAACAGCGTCAACAACAGATTTTCAGGATCCGCAGGAAGGAGCGGAACGCAACCTTCGCAATAACGGGGGCCTACTGTATATTTGTCACATTAGTGACTGTTTCCCAGACAGTGCCACCAAAGGGCTTGAAGGTTTCACACATCCACAGTGGTTTCTGACTTCACCCTTTGCATACTGACATTTGCCCGCCTTCCCGGAATCTTTTCAAGATGTTATGTAATACGGGCAGTGGTGGCTTACTGATTAATGCAATGGGTTACTAATCCGAAAGTCAGCGGTTCAATCGTCGCTGTTAGGCCCTTGAGCAATTGTTGTATAAAAATGATAATTGTAAGTTGTTCTGGATAAGAGCGTCTACACTGACCTAGAATTCTGTCACGCATTTTGGCACAAAAGAGAGACACACAGCCCATCTTTGTTTACACATACGGAGCCTTTGGTGAATGCTACTTATACTCAATCATGACATCTTACCTGTCAATTGCTTTACGATTGCTACTTGAGTACAGTGGTACCCCACCTTACGAAATTAATCTGTTACAGAGCCTTTTTGTTAACCTGGATTTTTTTGTAAATTGAACTGCATTTTACATGTAAAACGTGTGATTCGTTCCAAGGCCCCCAATACTATTCCATAAACCCTTTAAAAATTATAAAAGCATACCTTTTAAGACCCCCTTGTGCTTCAATATCGTACCGATGGTAGACGAGTTTGGCCATATTCCTTTACGATATCACTCAACCGCATGTCACGAGCTCGCTTCTTCTTTTCACTCGCACCAGCAATCTCACACGTGTATGTGTGTGTGTGTGTGTGTGTGCACGCGCATATGTTGACCATGTCTTCTTAGCAGATTTATAATCTTACAAATGTTTATGGAAGGTTAAAGGCCAGTAACTCTGTCCTTTACACGAAAAGCATTATGGAAGATGCAACTCCATAATAGCCAATGGGAGGTAGCTGCTTCATCCCTCCTAGCCAATGGGAGGCCAGCGGGGTGGGATGTTGGGAGATCGCCAATGGAAGGCCAGCGGGGAAGGATGTTGGGAAACGTAGTCAGTGGGAGCACAAGTTGTGCATTGTTTGAATGGCACGTTTTAATGTTTGAATGCCCCCCACCCCACCCCCCACACACACAGTTTCATGATATGTTTTTTTCCTGCTAACATTCAGGTGTATTTTATTTATTTATGAAGACTTTTTTAAATTCATTCTCATCCAGGAATAATATTTCCTGAGGGTGATTTGTAGCAGCCAATTACCCTGCCATGCATGTTTTTGTGGGAGGAAACCAGGATACCCTGAGGAAACCCATGCAAGCATGAGGAAAACATGCAAACTCCACCCAGAGACGGCCGAGCATCTAAACCAGGCCTTCTTGCTGTGAGGCGAATGTGCGCTACCAACAACTACGCCACCGTGCCACCTCATTCTCATACCACCTCTGGCAACTTAACACTGCAAGTGAACGTAAACCATAAATGTGATTTCCACTCACGAGCACATTAATAGAATAATTTTTCCTGAATGTTTTCTGCACAGTCAATAGTGGGACCTGTCAAAAATACCTGTCTCCTCAGCTCCTCCTGCCTCCTCTGAATGCGCTCCCTCTCAAGTTGGATACGCTGCAGTCGCATCTTCTGCTGGTGCTGCTGTTGGACACTTAGTGGGTTTCCCATTCCCATCATACCGGACTGAGTGCTCTGCTGCTGGGCCATGGAGCCACTGGAGCCCAGAGCTTGAGACTGAGCCTGTACCTGCTGCTGCTGCTGAGCATGTTGAAGATGTTGCTGATGATGCTGGTGCTGGGACATCACTGTAAGGAGACAAGATAAGAATAGCATTTTAATGATATTATACTTCCAAGGAAACTTAAACGTCCTTACTCTGTACTGTTTAAGGCTTCATGGGGGCTTTGAGCCATCACAGCAGATGGATGATATTATTACACACTTGGCCAGACCAGTGACGATAAACCAGAGACAACTCAAGGCGCCATAGAGCACACACAATCACTTCAAGACGATTTACAGACACCGACAGCACAGCGCACAGCACAGTGTTTACCACTGGGGTTGATGCAAAGCTCATTTCCTTCTGGGTTATTTACTACATCAATACAAAACCTCACCTCATGATAGTCCAAGCAAACGAAAAATCCAGGTTACGAAAAACATTTTCCAAAATTTTTTGTCTCTGTATACGAAATAAGTTCTCCTTACAAAACGCGCCATTCAAACATTTAAACGAGCCATTCAAACAATGCACGAGCTGCTCCCCACATTCCTCCCCGCTGGCCTCCCATTGGCTAGGAGAGATGATGCAGCTCCCTTCCATTGGCTATTATGGAGCACCCATAATGCTTTTCGTGTAAAAGACAGAGTTACTGTTGTTTCATGAGTTTTTCGAGTGTGCTCACTGCAACTTTATCTTTTGGCTCAGGCTTTTAACCTTGCATAAACATTTGTAAGATAACTCTGCTAAGAAGACATGGTTAACACACACACACACACACACACACACACACACACACACACACACGCGCGCACACGTGTAATTCCCAGTGCAAGTGAAAAGAAGAAGCGAGCTCGTGGCATGCGGTTGAGTGATATCGCAAAGGAATATGGCCAAACCCGTCTACCATCGGTACGATATTGAAGCAGAAGGAGGTCTTAAAAGGTATGCTTTTATCATTTTTAAAGGGTTTACGGGTAGTTTTGGGGGCATTGGAACGAATCACACGTTTTACATGTAAAATGCGGTTCAATTTCCGAAAAACCCAGGATCCGAAAAAGGCTCTGTAACGGATTAATTTCGTAAGGTGAGGTACCACTGTATAAAGAGTTCATACAAATAACAATAAACAATGTCAAATATCAATTTGGGTCAAATTTCGTACAACCAATTAGCGTGTAGGGCAGTGGTGGCACGGTGGTAAAGGTGCTGGATCACTGATCCTAAGGTTAGGGGTTCAAGCCCCACTCTTCACGTGTTGTCACTGCCCCCCCCCCCCTCCAGTGCAGCTAACCGGGTTATCAAAGGCCGGCCATGTCTCTCACGGTCTATGGTGTGAGGTTAGGTAAAAGAGCCATTGCTGACTTTTGACAAGAGTAGCCGCATAGCCGTCAGCATGTTTCCACCCTGCAATGGCCTGTCGAGCTGTCCAGGATGTACTCTGCCCTCGCCCGGAGTCGGCTGGAATGGGTGCCAGCCTCCCCCACAACCCTAATTAGGATTAAGCAGTTACAGAAAATGAATTAAATGTGCATGCTTTTGGAATGAGGGAGGACACTAGGGTACCAGAAGGAAACCCATGCACACGTCTCAGCGAGAGCTTTCTGAGCCCGTGCCACCCTAATAGAGTTTGCTATGCACTAATACTGTCTAAGTTAGCTAATTAGTCTATTTCTATGGAAAGAAACATGTTCTGGAAAGTTGAGATAATGTGAGT
>CM045737.1:44797347-44849847 GCA_024760905.1 Plotosus lineatus | reverse complement strand
CCAAAGATCAGAAGTTCAAGCTCCAGTACCACCAAACTGCCAGTGTTGGGCCCTTGAATAAGACCCTTTACTCTCAATTGCTATTGCATAAAAATATAAGTAGCTCTGGATCAACGTGTCTGAGAAATGCCATAAATACAAATTTCAATGTAACGTGCGTGCCTTTAGACTATGTGAGGAACCTATAGTGTACCCAGAGAAAACCCAAACAAGCACAGGAAATGTTCATTTGAATTAATTTTCCCAGCCACTTGATCCTAATTAGGGTCACGGGGAGGCTGGCGCCCATCTCAGCTGACTCTGGCGAGGGCAGAGTACACCCTGGACAGCTCACAAGGCCATTGCAGGGCAGAAACATGCTGACGGCTATGCAGCTACTCTTGATGAAAGTCAGCAATGGTTCTTTTACATGAATCTCACACCAAAGACAGTGAGAGACATGGTCGGCCTTTGATAACCCAGTTAGCTGCACTGGGGTGAGGGTTGGGGGGGTAATTGAGGGTTGCAATTGTATTTGCAGTCTGTTCTTTTATTTGTATATAAACTTCCATGCATTGGTTTATCATTGGAAAACAACACTGCATAATACAAATAGTGACTGTATAGGAAAAGAAAAATTGTGGTACCATGATCAAACAGATTCAGTGAGGGCAGAAGATTCGATTTAGCGATAACAGCGGGATCCGTATTGTCAATGTCAGGAGTGAAAAATATGACTAGCGAACAGCTAGCCGATTAGCCCTTGAAAATAGCACATTTTCATGTCAGCTAATGCTAACTCAGATAGGACGCACAGCCGAATCAACAGGTGTAAGAGAAGCCTACTGCAGGCTAACAGTACCACACACGCTTTCCTACTTCATCCAGGAATCAATCGTTCCGAAGGATACCTTCAATGCCAATGTAACTAAAGATAAACAATCCTTTAACCACTATGATGGAAAGCATATGTTAGCGAGAGCAGCATGAGAGCCTGCCAGCTCTTGTCTTCTCCTTGCTTAGTCACGAAAGTAGGGTGGGGTGTGCAAAGAAGAGCAGCGAGATAGGAGAGAAACAGGAGAACGAAAAGAAGGATGGGAGGAAAGGGGGGGCAGCAGAACACTGGGGTCAGCAAAAGAGCAACAGCGAAAACGTGGAGGAAAGAACGGCTGACAGAATGAGCATATGTGTATGAGACATAGAGGACGAGAAGGAGGAGGGAGCGGTGTGAGACAGTGAGGCCTGGGTAGTCGTTTAACACTGCCAACAAAGGCCTTCTTGTTTCATTTATTTCCCAGAAATGGCGTCAGCTGTCCAATAGGGTCACCAAAAAAAAAAAAAAAAGTGAATGGAAAAATGCCTCCAGTCCCAAAAATCTGTTACACATTAAAACCTCACAGCGAAGCCCTGAGTGTGTACAATCAGCGTAAATGACTCGCTATAAACCAAATGACTTCAGATTTAGCCATTTCATTGAGCTGAAGTCACACAATTGTAGGTCTTGCCTTGAGACTCCAGCAAAAAAAATGTTATGTCCAGTAAAACTGACAGATGGGAATATAGAGCGAGTACACAAACTCTGTCATAAGATAATACTCCAGATTAAGAACCTGAAGCAAGTGACCAAGACCGGAGACGACGTATGGGTGAGTATGCGTGTATGTGCTCTTCTTCGGTAGGGGGTGGGGCGGGTGAGTGGGGTGTGCGTGTGTGTGTGTGTGGGGGGGGGGGGGGGGCGTAGTCAGGACTTTGGTGATACTGCTGCTTGCACGCACATCACTCCGACCTTCCCTCACTCTCCTCCTTCTCTTTTTCCTTCACTCCCTCAGTCGTCCCCTCCCTGACAAACTTTGACAAAAGGTGCTCGCTTCCTGTTTAACCATTTTTTGCTGAACCACTAACTCTATGGATGAGAACGTCCTGCTATACTTATACCTGCTATGCTGTTCAAGGGGAATTCCACAGTATTTCTGTGTCATGGACACAAAACCACTTAACGCTACTGGGATCGTGGAGAGGCTGGGGGCCTATCTCAGACAATTCTGGGCGAAGGTGTGCGGTACACTGAACCGGTTGGCAGTCCATCACAATGCCAACACACACACTCGAAGAGGCGATTCATTGGACTGTGGGAGGTCTGCCATTATAAAATTATTGTTGTGAATTAGTCAAACTAATTAGAAAAACTAATTGAGCTCCTCCCGTACTTCAGTTCCAACTGTTCTGAACCTCATATGAACAAACAGCACACTCAGCAAAAATTAAACTGCTGCCAGTAAGGTTTCACAATTAACTATCGTCATAAGGTGCAACATGTTAGCATAGCGGTTAGCATGTCTGCCACACAGCAAGAACGTCCGGTTCGGAGTTCAAGTCCCAGGCTCGGGTGTTTGTATGTTTTCTCCATGCTTGTTTGGGTTTCCTCCAGGTACTCTGGTTTCCTCCAACAGTGCAAAAACATGCACATTAGACCAATTGGCTGGCGGCACGGTGGCATAGTGGTTAGCACGTCCACCTCACAGCAAGAAGGCCCGGGTTCGATTCCCAGCCTGGGCGTTTCTGTGTGGAGTTTGCATGTTCTCCCCGTGCTTGTGCAGGTTTCCTCCGGGTGCTCCGGTTTCCCCCGCAATCCAAAGACGTGCACTGTAGGTTAATTGGCCGTTCTAAATTGACCGTAGTTTCTCTCCTGCAGCGGCACTGGAACCCAGTCGTATCGGCACTTGCCTTTCCATTGGATCCTTCCAGTGGCGCCGAGACAGGGGGGGGGACTTGCTGCTTGGGTAACAGCCTGTCCCTCATTATTCCCTACCCAGGCTCTGTGCACCGGGGAGTATCACCAGTCGGGATACTGGCCAGAGCGCAGCCATAGTCCTTCGGGACTGACGGAGGCCTACGCTAGACCAATTGGCTGTTCCAAATTGTCGCTAGGTACGAGTATGAGTGGTGTGATGATCTGAAAAAAATGAAGAAGGTCCCCCTCCTTTGCTCAGTGTCAGCTAAAATAGGCTTGAGCCTCTGTGTGACCCTAGTAGGGGTGAATGAGTTACATTCATAAGCTATCTGTAAACAGCCAATTAGCATTAGCAACTATTTATTTAACAGATTAAAGGAAAATGTTAGATGTTCAGCAGAAGACTTCATCTTCTTCATGAAGAGCTTTGGCCAGAGGTGAGGAAACACCAACTCGTTTGACCACCAACACCAACCTTGTCTCTCGGTTTACTCTTGGTTTGCATCCATCCTCTTTATTTGTGCTAATGCCATAATCCATTTCAAACACTCCTTCAGCATTGTCGCTAGCAACCAGCAACAAGCGAGTTTTTCACTTCCTTCAAGTGACAAAATGGTCTTTTCAAATTATTTAATTCACGTTATTGACAGTTTCAAACTTGACGTGACTCTGCAGCTCTCACTACTGTTTCGAAAGTAGGTTTGTTCGACTCACCATGATTGTACCTTACACATTTTTTCATGCGTTCGTGTTGGACTGAAGGTAGAGTGGACACTATAGCGCCTCGTTATCTTCTTACGGTACACAAATTGGTTCTCCAGCGGTGCATCCACAAGGTGCGTGACTATTAACCCGGAGATCGCAATTTGGAATCTGGGTTAATGCCACAGCCGTGCATAGCCGGGAGTCCATGGGAGCCAATTGGCCAAGGAAGGGAAGGATGGCATATATTCACTTTTACCTCACAGCGATCGCCAAATCAATCAATGAGTGCCTATGAGCTCATTTGTACTGGTGGTGGTGGGGGGGGGGGGGGGGCACATAGCACTTTCCCTCTGAGTGTGTTAGTCCGCCCCAAAATACACGTGCAGGCTGGTGGCTAGAATCACATGTCACGTAGGAGGCGTGTGCATGCTTTCACCCCTCCCTGGTTAGTGGTGGTCATGTGATAAGGAAGGCAATACTTGATGGGTGGGAATTGGATATGACTAAAGTAGGGAGAAAATGGGAGGGGAAATTAAAAAAAAAAAAAAAGACAAAATGGTATCATGAGGCCGTACTTATGCAAATAATTCTACAACACAATACATCGAGTTGTGCTCTCCAGCAGGAACTGTAAATGTTTCACATCGAATGTACATTCATTCATTTCATGAACCATTTAATCCTATTTAGGTTTATGGGAAGGCTGGTGCACATCTCCGCCAACTCTGGGCAAGGGCAGAGTACACCCTGGACAGCTCGCCAGGCCATCGTAAAGCAGAATCACACTGACGGCTATGCAGCCATTCTTGACGAACGTCAGCAATAGTTCTTTTATATGCCTCACACCATAGACAGTGAGAGACATGGTCAGCCATTGATAATCCAGTTAGCTGCACTAGGGGACAACAGTGACAACCGTTGGTAGTGGGACTTGAACCCCCAACTTTAGGATTGGCAATCCAGCACTTTACCACTAGACCACCTTGTATGCTAAATGCTTTAAATTACAATTCTTACATATTCTTATACATGGCACCTATTGGAGACTTTTCCAACTTGAGAATATTCCGACTTCCACGTGGAAAGTTGATAAACTTTGAGACTTGGTGACATCTGCCATATACTGTGAATTTTGTCGTCATTCCTATTTTATTCACATTTTGTTCATGCGAATAACAAACAAAACGCAACCGATTTACAAGAGATTCACTTTTTTTAATCAAACATCCACAATCCAATTGCAAAATTACTTGCAAATCAGCCAAAAAAGTGTCACGTAACCATTTCACGACTTTCGCATTATACCTATTCACGCCACAAAATATTTGCTTGCATGTGGAGTCACAAAACATCTTGACACGGAAAAAAAAATGAATAAAAACAAAACAAAAAAAAAAGCAATAAAAACAATAAAATAATCTATTTGCTTCAGTTGCGTTTCTCTCTCACCTCCATTGCGATCACCGCCAAAGATTACTATCGAGTTCCCAGCACAATTTAAAAAAAATAAAAATTCAGAACTGCCACCTGCTTTTAACCACAGACGAGATGAAAGTGAACTAACTAATGTTGTTTAAATGAATGAATGCAGCAATAAATAAATAAATAAATAAGGTATAATGTGGGAACTCTTCCCTATTTCCTCCTTACAAGAAGACCAAAGTGGTGAAGACAATAGTGCAAGTTGCTTTAACGAAGCAAATGCCCCAGGCTGTCCCCAGCCATTCACAGCAGGAGAGTCAAAATCTTGCAGTGAAAAAGACCACCGCCCTTAAACGCCCTTAAACCAATCTCATACACCCACCCGCCCACCTACCCGCCCACCCACATTAACAGACACATGAAAGACAAGCTATTCATCTGTCATTAATAACTTTCACAGAAATGCACATGCATACACGCACACATGCCTACCCACCCACCCACACACACACACACACACACACACACACGGCATGCAAATTAGCAGGCAAATGTAAGCAATGTCGTAATCAGGGTTGGCTACAATTATGCTTGATTGTTAACATGATTCGCTCCACAACACACCCAGTAACAGCTGTGATTTTGACATGTCCCTCAAACTGAATTGTGATTTTGTTATTCTAGGGGCTACTGCAAATCATCTCCCTCCTATTGTACTACTCTAAGCATGCTTAAGAAGGTTCATTAGCACAAAGCTCCGTGTATGATCCTTTCTGATTACGTGGTGTAAAAAGGTGAGGAGGGAAGGATTCTGGTAGGAGTTTGAGAAGTGAAGAGGGATTGGAAGTCTGTAATTGTTTGTGGGAATGAGCAAAATCAATGACCAGGGTGGTCTGCTTCCAAAAAAAAAAAAAAAAAAAAAAAAAAACCTCTAGAAGGGAGGGAAGGTGGGTAGGGAGCAGTACTTACTGAGCCGAGAGTCCACCCGGGGGTCGAGCCACGATGTGCTCTGGGATTTGTGGTCAATGAAGTAAATTTCTCCCTGAGGGGTGAGTGCCTGCTCCCAGCCTTCCGGCAGCTGTCCTGTTTAAGCAGCAACAGCACAACAACAGCTCCAGATCAACCAGGTGTGCTTAAAGCATCTTGAGATCGATTGAGATTTGGTGCCGATGCATTTCAGGCCTTAGGTTAACCAAGTAAAACACAGGATTGAAAATCATCAACAGAAAACATATCGTGTAGGTGAAATAAGGTGCACAATCCTGTAAACTGCGAATTCAAGCAAGGTGAAGCTATTCAGTTTGCCATTGTGTAAATTTGCAGCCTAGTGGTGTTTGGAGTCTGGTGTGTGTGGGGGGGTGGGAGGTAACGTGTCAGGCCCTGTACTGAGAAGAGGAGAACAAAGCAATGGAAAAAAAAAAAATCCACCAGAACAACAAAGGGAGCAAGAAATCCCTTCTTGACAAGTGTGGGAAGTCTGCCAGCAGGCTAGCATTGTTCTACTGGAAAAAATGGAGGCGGGTGATGGGGGATGGACTGTACTGAAGGGGGGGGTGGGTGGAGAAAGCAGAAAGAGAGCAGGAAGGGTAGAGAGGAAAATGAGAAGAACACTGGGTCCTTGTATAATATATTTATCATATATGAATCCCTAATTATTAGATGTCCATCAAGGTGTCTGAAGGCATCTGAAACTAAACCATACATAAGGGCTTGGAGTGCAAAAACACTTAATGTTTATCTTGTCTATGTACACATTCCATCCAGCAAGACAAACAAACAGAACCTTTATCTTTCACTGGGGTCGTACTTTTAAGGGCATTTATAGCTATAATACAAATCCTGGACATGAGATCGCAAATGCAGTGTTCCTTACCTTAAAGGGCACCTGTTGTGAATCTGTATTACCAGCTCTTTAAAATGATCACGTATGACATCAGTGGTTCCATCACACAACGTCAGTCCTTGCCTCTTATCAAGCACACATGAGTTACACTACTACTACTACTACCACTACTAGGCAATACTAGGCATGCCCTGGTAGCGACGCAAACTTGATGTTTTGTTCTATGGGCCACATACAGCAGGCACCAGCCTAAGATAACTCATTATGGGGCAGTGATGAGCTGTTTTTCCAGGAAAATGGTGGACTGCTAGGCATATGGCTGCACAGACATTTATGCCGAAAAAAACTAACAACATCAGCACAGGCAGCATTCTGAAAATGTTTCATTTTTCATTATGCAAAAGTTATGCTGTAAGAATGACGAATGCTGGTGCTCTTAAGCGGTCCAATACTATACCCGTTTTCATTTCAGACTCCAGTAGAACATTAAAGTACGATCCCTAATCAAGAAAAGCCCAGAATTTCTTAGGAAGCTGATGCCACCTTGAACATTGCTTTTGACAGTTTGTTTGGCTTCCTCCTCCCATTTATTGTCTTTTTTGTGCCTACACTTCCTGAAAGCTCTATGGTCCAAGTGCCAGGAGTCAGACCGTGATGGCGTGAGAAGGCCAGCAAATCAGGCGACCCAGCACATCATGATGCCTTCATGATGATCGTGTGCCCACCAAAATTAAAAAAAAAAAAAAAAAAAAAAAATATTATGTTTCCAGCCATCTCAGATGGTCCCACAGAGAAAACAAACATGTGCTAGTCTTGTTATTTGACACTCTGGCCTTTTACTATTGTATGAACAATTAAAAATAATAAAGCAGAGAAAGCACATTATCCCCCGCGCAAATGCTTATTGTACATACCTGCTACTGGTCGCACCAGCAGGGAACAAGTGAGATGTTAGTGAAAAATGAAATAATGTTGTGCAAAATCCAATACTTTAATTGTAAACTTACTTAACTTATACGGAACCGTAAAGTAGGTGCAACAGATGCCTTCAAAAAAAAGCAAGAAAAACATTACTCATTCATTCAGTTCCTGAACCGCTTAATCCTAATTAGGGTCATGAGGAGGCTGACGCCCATCTCAGTCAACTCTGAATGAGGGCAGAGTACACCCTGGACAGCCCGCCAGACCACTTGAACCCCCAACCTGAGGATCAGTGATCCAGCACCTTTACCACCAGGCCACTACTGCCCAAGGAAAAAGGCATTAGTTAATTAATACATTTTATGCTGTTGGGCAGTTGGTGTGGCAATTTGATAAAAAACGTTCTCACTTATGTCACAGCAGTACTAGACTCCGTGTGTCTTGGTCTCTCTGTCTTGGTCTGTCTGTCTCTCTGTCTTAGTCTGCCTGTCTCTCTCGGGCAGGCTGGCTGTCCCTGTCTGTCTCTCTCGGGCGGGCTGGCTGTCCCTGTCTGTCTCTCTCGGGCGGGCGGGCTGTCCCTGTCTGTCTCTCTCGGGCGGGCGGGCTGTCCCTGTCTGTCTCTCTCGGGCGGGCGGGCTGTCCCTGTCTGTCTCTCTCGGGCGGGCGGGCTGTCCCTGTCTGTCTCTCGGGCGGGCGGGCTGTCCCTGTCTGTCTCTCTCGGGCGGGCGGGCTGTCCCTGTCTGTCTCTCTCGGGCGGGCGGGCTGTCCCTGTCTGTCTCTCTCGGGCGGGCGGGCTGTCCCTGTCTGTCTCTCTCGGGCGGGCGGGCTGTCCCTGTCTGTCTCTCTCGGGCGGGCGGGCTGTCCCTGTCTGTCTCTCTCGGGCGGGCTGTCTGTTTGTCCCCGTTTGTCTGTCTCTCTCTCTCTCTCTCTCTCTCAGTCTGTCTCACCCTTAAAAAGCAGCCCATCCTCTTAGCAAGAAAACACAAAGCATAAACAAATCTGTGTTGAGTTTCCTTGAGATGGGACTTTTTACTATGAAACTACAATCAGAAACAATTATAGGCTTTAATTTATTCAATAACATGTTTATAAACATGTTTTTTTTCGACTTGGTTAACGTACAGCATCTGCTGATCAAGTCTCTGTGAATTGGTTTTTATTATAGAAATCTTAATGAGCTGTATTTAATATTATTAATCACTTACTCACCACTGAATCCACTCTTCGGGTCATGGGAAGGCTGGAGCCTATTTCAGCCAACATTGGGCGAAGACAGGGTACACTGTGAACAGTTCGTCAGACCATTGCAGGGCAACACACGCAAAACAAAAAACCCATTAAGACTCACCCCTGAGGGGTAATTTAAAACAGCCCAGCCCTGGACTCAAACCCAGGACCTTTGTGTATTAAGGCGGACATGCTAATCACTACGCCACTGTGGCGCCCTAGAAGTATGGCAATTTTTTAATAAAATATTTTAATAGGTTTACTTAACACACTAGTATTTCAAGTGAGATGTACATAGAAAATGAGATTGAATCAGAAAGAGATAAAAAGAGAGATGTGACTCATTCACTACAGAAGTGACAGACATTCTTCTGCTATGATAAACGCCATCCATGAGTGATTCTGCAAACACACACACACCTCACCCTCAGTAAAACATGGAAGAGATGTGTGAAACTGACCTGTGTGTGCACTTTTGTTATTGTGTGGTTTAAATGTTATGGTTGGCAACTCTGGTTGATTTTTATTGTATTTCCTATTTACACTGTATGGTGTTTTTGATTGGCTTGAAATTATAGAAATGTCATTAAACATGAATATTTTTAAGGTTCACGTAACTTGAGACAAGTTGCACCATAAGTGATTTTTGTGCAAGTAAAACTAGGCCTGAACATAACTGTGGTTTTACACTGGGGCACGATGTCCATGATCGTTGTGAAATCGTTATTTGAGAGAATCGCGACGATCTTGAGGGAACTTGGCGGATTCGTGTTGATGGTGGCAAAATTTTTCCCCCCGATTATTACAGTGCATTATAATTTGATCCCAATAAAGATAGAAAGTGGGAATTGTACAAAAGTGCAGTAGAGCTTAACAGACCCTATCTGGGTGTAACAGATCTTGATGTGCCATCATAATTGGTGTTGCACCCTGCCTCCTCTTAATACTCCAATCGTGCTCATAAATAGTGGCACTACACACATTTTTGAATCGCGAAGATCGCAGCCGTCGTGCCCCTGTGTAAACGCAGGGGGAAGCTAAGTTGGACTTCACACTCAAACTTCTCACTAAACTTGTGCCTCTCTCCAGAATTGATTTCACTAATCGGGTAAGTAGCAGCTCTCTATGACTTGAATTGAGTGTCACAGAGCAGGGAAAACATGCGGGGTCTTAACAGCAGTGACAACTCGTCTCGTTGGTAGTAGGCTTGAACCCCCCGAGAACCCCTGGAAAAGCCAGTAAGCCAGCACCCTACCACCAAGCTGCCAATGTCCCATCTTTGATGCATATAGGTCTAAATTAGCATCTCTATACTTCAGCAGTACATTGATAAAACATTACAGGCGCAAGTTTAAAAAGTCCTGGAGATACAGTCATACCTCACCTTACGAAATTAATCCGTTCCAGAAGTGGTTTCGTAACCTGATTTTTTCGTAAGTTGAGTAGCATTTTACATGTAAAAGGCCTGATTCGTTCCAAGGCCCCCAAAACTACCCCCTATACCCTTAAAAAATTATAAAGGCATACCTTTTAAGGCCTCCTTCTGCTTCAATATCATACCGATGGTAGATGGGCTTCGACCATATTCCTTTGCGATATCACTCAACCGCATGCCACTAGCCTGCTTCTTCTTTTCACTCGCACTGGGAATCACTTTCACCGGGAATCACACGTGTGTGTGTGTGTGTTGACCATGTCTTCTTAGCAGAGTTATAATTTTACAAATGTTTATGGAAGGTTAAAAGCCTGAGCCAAAAAAATAAACTTGCAATGAGCACACTCAAAAAACTCATGAAACAACAATAACTCTGTCCAATACGCCTGTTAGAACTCCATGACGAACAATGGGTCGAAGGCACACAAAAAGCATCATGGGTATTATGGAGATGCAGTTCCCTCCTAGCCAATGGGAGTGAACTGCATCTCCGTGACGAACAATTGGTCCAAGGCACACGAAAAGCATCATGGGTATTATGGAGATACAGCTCCCTCCTAGCCAATGGGAGTGAACTGCATCTCCGTGACGAACAATTGGTCCAAGGCACACGAAAAGCATCATGGGTATTATGGAGATACAGCTCCCTCCTAGCCAATGGGAGTGAACTGCATCTCCGTGACGAACAATTGGTCCAAGGCACACGAAAAGCATCATGGTATTATGGAGATACAGCTCCCTCCTAGCCAATGGGGGGCCAGCGGGGTTTTGGGAGATAGCCAATGGGAGAGCAACTTGCGCATTGTTTGAATTTTTGAGATGGCACGTTTTGTAACGTGAATTTTTTTCATATCCAGAGATGGAAATTTTAGGTAAATGTGTTTCGTAACTTGGATTTTTCGTTTGTTGGGTCTTTCGTAAGGTGAAGTACCAATGTATTTGGTCCATCATTCTCTACAATAGACTACTGTTCTATATCTAAAGTGAACACCTTCAGTTTCCACTATGAGCTTTACAAAGGTAAGGATATGTGGCATAACTCCATAGAAAGTACTGTCATATAATCATAATATAAAGATAAGGCTGAGTTGCAGCTTCCTCTTGGAATTCAGAGCGCAAGTTCCTGTAATGGTCCATGTCTAAGATGACCATGAGTGCACCGAGTCTGAATACCCTTACCAGAACACTTCAGATTTAAAGCCGCTTCAATTGCATTCCCACTGTTCAGTGAACAGGTATAGAATTGGACAGGGATGCTTCTAGACTCTAAAGAACCAAGTATGCCAATAATAAATAAATCAAAAATACGTCAGATCATCTGATAAACATATGAACTACGTGATGTGTGCCTCCCTCACGCTCCGTCTCTCCCACACTCTTACTCTGGAATCCCTTAAAAGACTGGCAACAATATGAGCCACACCTTTTTTCCATTTCATCACAAATCGGGATTTGTGTGGAGAAAAATAGTCAAACAAGGCAAACACATTTGGAAGTAATTTGCTGTTCTGGCTTCACGAAGAGCAAAAAGAGCTCCAGCCTATGCCACTGGCCAGAGGTTCGCTGTGTCTGTCTCCAGAACAAACGAGACGTCGCACGCTACAGAAAGACACAGAAACAGACGTTCTCAGGACTATCCTGCTGAAGCCAAAAAACATCATTAAATACGGCTTTAAAAAAAAAAAAAAGTTTGCTAGTAGACCGTGGGACTTTCTCTTTTATTAACGCTGGATATCTCAGAGATATTCCATGTGCACACAAGCACTCCAAGTATGACTGTATAGATAATCACTGTTGTGATTATGTGTTATTGTATGTGCAAGTGCATTCTTGGATTCGTCAGATATCCTGCTATGTGCTATTTTTAATATTTGGATAAATGTAAAGAGATGTTGAAAACTTTACTCCGAATTCTTCTTCTTCTCTTCTCCCTCATATTGTTTTGCAATCTGCATTATCGGCGTAGGGGTTAGCACGTCCGCCTCACAGCAAGAAGTTTGTTTCTATGTGGAGTCTACTTGTTCTCCCCGTGCTTGCATTGAGTTTTGGACTCTGGTTGCCTCCCACAGTCCAAAGACAATTAGCTGTTTCAGACTGCCCTTAGGTGTGAGTGTGAATGGTTGGGTGTATTGGCTCTGCGATGGTCTGGCAAACTATTCAGGGTGTAACCTGCCTTTCTTTGCCCATTTCTTCCCCCGACTATAGCAGAATTAAATGAATGATTGACGAATTATTGATCAAAGGTTGCAATCAAGTCTTGAGATTCCGGCACGATTACATATTTTATTTATTTATTTACTTCTTTTCAAATTCGTAATTTAGCGGCTAACACTAAACATATACGTCTAAATTAGGACACGGGAGGGGGAAAATTTAATAATTCAGCTGTCTTCACTTCCAACCAACAAATGTTGCTTCCCGAACAAAGTGGCCACAACCAATCAGAGAGGGATGAGAGCAAGCGCATGCCCCCTTGGTGAAACATGATGCTGCCTGTGTATACATATTTACGTTTGGCTAGACACAATCGGAAGTAAATCAATATTCGCCCCGTGCATGCATGAGCTCACCTGACTTTCTGGTGATCACCTTAATCATTAGTAATCCCTCCCTCCCATATGAGCTCGGCCAATTAACTATCATGTAGTCCTGGCCGTAGATGAATGCATGAAGCTACCTGAATTCCAAGTTTCGATGATTGCGGGGGACAGAAGCACAAATGAGTCACTGAGAACATGGTCCGCATTATTAAACTTTCACTTCACATCTACATTATACAGAACCAATTGGTTCTTAGTTATAGCGAAACAGCTTCGGTTCATTTATTGCACTGAAGTTGAGGTAATAGTCGTAGAAGAGAGTGGAAGATTCCTTAAAAAGAGCAGTTGGAAATGAGTGTGAAGTTCCTCACCGAGGTTTGGCTGTGACAGAGCCATGGAGCGTCCTTGTCCACCACCGTTATCGCTGCTGGCCTGAGCATGGAGACTCATCTGATTCATGCTGGCTGCCATGGTCTTGCGAGGATCTTGCCATGTAGTAATCTTCTCAACATGACTGCAAAGTGAAACACACACACACAATAATTATTCCATATGATTGCAGACCACCTTGACCTGAATCGCTGGAAGAGTATTTCGTGATTAACAGCAAAGGTAAATAATCAGTGATGAACTTCAAGATTTGGACTTCTTGTTCATGCACAAATTAATAAAATTAAAATTAGGAAATCCCAGCTCACCAAACAACTCCTTTCATTTTAAATTAGTGTGTAAAATTTCTATTGAACAACCACAAAAACGTTCAACATCATGTAACAACATAGGAAAGAAAACAAAATCCCAATAAACTGCAGTTCTTAGTAGTACCTTTCATGTGAGCCACACGGAAGGTATTGTGAAATGCCCCTTTTCATTCCATAGGAAACTGCATGTGTGTGTTTGTTTGTTCAGAGCCTAATATTAGGCCCTATTATACAAAAATGCTTTGTTATTTTGTTATTTAAACTAAGATACTATCACCAATTTGCATAGTCAGCACATCTGCTTCACAGCAAGAAGGTCCTTGGTACAATTCCCAGTTCAGCATTTCTGTATGCCGTACTTGCATGAGTTTCCTCCAGGTACTCTGGTTTCCTTCCACAGTTGGCCAATTGGCTGTTCCAAATTGCCCCGAGGTGTGAGTGTGGATGGTTGTGTGAATTGTCCCTGCAATGGCCTGGCGAGCAGTCCAGGGTGTACCCCGCCCTCGCCCACAGTCACCTGAGAAGGGCGCCAGCCTCCTTGCAACCCTTATTAGGTTTAAGCGGCTTATAAAATGAATGAATTTGCATAGTTTTCCTCACCAAAAAGTCAAATTTGAGTCGCATGTGACATTATATATTACAGCTGGTGCCATGGAATAAGTCGGTAAATGTATTTATACATACAGATGCTCCCCGACTTACGTTCATCCGTTTTACGGGTTTTTTTTTTTTTTCGCTTTTACGTGTTTTTTTTTCTCAAAAAAGTCAATTTTTGAGTTTAGACGTATCTACATAGTACGCTGACGTAATGACGGTGCATTCATTGTTTACAAACTACAGACTGAGAGTGTGCGTGTGTGTGTATATATATATATATATATATATATATATATATATATATATATATATATATATATATATATATATATATATATATATATATCAGTGATATGGCGTGTTACCCTTGTGTTAAGACATCGTCTCTGTGATCTTCGTGTTTACACGGTTTTGCGGACTTTTGTAACCCTAAGCAAATATGGTTGGTCAGAAGTGTAAACCTACTAGCATGGGTGCAAGTCTCATACACAGAGATGAATTAACTATCTGCTCAGATCGACACAATCTACCATGCATACTCAGTTAAGCAAAGAGAGTTGTAATATGAATGAAAACCCGAATCCACAAATTACAGAACAATTACAGATATTTATCTTTCAGCAGAATTCTAAGAGTGTATACTTATTTTTATATTAATATTCATTAGGATTTGTACTTGTTCTTTGTATGCATCTCTTGAATAAAGTTTACTTACTTACTTACACAAAAAGAACTCTCCGCTTTGCTGGGATTCACACAGTGCAGGCTGTGTTCTAAACGAGTTCAACGGCACCCTTGTGCACTTGAAAGACAGGAAGTCTGTATAACCCACAGCAAGTACACTACTTTCGCAAGTACACTACTTTTGGTATTGAGCGCTTCACATATTGTAAGCGTTGATTGGATGTTTTAAGCTTCATGTAAAGTAACTCGGTATAAATAAGTGACTTATTTGAAATTAATGTTGATATTATTTTACAATGTTATGTTTATAATAATTGATTTAGGGGTGTTTTATGAGATATGGTAATGGTATTTATGGATGTATAGTACAGTATGAGCGTCACACGTCACTGTAACAACTTACGTTTACTTTCAACTTGCGTTCGGCCGTCTGGAACCAATTAAAAATGGAAGTCGGGGAGCGTCTGTATGTATTATATATATATATACATATTTATATATATATATATATATATATATATATATATATATATATATATATATATATATATATATATAAATAAACACACACACACTCCATATATGTATATATTCCGGCCGGCCGAACACAAGTTGAAAGTGAACGCAAGTTGTTATAGTGACGTATGACACTCATACTGTACTATACATCTATAAATACAATTACCATATCTAATAAAACTGAACTAAAATTTCTGATCATTTATACCCTTTAACTTCAATAGTAAACAATAAAATTACATTTAATGTGAAAGATTTACTTTTTTGTTGGGCAAATTTAGCTACACTTGACACCAAGTATAACTGTAATCTGGGGCAGCATATTGGCATACAGGCTAGCACATCAACAAAGAAGACCCTGGGTTCGATTCCCATTTCTATGTTGTAGTATGCACGTTCTCCCTGTGCTTGCATGGGTTTCCTTCTGGTACTAAATTTCCCTCCTAAAGTCAAAGACATGCCCATTAGGCTAACTGGCTGTAGCAAACAGTTCCTACTCGTGAGAATGAATGGGTCATACCTCCTCTACCTTCAGCCAGAGACAGCTGACATATGGGCTTCAACCTTCTTGTGACAAATGAATGGATGAATAAGAATACAGCGGTACCTTGACTTACGAGTGTCCGTTATAACAAATTTTCCATGATACGAGCTTCGATCCCACCAAAAATCCGCTCCATTCAAACGAGCAAAATTTTGATTTACGAGCTCTGCTGGGGAAATGGCAGTTTCGAGCCGATTAGCCTCGTATTCTTCTGTGTGTATTCCTCCATGCTCCAAGAACACCTGATGCAGTGCTTCTCAATTATTTCCGGTGACGCCCCCTCTAGGAAGAAAGAAACATTTCACCACCACCCCCAGCACCCCACACACGACTATAAAAAGTGTTTATTGCACTTCATATCGTTTGCTTGGTGCTTTTTCCACAAACCATAGCGAGACAATGAGAGCACCACTGCCAACTACTGTAGTGGATATGCAATTACACTTAATTCTAGTACAGTATGGCAAAAAAGCATGTTCCCCAGGGCCATAAGCACCCCCCGGCATCACACCCCCCCCCCCATTGGGGGGCACGCCACACTATTTGAGAAGCACTGGCCTTGTGGGGGCTCACCACGAGCCTTTCCTTGCTGACATTTATGCACAACCACAAAATTCTCCTCCTCCTCTGTTCCGCACCATCTCCTGCCTGCCCACGTGACATCTTTGCCACAGTCGATGATCAGAAGGGTTAGTTGACTTATTGTTTATTATGAATTATTATTAATGTTAATGTACATGTATTATTATGAAATATTTATTGTTTTTACATGTTTATCTTTAATACGTTTGGTCAAATATACGTGTTTGTGATAGGTTATACGAGTTTGGAAGGGGGTTGGAACAGATTAATTGGTTTTCTTTTATTTCTTATGAGAATAATTGTTTCATCTAACGAACTTTTCCTCTTACAAGCTCGCCCTCAGAACGGATTAAATTCATAATCCAAGGTACCACTGTATTCTAATCTAAATTTTTAACTTGACTCAAACCAGCACAGCTGGAACATGAAACCTCTCCATATCAGATCACTGAACTGTGAAAATATCACTGCGTAGGAATGCTGGTAGTTCAAAAATAGACCAAATATAGACAGATATACTGAATGTCCAAATTATTTACCCAGAAACAACATAAAGAGTAACTTGCAGTCACGATTAGCTTCGTAGTCATGGTTACACTGTGGGGTATGAGCAGGAATGTGATTGCTACACTCCATGTATCCTACAGTGTGTCCAACAGGCTTATAGTTGTTTAGTCATCTTTCATCTGGTTCCTGGACCTTTCTGCATGAACTCCCAGATTCACCAAAAAAATAAAAATATATCTTTAACTACACAAACTGCTTCCGAATGTCACTCACTGCCACAATTACAAATTTCTCAACAGTTTTCCTAGAGCTATGTCTCGTGCTACACCTGCAGGTGCTTAAACACTACATGTACCCCATGAACGTTAAACACAAAGAATAAAGGCACTAATCATGTGGTGTGAAAGGGCATTAAAGAAGATTAAGTTTCAACTGAAGATTTGAATCCAGAGGATCTAGATGCCTCAGCTGCACAGGCTTGTTTGTACACAAATCCAGTCGAGTGTATAAATCCAAGGCGAGGCAGCGTCGGCAGACTGAATCACTGCACGCACAAAGGGAATCAAACCCAGCGTGACTCACTCGGGCCTATTTACACAGCACTGGTAAGATTATCCCGTTTCCTGCCACTCTGAAGCCTGACCTTGGCAGCGCAGGAAGTCTGCTCTCTGGAGCATCGCAATAACAAACAGTTCCTACTGCTTACACAATATGCAATTTATAGTTATTAACCACTAATAGTTGTAAAACAATAGATAAAGACACAACATTAACTGGTGGTAATTATATATCATGAGGAAAATAATGTGCTAGACCACCTTATTATTCATAAAACATGCACATATTACTCAAGAAAGAGCCTAGGGGGAGCAATTCTGTCGCATAAATAAGAATTAATTACAGGGATTATCGTGAAAATTATGTAAAGAAAATAAATAATCAGCACTCGTGAATTTGGGTTGATGCCATTGTTATCTGATTATTATCACAGAATAAACTAGTCGGTTATTCTGGCTTTAATACTGCTCATAAAGACTTTATTTCCCTTCTCATCACAGGAAAATCACACCAATTAGCCGTAACATTAACACCACCTAACTGGTATGCAGCCTGGTAGCTGCCAAGAACAATGATGGTTCAGCAGTTAAGGCTCTGGATTAGTGATCCAATGGTTAGGGGTTCAAACCTCAGTTACCCCTAGTGGCAGGCTGTCAGGGCCAGTAAAGCCTTCTCTTGCTGGTCTAAACACTCTCAGAAGCACTGGCCTACATTTACAACTTAAATTCTAGTCGAGTGCACCCTCACTTTCATGGTTAATGGGCACCTATGCAGCTATTCTTGTCGAAAGTCAGCAATGGTTCTTTTACATGATCCTCATACCACAGACAGTGATAACCCAGTTAGCTGCCCTGGAGGGGACAGTGACAACCTGTTGAGAGTGGGGGTTGAACCCCCAACCTTGGGATCTGTGATCCAGCACCTTTGCCACCAGGCCACCACTACCCGTGGTTGTTTGTGTTTTTTTCTTTTTCGTCCAATCAGATTTCAGCTTCTATGTGTTGCCATGTCAATCTAATCTGCCCAGGGTCTTCAGAATCTGCAGTCCCGGCCGATGTCAAAAGGATATTAGCAATGAGGCCGTTTCTTTAACCAATCAGATTTTAGATTCACCTTGCAGGGCCCCAGCTCGAGAGCTTACAATGAGGTCAACATTTTTCCCCTCCTCTGATTGGTCGGTAAGAGCAAACCTAGGTGAATAGTCTGTAGGGATCTGCATACGATACATTTAGGTTAGATTTTTTTACGCACATAACGGGCTGACAGAGGAGGAGACATTGACTTGGCGTCGGATATTCTCAAAAATCCATTTGAAAGCAGAGATATTCAGAAACGCTAGACATCATAAGGAGACGTCGAGGAACAGGAGGTAAGGTTTACCTTTTTTTTTTTTTTTTTTTTTTTTTTTTAATTTTAGTAGTTTTTCCCGGAACCTCCACCGGTAAATGTCGGTGATAGTTATGTAATCCTCAGAGTTACTATCAGAAATGTGCGAAATGTAATACAGTGTCTGGTTGTTCCATTGAGCAAGTGCGTCTGCCACATGTTGTAAATCTAAAAATCAACCTACAACGTAGCGTGAGTTCCGACACCTTTTTAATCATAAACAATTTCACCTACAGTGGTTCTTCTGTGGGATGCGACCAGACGTAGTGACCTTTACTCCCCATATACATCCATGAGCATCCACTGGGTGCCCATGATACTCTTACCAGTAAACTGGTTGTCCTTCCTTGAACCACCTTTGGTAGATTCTTACCACTGCATAACAGGAACATCTCATAAGACCTGCCATGTTAGATATAAACATATCTAGGAATTTATCTTTTATACAGTGGTACCTCAATTTACGAAATTAATCCATTCCGGAAGTGGTTTCGTAACCTGGATTTTTCGTAAGTTGAATCGCATTTTACATGTAAAACACGTATGATTCGTTCCAAAACCCCCAAAACTACCCCTAAACCCTTTTAAAAAATTTAAAGTATACCTTTTAAGGCCTCCTTCTGCTTCAGTATTGTACCGATGGTAAACAGGTTTGGGCATATTCCTTTGCAATATCACTCAACTGCATGCCACGAGCCCGCTTCTTGTTTTCACTCGCACTGCACGTGAAATCACACGCGCGTGTGTGTGTGTGTGTGTGTGTGCACGCGCGCATGTGTTGACCATGTCGTCTTAGCAGAGCTATAATCTTACAAATGTTTATGGAAGGTTAAAAGCCTGAGTCAGGAAATAAAGTTGCAATGAGCGCACTCGAAAAACTCACAAAACAACAGTAACTCTGTCCTTTACACGAAAAGCATTATAATACCCAATGGGAGAGAGCTGTGTCACCCCTCCTAGCCAATGGGAGGCCAACAGGGTGGGATATTGGGAGATGTAGTCAATGGGA
Source organism: Plotosus lineatus (assembly GCA_024760905.1). Taxonomy (NCBI): domain Eukaryota; kingdom Metazoa; phylum Chordata; class Actinopteri; order Siluriformes; family Plotosidae; genus Plotosus; species Plotosus lineatus. Next base: position 44,829,957 of record CM045737.1, on the reverse strand, counting down.
GAGCAACTCGTGCATTGTTTGAATTTTTGAGATGGTGCTTTCGTAACGTGAACTTGTTTCGTATCCAGAGACAAAAATTTTTAGGAAAATCTTTTTCGTAACCTGGATTTTTCATTTGTTGGGGCTTTCGTAAGTTGAGGTTCCACTCTAATATAAAGTGCACAATGTAAAGTTACTCAGATCCTTACACGCTCTCTTTTGTATGCTTTCATCATCAAGATCATCTTCAACAACTGGCTGTTCACTTTCTGGTTCCATACATCCCACTCCTTGGCAGGTGCCACAATAATGAGATGACAACTGTTACCTCTCACTTATCAACTGAACCATACAAGTGTACCATTAGGGAGGTAGGGACACTGGGTGAAGGCAGCATACACCCTGAATTGCTCACCCAACCATCACAGGGCACACACATCATTCATATTTACATCCACCCATAGGGGCAATATGGAACAACCAATGGATCAACTGTCTTGAGAAGTGAGCAATTTAAACTTAACTGTGTGAATGATCACAATCTGGCTCTGGATTCACTGCAACGCTTACTATTGCTCACAAAAATTGGAGGAATGCATGAATATATGTTCTTTTCCATCTCACTGTCTCACTGACCCCCAAACACTGCTATCTGCAAAATAGCACCCTGTGTCTTTTGGTATTACTGTCCACAATTTTATCTCCATGTGGTGCATTAACCCTGAGCTGGTTAGAATCTAAACCAGGTTCCAAGGAAGGTGTCAGGACTGGCTGATTTGTTGCTTTTCTGGCGAGGAGTTAGGGGAGTCCTCATCCACCAGGAAGAGATTTATGAGAAGCAGAGAACACTGGGGGATAGGGAAGCGAGAGTGGGCTGAGAGGCCTAAGGGCCTGGGTGGAGCAGCTGTCCATCCTGCAGCTGTGGGATTATGACCCCAGGCCTACAGATCTGCAAAGTATAGGTCAACTCTCTCCTGGAATGGTATTCTGAAAAGCCAGAAAGCCTCAACACAACATGCAAAATTAGTCTTGAATCTATGTTTCTTTCTTAATGTAAGAGGAGTGCCAATGGTGGGACCAATGGAGAGTCCTGGTAGAACCTCAAATCTTCATTCATTCATTTTCTGAACTGCTTAATCTGAATTAAGGTCACAGGGAGGCTGTTGCCCATCTTAGTTGACGCTGGGCGAGGGCAGAGTACACCCTGGACAGCTCACCAGACCATCGCAGGGCAGAAAAATGCTGGCGGCTATGCAGCGCCTCTTGACAAAAGTCAACAATGGTTCTTTTACATGAACCTCTCACCACGGACAGCGAGAGACATGGCCGGCCTTTGATAACCCAGTTAGCCGCAGTGACAACCTGTTGAGAGACAAACCGTAAAATCGGGAAAAAAAAAAAAAAAACCTCCATAAAACGGATGCACGTAAGTCGGGGAGCGTCTGTATTTGTACTGCCTTTGTCTTGAGTCGGCGAAGACGGGCACAAGCCGTTGTTTTAGTCTAACTCAATGTGATTTTCTTGGATGTCCATTCAGTTGAGGACAGACATTGCTTTCTCTCCGCAGGGGTATTTGTAGTTGCTGAAGAAGTAAATCAGAAATGAACCTGGCAGAACCTCGATTTCCAATAGAGCGCTAACGTAGAGATTAGAGGATGAGGCCAGGCTGCGCTTCACGTGGTCAAGTTTGTGTGAGAGAGGTGTTCTATTTACAGAAGAAATTCACCCATTCACACACAACACACACACACACACACAGGAACACTGGCTAGGTGCTGGATCTGGGGTAACACTGAGGCTAAAAGAAAAAAAACAAACAAAAAAAAAACAGATGAATACAACCACCTCAGAGCTGGGCATGGTTAGTGTGCTTACACTGGGACACACACACACACTCACACTCACTCACACACACACACACACACACACACATACACACACACACACACACACACACACACACACACACATACACACACACACATACACACACACATACACACACACATACACACACACATACACATACATACACACACACACACACACATACATGAACACTGGCTAGGTGCTGGATCTGGGGTAACACTGAGGCTAAAAGAAAAAAAAACAAAAACAAAACAGATGAATACAACCACCTCAGAGCTGGGCATGGTTAGTGTGCTAACACTGGGACACACACATACACACACACTCTCACACACACACACACACTCACACACACACACAAAGCCATAGCCTGTATGTGAATGAGATTCCCCATCAGCAAAAGTAATCACTTGCACCACACACCTAGATGTAAACATTTCAATTCCTGGCTCAGTGAGACGTGTTTAAAGACATAAGAATAGCAACAGTTCATGGTCCTGACTGCAGTGTTTCAGTCACACCTTGTCACTCAAGTCCAGAATAAGTTACTTTATCTCTCTCTCTCGCTCTCTCTCTCTCTTTCAGTTCTTCAGGCTGAAATAAACAGACTCCACTACAGTTCAACAAGAAGCTACGGAGCAATCCATCATGTCCTGGATCTCTTGTTTTTTTTCATGGAAATGACATTTTATGTCCCTATATGGTCTGTATTATTGCTGCCAGAACAGACAGAACCTATCTAATACAAAACTTTCTGATAAAGAGTTCAACTAACAAACAAATACTGTAAATAAAAGCTAAATAAAGACTGGACAAACACATTGGTGTTGTGGCTAACATGTCCACCTCAGAGCATGAAGGTCCTGGGTTCAAGTCCTGGGCCAAGCAAAGACCTGTGTGGAGTTTGCATATACAGGGATCCCTCACTTTCCACAGTTAATTGGGACCGAGATCCCCCACGACCACCGAATTCCGCAGAGCGGGATGAACCCCAATTCGCCTAACGGACATATACGTACATGTACATGTGTATATAATATCAATAAATACATATTCGATGCTATAAATACTTAGAATAACAAACATTTGGGTTCGCAAACGCAGTGGAAATACACGGCCAGCTTGTCGCGAGTTATGGACAAAAACATGGCTTGGGCTCCCGAGTGGCGCTTCGACGCTGACGTTGACTAGTTAGCCTAGTGACCGCAAGTTTGAATCCAGGTTAATGCTGCAGCCTTCCGTGGCTGGGAGTCCATAGGAGGTAATTTGTTGAGCTTTCATTGGAGGAAGGGAGGGATAGCTGGCATACGTTGACTTCCCTGTCACTCACAGCGATTGCGAGACAATCATGAGGGTCTATGAACTCATTCGTACGAGGGGGTGGATAGCAATTTCCCTCCAGGCGTGTTAGACCGCAACAAAATACGCATGTGGCGCAGTTCAAAAAGAGGCGGGTGCTGAGCACTGCATCTCCTGGAGGGGGCGTGTACATGCTTTCCCCACCTCCCTGGTTGGTGATGTTTGTGTGTTAGGGAAGGTAATATCTGATGGGTGGGAATAGGACATAACTAAATTCGGGAGAAAATTGTATGGGGGTGAGAGTAGGATGGAAGATCTAAAGCGCTTTTCTGCTGCTTTTTTTTTTTATTTTAAACAATGGGTGGCACAGTGGTTAACACATCTGCCTCACAGCAAGAAGCTCCTGGGTTCAAGTCCCAGGCTCAGCGATGGTGTTTCTGTTTGGGGTTCGCATACATGTACCCATGTTTGTGTGGATTTCCTCAGGTCACTCTGGTTTTTCTCCCACAGTCCCAGGCCATGCACATTAGCCTGTTTCAAATTGCTCCAGGTCGAATTGCTAGGTGTTAGCCCTGCGATTGGCTAGCAAACCGTCCATTGTTCACAACTCCTTTACCCAAAGTCAACCGAGATTGGCTCCAGCCTTCCCGAGACCCTAGTACGATTAAGTTGCTCAGCAAATGAATGAACGCATGGATTAATGAATGGGTTCCGTGAAACTCGTATAGCAAGTTAATTCTGACAGAATTTATCAGATAAAATTATGGTTACGTTTATATAGTTTGAACTTATGCCGTACAGGGTTCCCTGATGTTACTCGGTTAATGGGGACCGAGGCCCCCGCGACCGCCAAATTCCGTGAAGTAGGATCAACCCCCCCCCCTGACTGACGTATACGTGCATGTATATATGTATATAATATTAATAAATACATATTAAATGCTATAAATGCTTATGATAAACAAACATTCAAATATAATGCATACGATGTAAATAAAATATAAACACACACACACACACACACACACACACACATACTCAGATGTGCAACTCACAAAAATATAAGTAGTTTTGTTGGGGGGTTTTGGGTTGGCTTTTTTTTGTTTGTTTGGGTTTTTGTTTTTTGTTTTTTTGCATAATTGGCCTTGTTTTGCGGCATTTTCCTTAACTTTTCGACTATTTTTAATTAAGGTCCTGATTTTTTTATTTCTCGCTGAATATTTTTGAAAACCCCACGATGCACTGAAGCCGTAGAAACTGAAGCAGGAAGTAGTGAGGGATCACTATAATAAGAATTTAAATATTTACATCATTTGGCAGACACCCTTACCCGGAGCGATTTGCAAGTCTCATTTTTTTATACAAGTGAAGCAATTGAGGGTTAAGGGCCTTGCTCAAGGGCCCAACAGTGGTGACAGGTAGGATTGAACCTCTGACCATTGGATTAGTAACCCATTGCATCAACCACTAAGCCACCAGTGCCCTGCAAACTGTATTAAACCCAAAAACAGCTTGATATTCTATAGTGTATCATGAAAGCAACTGCATTCATGTTTGTCCAGTTGCTGTGTGTGTACTGGAAATCTAGCACTAAGGGCAGTGGTGACCTGGTGGTAAAGATTGCTGGATCACTTTCAACGGGTTGTCACTGTCCCCCCCAGTGGAGCTAACTGGGTTATCAAAGGCCGGCCATTGTCTATGGTGTGAGGTTCATGTTAAAGAATCATTGCTGACTTTCAACAAGAGTGTCTGCAAAGTCGTCAGCGTGTTTCTGCCCTGTGATGGCCTGGCGAGCCGTCCAGGGTGTACTCTTTCCTCACCTGGAGTCGGCTGGGATAGGTGCCAGCCTCCCCGTGACCTTAATTAAGCTTAAATGGTTACAAAAAATGAAGGCACTCAAGCACTTGATGCATTCTGTTGAATGGTTGTTTCAGGCTTGCAGGTGCGCTTATGTGTTAAAAATAAGCAGCAAACTGGAGATCCTAGGAATAATCCAGCATCTGTTACAAATTCAACATGCTCGATGCTGAACTTGCTTTTCATACACACATATCCTTCAAACATTAGAGCTGGACGTACGTCTTTCGTACGAGGCATCGGGCCATTCAGTACACCCCTATATTTCAAAACCCAGTATTAAGATACATCAGACTTGTTGGCACTCGTCGTTGCCATGTTGCATGCCAATGCCTATGCTCAAAAGAACAACAACAACAAAAACAACAATAATGTCTACACATATCTGACACACCTACAAAAAACTCCACAATTCTGTAGTCTGGCCCAATGTGCTGCTCACATTGTAGTCACTCAGTCATTTGCCAGACCACTTAATCCCAATAAGGTCAAAGGGAGGCTGGTGCCCATCACAGACAACACTGGAAAAAGGTGATGTACCCCCTGAACAGCTCATCAGACCATCACAGGAAAACACACACACAGCCATTCACACTAAGACTCACACCAAGGGTCAATATTGAGCAGCCAGTTACACTAATGTGCATGTCCTTAGACTGTGGGAGGAAAGCGGAGTACCTGGATGAAACCCACCCAAGCGCAGGAGCACATGCAAGCTCCGCAAAGAAATGTCCGAGCCTGGGACTTTTTTTTGCTTTGTACTGAAATGATGGAAATATGGATGCTGCAGTGAGTACAACCAAAAAAAACCTTCCTGTAGTCCGTCTCCATGTCCCTCCTGCAGCACTTAGTTTAATCGAATCATTGCCAGGTGTTGAATTAAACAAAAGTACAAAAACGTCCAATCAAATACGTTGTTTGGTGTTTGTAGGAAATGCAGGAATAAAGGAACTGTAAGGACATGTCTCGGTTAAACAATGCAGGTGTGACAAAAAGCAGAAGGAAGTAGGTCATATATTTTCATTCACATGCACGCACGCACACACACACAGCTCAAGATGTCTAGATACATTTAGATTTCTTATCTCCTACAAGCTCCTACAATAACAATGATATCCTAAATGCAGATTACCAGTGTGTGTGTGTATATATATATATACACACACACACACACACACACACACACACACACTATATATACACACATATATATATATACACACACACACATATATATATATATATACATATATATACACATATATATATATATATATATATACACATATATATATACATATATATATATATATATATATATATATACATATATATACATATATATATATATATATATACACATATATACATATACACATATATACATATACATATATATATATATATATATATATATATATATATATATATATATATATATATATACATATATAGATATATACATATATATATATACATACATACATATATACATACATACATACATACATACATACATATATACATACATACATACATACATACATATATACATACATACATACACACACACACATATATATATATATACATACATACACACACACAGTCGGCCCACTACTTACGAAAACCTCTGAATACGAAAAATCCAGGTTATGAAAAACATTTTCATAAATTTTCATCCTCTGTATGCGAAACTTCTTCTCATGAAAAGCGTCACACGCACCAATCAAAAATTCAAATGCGCCATTCATACAATGCACAAGTGCTCTCTCATTGGCTATCTCCCAACATCCCACCCCGCTGGCCTCCCATTGGGCAGGAGGGAGCTGAACTGTACCCATTACCGTACCCATTACTGTACCCATACTTCTTGTTTGTCACACGTGTGAAGGAGAGTTGAACAGGACTGTTGGCTCGTGAGGTTTTTTGAGAGTGATCATTGCAATGTTATATTTCGTTATCCATCATGGGCTCAAAGAAAGTGATTCCCGGTGACACCGAAAAGAAGAAGCGGGCTCCGTTATCAATTGAAGTGAAGCAGGAGGAGATAAAAAAAATATGAAAGTGGGATGCGGTTGAGCGAAATCGCAAAGGAGTATGGCCGAAATCACTCTACAATCGGGACGATATTGAAGTAGAAGGAGGCCTTAAAAGCGACGACCCCTTCGAAAGGTCTCTCAGTGATATTGAAAAAGAATCGTCAAACGACGAGATGGAGAGACTTACTACTTTGGATAAAGCAGAAAGACATTGTCGGAGATACAGTGATGCAGCCAATAATTTCAGAAAAAGCAACCGCCATATTTAGTGACCTTGTGAAGGAGGGGGGGGGGGGTGAGGGTTCTTCGGAACCCCCGGACTTTAAAGCATCGCATGGGAGGCTCGAGAGACTTTTTAAAAAGGTAGATAATTTTCTTTTACTTTTAACACGTATTTCATACAAAATTGTTGTACGTTTATCATTTTTAAAGGGTTTATGGGGTGGTCTTGGGAGCCTTGGAACGAATCAGGAGATTTACATGTAAAGTGCGCGACTGAAGAAAACTCCAGGTTACGAAAAATTTGGTGGAACGGATTAATTTTGTAAGTAGAGGGCCAACTGTGTGTGTGCGTGTATATATATATATATATATATATATATATATATATATATATAGATAGATATCGCATTGTATGTAATTTTACTAATGTTAATGTATTGCTACTTTAAAAAAAAAAAATGAATCATATTTTAACTTTTATAAAAAAGGTATACAGTGATCCCTCGCTACTTTCTGCTTCAGTTTCTGCGACTTCAGTGCATCACGGGTTTTTCAAAAATTCTCATAGAAAATTAAAAAAAAAAGGAAATTAAGGAAAAATAGGGAAAAGGTTCAGGAAAATGCTGCAAAACAAGGCCAATTATGCAAAAAAAAAAAAAAAAAAAAAAAAAACCCCGAACAAACCACAGCCCAAAACCCCCCAACAAAACTACTCACATTTTTATGCGAGGTGCGCATCTGAGTGTGTGAGCATATATATTTTATTTACATCTTATGATTTGTTTTTGAACGTTTAATTGTTATTATAAGCATTTTATAACATTGAATACGTATTCATCGGTGGTCGTGGTCCCCATTAACTCCAGAAAGTGAGGGATCCCCGTACTGTGTCTAGAAATCACCCTCATCAAATACATTCATTGTTCCATTTTCTGTAACCTCTTATTTCTAATTAGGGTCACGGGGGGAGACTGGCGTCCATCCCAACCAACTCTGGGTGAGGGCAGAGTACACCATGGATGGCTCACCAGGCCATCACAGGGCGGAAACACCACTGATGGCTATGCAGCGCCTCTTGTCGAAAGTCAGCAATGGGTCTTTTACATGAACCTCCCACCATAGACAGAGAGAGACATGGCCAGCCTTTGAGAAAAAAGTTAGTGCAGGGGGGGGGGGGGGGGACACTTGTTGAGAGCAGGGCTTGAACCCACAACCTTAGGATCAGTGATCCAGCACTTTTAGCACCAGGCCACCACTGCCAATAATAATAATAATCTTATTTGATTATAATTTGAGTTATCTTATTCTAGGAAATTTGACTAGATTCAAGATATTTTAACCCGCTGTCATTGTCGGGTTTATATTTTGAAATAAATTTTACTCATTAAACATTAACTTTATCTAATCCATGTTGTGAGTGAGAATTACATTAAAGACATTTTCATACTACAAACATAAAATCTGTGATTAATGAGTATCGACCCAAATATCTTCTCAAAACCATTCATCATCTTTTCCTTTCGGCTGTTCCCTTCAGGGGGCGCCACGGCGAATCATCTGCCTCCATCTCACCCTATCCTCTGCATCTTCTTCTCTTACACCAACTGCCTTCATGTCCGCCTTCACCGCATCCATAAATCTTCTCTTTGGTCTTCCTCTGGGCCTTTTGCCTGGTAGTTCCAACCTCAGCATCCTACTACCAATATACTCACTATCCCTCCTCTGTACATGTCCAAACCATCTCAATCTAGCCTCTCTGACTTTGTCTCCAAAACGTCTTTCATGTGCTGTCCCTCTGATGTACTCATTCCTGATCCTATCCATCCTCGTTCCTCCCAAAGAGAACCTCAACATTTTCATCTCTGCTACCTCCAGCTCTGCCGACTGTCTTTTCCCCAGGGCAACTGTTTCTAACCCATACAACATCGCTGGCCTCATCACCGTCTTGTACACTTTTCCTTTCATTCTTGCCGATACTCTCCTATCACACATCACACCGGACACTTTTCTCCAACCATTCCAACCTGCCTGTACGTGCTTCTTCACCTCTTTTCCACACTCTCCATTTCTCTGGATTGTTGAACCCAAGTACTTAAAATCCTCCACCTTCCTTCTCTCTGCTCCCTGTAACCTCACCGTTCCTGTTGGGTCCTCGTCGTTCACACACATGTATTCTGTCACACAACTATCCTTATCAACACCATTGATTACTAATAATCTGTAACTCAAGACCCAATTTAAAAAAAAAAGTTGATCTTTAATTTTATCAGATAAACAACAATAACAGCAACAATAAAAACAATAACATGATACCAGCTGACCCTGTTCTTGAAAGACCAGCATGACTAGTAGACACGGAAACCAGGCCGAATCAGTCATTCTGCCGTTTCTCTGAACAGAAAGTTTTGATCGTCTTTCAGCAAAATAAAGTGGTTGTTTTATAAGGGTGATTATACAGGGGGATATATCAGGGATACAGTATACATACACACACACACACACACACACACAGTGTGTCTGTTTTTTTAAAATACCTTGACACACAGCAATCATGTTTGATGGTTTTATGCTATAGAATATCCATGATCCCTCAAAAGGTATTTTATATATATATATATATAACTGGAATAATAATACAGTAAAACCTCCGCTGACGAACGCTTAAGCTCACGAACTTTTCGCCTCAAGAACATTAAATTTGCGAGCATATAGTCTCTGCTGACGAACTAGTTTTCGGCGGACGAATCAAACCACGCGGTCGAACAGCGCCACGGTGGCGGCCACGAGAAGCTGACGCACGCTCACGGCGTCACAGTTCGTCACACCCCTTTCTTTGAGTGCGGAAGTGGTTTGTGTTTGATAGACATTTTGGACCATATTGAGTGTACTTTTGCTATTATGGGACCGAAAAAGACCCCACCACGGGCGGAGATCATTGAAAAACACGAACGAGGTGTGCGTTTGTGTGACTCAGCGTCCCAGTACCAGTACGCTAAGTCTACCATTGCTCCCATCCTTAAGAACAAGGAAGCTATTAAGGGTGCGTGTGTGGCTAAGGGTGTTTCCAAACAGTAGGCGTTTCCAAACACGCCTTCCAAACAGTAAGTCCCTCCCTCCCTCCTCCTCCCACTCCATTCCATCAAGCCATCAACTACCATCACAAAGGTAAATAAAACCACTTTATTATACAGTACAGTTTATTTCTTTAATTATAATACAATAGCACATTTATTATACATAAAATAAGGTATATTTTTGTGTAGTTTTAAGGCTTATTTAGTAGAAAATTATGTTTTATGGAGACCTGGGAACGGATTATTCTCATTTTAATGGTTTCTTATGGGAAATAAATGTTCAGAAGACGAACTTTTCGCCTCACACACACTTTCTGGGAACCAATTATGTTCGTGAGCTGAGGTTTCACTGTAATAATAAGCGCCACAGTGCTCTACTGATTACCATGTCCGCCTCACAAACAAAAAGGGGCTGGATTCAAGTTCCGGATTCAGCAAGAACTTGTTGTGTGGAATTTTCTCCACCTGATTGCAAAGGTTTCCACAGTCAGCTGAGATAGACTCACTGAAACCCTCACAAAGATTTAATCAGGAAATTAATGAATGAATGATTAATAAGTACTGTATATAAATAATGAACATACACAGTATTCATACTTTATTACATAAATATATATATATATATATATATATATATATATATATATATATATATACACATATATATACACACACACACACACACACACACACAGATATACATATCTACACACACACGCATACGTGTGTGTGTGTGTATATATATATATATATATATATATATATATATATATATATATATATATATATATATATATACACACACACACACACACACAGATATACATATCTACACACACACATACGTGTGTGTGTATATATATATATATATATATATATATATATATATATATATATATATATATATATATATATATATATATATATATATACACACACACGTGAATGCATGCATATATATATATATATATACATATATATACATATATACACACACACACACACTATATTTTATTTATATATATATATATATATATATATATATATATAGATGTGTGTGTGTGTGTGTGTGCGCAAAAAGAAAACACCCTGCTTGTCACGCTACTTGACACAAAACCCAATAAACAAGTTGCAAGATCCGCTCTGTTGATGAATGGCTCAGGACTGAACTTTGACTATTACACACTGCTGACACTTCCATTAATGCAATTATTCAGGTCCTTGAAGAAAAACATCACCATATTAGTGATTAAAAACATTATTTTTAATTTGTTACGATGCACAATCAGTCATAATTCTCTGTGCTAAATGTTACTGCAAGATATTCACACAAGTGCTTTCAGATTGAAGCCGTCACAGAAATTAAAAGCAACAACTTTTAAAACAAATTCAAGATTGACCAAAGATCGCCGCAAGTCATAATTACCTGAAAACTGAATATTTAACTGCTCCGCATTCAGAAGCTGACGATTCAGCATCCTGGTCTGAGTCATACATAAATTTACAAAATATAATGCACGCCCAAAAGAAGGAGCTGGAGGCATAAGACGCAAACTCACAGCGATGTCCCCACACAACTCAGATGGGCGCAAATTTCACGCACTTATGCACGGACCCCGCCAAAATCAGACCACCCCCCCCCCCCCCCCCAAACCCCAAAAAAAAAAAAAAAAAAAAAAAGTTTGGGGTCAAACTACCAAAAGAAAGTTAAATCCCAGCCTCCTTCCCACATCTGACAGCCCTTCTTATTTCCAAATATACACTACCGAACCACAGTAGACAAAGACACGTATTACTTTCATCCTCGTTCAGGGTCCAGACTAGGGTCTAGACGGAGAGCTCTGGGAAAGGTTGGAGCTTGTGCTTGAACCAAGGAATTTCCTTCTAAAGAAGCGAGAGAACTCAATTCACGGTGGAAACATGTAAGAAAGTGCGGAAAGCACCGAACGATGGTCAGGAAAAAAAGAAAGAAAATTGATCTCGGGTCATAGATAGGTGTAGTGCGTCAGTGTCTCTTTGATGCTACCATCATGTTTCAGAGGAGCGGTCATTGTTGAAGAGGGAGTGTGCTAAATGTAATGTGGCTTGGCTAAACCTGTGGCATTCTCCACCTCTCAGAAGTGACCAAAATGACACCACGGCCTTGGTATGAGGATTCTCGCGGCCGCTGAAATAAGAACAAAAAGCAGAGGATCCACTTTCTTCCCAATTAAGCCATTCTCAGGTTACCGGGGCTTCCCCCCACCCCACTGTCACTAGCACAATAGCCATTCCACTCAAAGCACAGGAGCACCGCGGCAAAGGGCGTCACAAACCTGTCCAAAAGACGGATCATGAGGGATGGGATTCAGATGCTCGGGATTGTTGCGACACAGCAAGGGGCACCAGCTGGAAATGCCGGAATTAGAAATATTTAAGTGAATCTGAAAATGCGAGGGAGGGGAAGGGCAGGAAGTGGAATGTTCTCCTAATTATAGTCATCTCGACTGCTGCAATGCTGCCAGTGTTGAAGATGGAGCATGGGTTTGGAACCTTCCCCAGACCTGGGGCAAGTTATGGCTAGTGCATTGGACCCTGACTGGTAACGTTCACCGGCCAATATACAAATATATCGTGGAGGAATTTGCTGGTTCTTCGAGCTTTAAATATCACAACACATTTAAAACGCCTTGTTTTGGAATATGAAGAACTTAAAGTATGACTGTAAGGGTTTAAATGTATGAAGAACGTCCGCCGAGATGTGGAGAAGGTACATAAAAAGAAGTCAGTCTTCCTTTCGGCTTTTTCCCTTTTACTCAGGAGTCGCCACAGTGAATCATCTGATTCGCACATTTGATTTGGCAGAGGTTTTTTTTAACGTCGGATGCCCTTCCTGTCACAACCCTTTTAGCAAGGGACAGAAACACGCTGACGACTTTGCAGCTACTCTTTACGAAAGTCAGCAATGGTTCTTTTACATGCCTCACACCATAGACAGTGAGACATGGCCCGCCTTTGATAACCCAGTTAGCCGCACTTGGGGGGGGGACAGTGACAACCCTGTGGAGAGTGGGACTCGAACCCCAAACCTTTGGATCAGCGATCCAGCGCCCTATACCACTAGACCACCACTGCCCCCTAAGGTACATAAAAGTAGTAAACACCTGAAATATCTACCAGTCGACTTTCTTGGGGTTTTGGTTTGTTTGTTTGTTGTATAAACAAACCACTCAGTATTTATACGGTTGAGTGGAAAGTTGAACCAGTTCCCTGTCAGATCTTCCTCAGCTGTTTTAGGGGTTCTCGTTGGTGACTCCTCTTGTTACTTGTTAGGACAACTGGCTGGGCAAAAGCAGACGGACCAAGGCAACAGCTGTCGGAGTGTAAGCTAACTATAGCCCTGGAACAGATTTGGAAGAGTTGCTTATGAGAGAGAGAGAGAGAGAAAAACAGAGAGACAAACAAAGAGAGAGAGAGAGCCAGGACAGAGAGAGAAACAGACAGAAAGAAATAGTGAGACAGACAGAGAGAGAAACAGACAAAGAAATAGTGAGACAGACAGAGAGAGAAACAGACAGAAAGAGAGAGAGACTGTGACAGAGACAGAATTTGAGACTGAGAGAGAAAAACAGACAGAAAGAGAGACAGAGAAGGAGAGAGAGAGACTGTGACAGAGACAGAATTTGAGACAGAGAGAGAAACAGACAGAAAGAGAGAGAGAGAGAGAATGAGACAAAGACCCTGACAGAAACACAGAGAGAGAGAGGCAAAAAAAAAAGAGAGCTAGACAGTGACATTGATAGAGACAGAAAGAGAGATGGAGACAGAGAAAGAGAGAGAGTGGCAAAAAAAGAGAGACAGACAGTGACATTGATAGGGACAGAAAGAGAGACAGAGAGAGAAACAGACAGAAAGAAATAGTGAGACAGACAGAGAGAGAAACAGACAGAAAGAGAGAGAGACTGTGACAGAGACAGAATTTGAGACTGAGAGAGAAAAACAGACAGAAAGAGAGACAGAGAAGGAGAGAGAGACTGTGACAGAGACAGAATTTGAGACAGAGAGAGAAACAGACAGAAAGAGAGAGAGACTGTGACAGAGACAGAATTTGAGACAGAGAGAGAAACAGACAGAAAGAGAGACAGAGAGAGAATGAGACAAAGACCCTGACAGAAACACAGAGAGAGAGAGGCAAAAAAAAAAAAAAGAGAGCTAGACAGTGACATTGATAGAGACAGAAAGAGAGATGGAGACAGAGAAAGAGAGAGAGTGGCAAAAAAAGAGAGACAGACAGTGACATTGATAGAGACAGAAAGAGAGACAGAGAGAGAGAGAGACAGAAAGAGAGAGACAGACAGAAAGAAGGAGCAACACAAAGAGAGACAGAGACAGAGAGAGAGACAGAGAGAGAGAGAGAGAGAGAGAAAGAAGGAGCAACACAGAAAGAGAGACAGAGAAAGAGAGAGAGAGAGAGAGAGAGAGAGAGAAACAGACAATGACACTGACAGAGACAGAAAGAGAGACAGAGACAGACAGGGAGAAGGAGACAGACAGACACAATGAGAAAGCAGGAGACATACACAGAGAGAGAGAACCTCCTCCTCCTTCCAGCAGCATCAATGAGAGTTTTGTCATCACCAACCCGCTGAAACAAGAAAAACTAGCTCTGGTTGTGAAACCCACAGATCACACTACAGGTGTCGGGTCTTTCTTCCTCATGCTATAAACCAGAACATCTCCCTGTTCTTCAGAGCTCCAGAGAAACCCGACATCTCAAGAAAGACTTTTTTAATAATCTCGAACTGCAAAAAGTTAATTTTAAGCCAGAGATCATTTAAAATAATTACGCTAAATAACCCCAAAAAAAAAAAGAAGTGGCTGAATACTTCACTGTGTTGAAGCACTAATTTAAAAACAATTAACAGCACTTGGATTATAAAGTTACTACCGTAAGGCCAGTTATAATACACGAGATTAGAACAATACGTTCAATAGAGGCAGCGGTGGTCGAGTGGTATAGGGCGCTGGATCGCTGATCCAAAGGTTGGGGGTTCGAGTCCCACTCTCCACAAGGTTGTCACTGACACCACCACACACACACCCCCCCCAGTGCGGCTAACTGGGTTATCAAAGGCGGGCCATGTCTCTCACTGTCTATGGTGAGAGGCATGTAAAAGAACCATTGCTGACTTTCGTAAAGAGTAGCTGCAAAGTCGTCAGCGTGTTTCTGTCTCTTGCTAAAAAGGGTTGTGACAGGAAGGGCATCCGACGTAAAAACCTCTGCCAATTCAAACGTGCGAATCAGATGATTCGCTGTGGCGACTCCCGAGTAAAAGGGAAAAAGCCGAAAGGAAGACAGACAGAACAATACATTCAATAATCTGACTTTAAAAAATAAATACATTTTATATATCTGTCTGTATTTTTCATACATTGAACCGCATTTTACATGTAAAACGCGTGATTTGTTCCAAGGCTCCCAATACTACCCCCTAAACCCTTTAAAAATGACCTTTTAAGACCTCCTTCTGCTTCAATATCGTACCGATGGTAGACGGGTTTGGCCATATTCCTTTGCAAGATCACTCAAGCCCGTTTCTTCTGCTCAACCGCACCGGAAATTACGCGCACGCGCATGCGTGTTGACCATGTCTTCTTAGCAGAGTTATAATCTTACAAATGTTGATGGAAGGTTAAAAGCCTGAGTCAAGAAATAAAGCATGAAACAACAGTAACTCTGTCCTTTACACGAAAAGCATCATGGTAGATGCAGCTCCATAATAGGCAATGGGAAGTTGCTGCGTCATCCCTCCTAGCCAATGGGATGCCTGTCCAAGATGGCACTCGAGTGAAGGCAACATGAACGACAGCTCAGTTGTTAGCCAATGGGAGGCCAGCGTGGCGGGATGTTTGAACATCATTGATTGGAGAGCAGCTCGTGCGTTATTTGAATGGCGCGTTTGAATTTTTAAGATGGCGCTTTCGTAACATGAACTTGTTTCGTATACAGAGACAAAAATTTTAGGAAAATGCGTTTCATAACCTGCATTTTTCATTTGGTGAGACTTTCGTAAAGTGAGGTACCACTGTGTGTGTGTATGTATGTATGTGTGTGTATATATATATATATATATATATATATATATATATATATATATATATATATATATATATATATACATACACACAGATTTATATATTATATATTATATTATATATATATATATACACACACACACATATATATATATATATATATATATATATATATATATATATATATATATATGTGTGTGTGTATGTGTATATATAATATAATATATACGTCTGTGTGTGTGTGTATATATATATATATATATATATATATATATAAACATCTCACAATTTCAGTCCTGCAATGACAACTGAGGGCAGTGGTGGCCTGGTGGTAAAGGTGCTGGATCACTGATCCATCCTAACATTAGGGGTTCAAGTCCCACTCTCCACGGATTGTCACTGTCCCCCTCAGTGCAGCTAACTGGGTTATCAAAGGCCGGCCGTGTCTCTCACTGTCTATGGTGTGAGGTTCATATAAAAGAACCATTGCTGACCTTTGTCAAGAGTAGCTGCAAAGCCGTCAGCGTGTTTCCACCCCTGCGATAGCCAGGCGAGGTGTCCAGGGTGTATTCTGCCCTTGCCCGGAGTCGGCTGGTATGGGTGCCAGCCACCCTAATTAGGATTAATCGGTTACAGAAAATGAATGAATGCAATAACAATTGATAAAAATGATTTTTTATTTTTTTTTTTTTAGAAATATACACAACTCCTTATCAACTTATCATGTTGGAGTCTTTCCCAGTTTCTGACCCATGACTGTAGTTCAACAACAAGCAGATTGTGTTCTGACATTAAAACGAGTGGCGATCGGATCTCAAACTTTTAACCATGCACCCATTTCACACAATCGCAGAATTCACTTCCAGTCCGGCTACAGAACACTTGAAAAGATACAACCGCAGCTTTTTTGACGTCATACAGTGTGGGAGAAACAGAAATAAGAACCGTTGTTGTTTATTCATTCAGATGTTCTGTCTGAGGGATAGAACTTCACGGTCAGTCAGAAGGACTTGCATTTTATTTCAGAAAGATTATCTCGCGACAAAGATCTAAGGTTTTCAAGCTTGTTCCAACAGCGCTACAGGGACCTTCCTGTAGTGTTTGTCTCCAAACAAAATCTAACACACTTCTTTTAACTGATAAAGGACAATGTGATGGGACCAATCTGATGGTCCAGATGTGATGAATAGAACTGGAACCAAAGATCTACATCAAGGTCGCTCTTCGGGAAGCGGTTTGGAGAGTCATGCCATAGGTCGATAATAGGGTTCCATTGGTCCAATAATTTCATTCACTTTTGGTAGATGCTTTGTCTTGGTCAGAGTCTCTGCTTATCCAGATCATGAGGCAGTAGTACACCCTGAATGGGACGTCAGTCTATTTACAAGACCTCGTGCACATACTAATTTGCCTATTACGCATAGCCAGTTCACCTACTAGCATGTTTCTGGGAGATCCATGTGTGGACATGACATGGAAAAGGCAAAGCTCTGTATAGATTGCAACCAGGATCAAGATCAAACCAGATACCGTGGAATTGTGATGCGGGCGGCATTACCCACCACATACAAACGTTTTCTGGTTATAAAGGGTTAAATAAGTGGCTGAACGACCTCGAGGAAAAGCCGAATCTAAATGGTTAAGGAGGAATGCTGTGGTGCTGTGGCATGCTGAAAGAGGCCAAGCTTGAGCCACATTTTTAACATCACCCTGGCAACAAGGCGCTACCAGTCGCACATTCTTGCATCTGACATTCACATAAAAACAGCGCCTATACCTCCAGAACAGAAAGGTCTTCGGCACTGACGAGTTAACCGTTAACTGCCTCGTGCACGGATTACTTTTGAGCCGATGTCTGCAAAAAATCTCAATAAGCCCAAATCGGAAAAAGAATGACTTCCAAAGTCAGGCTAAAATATTGGATAATTGGAAGTAATGAGTCTGGGGAACAGCACCTCTGAATTTGTTCACACAGTTGGATCTGTTAATCTTGGAAAAGCGGCCTTTAATTCAGTCGGTGTGCCAGGAGCGTGCTGAATCCATCAACAGTCTTCACAGAGGATGGCTGCCAGGGGGATCTTTGGCTGGAGCCAGACTGTCAAGACTGCCGCATTTCGTGGACAGGCTGGGGGGGGGGGGCCTCAATCTGCCATGGAAAACACACCGCGAGTGAGCAGCTTTACGGGCCATGTGGATACATTCCCTCCAAGATAAAGAGCAAACCGTCTGCTGCCTGTGAAGTGACCCCAGTGCTGGAAGACACTTGTGCACCCTGCCCTAAAAAAACACCAGATCCAGCACTGCAAAAAAGTGTCTGGAGTTGAATTTTGAGACTATATTTGAGTTTAGCATGTGAGTTGTGTATTTAAGGATTTGATCAGACCATATTACCTCAACATTTCAGTTATGCAATTAAGTTTATTTAGTATTTGAATTGAAGTAGCATTTGAGCTGAGAGAGCATGGTGTTGGAGAACAGTGTTTAAGCTGAGCTTCTAAGCACAAGGTTTGGGCACAAGGTGCCCAACCCAAGTGCTGAAAGTTCGAGCACAGCGTCGGAGGCGAGCGTTCGAGCACAGCGTCCGAGCAGAAAGTTCGAGCACAGCGTCCGAGCAGAAAGTTCGAGCACAGCGTCCGAGCAGAAAGTTCGAGCACAGCGTCCGAGCACAGCATTCGAGCACAGCGTCCGAGCACAGCATTCGAGCACAGCGTCCGAGCACAGCGTCCGAGCAGAAAGTTCGAGAACAGCGTCCGAGCACAGCGTCCGAGCACAGCGTCCGAGCACAAAGTTCGAGCACAGCGCCCGAGCACAGCGCCCGAGCACAGCGCCCGAGCACAGCGCCCGAGCACAGCGCCCGAGCACAGCATTCAGGCATAAAGTTTGAGAACAGCGTTGGCGCTGAAAGTTCAAGCACAGCATTCGAGCACAGTGTTCGAGCACAGCGTCGAGCTGAAAGTTTCAGCACAGCATTTGAGGGGAAAGTTTGAGCACAGTGTTGGAGCTGAAAGTTCGAGCACAGCATTCGAGCTGAAAGTTTGAGCGCAGTGTCAGAGCTGAAGTTTTCAACTACCTTTCTTATGCCTTCCAGCCTCGTTCTGGTTAATACCTTCTCATAAACTAATTGAGGAAACGGTGAATCAGTGTTTTTCTTTAACAGCTGTTTTCTAATCCAGAAGTGCCGTCGCTTCGAGTCCATGCATGTGTTAGTCAACAGGGAAACAGAACCAACTGAGAGTCATTGCTGTGTTCATTGTGGCACAATACATCCAGTGAGGACTATAAAACAAAAGCGCATTTCACGCGAAACCCCCCATTAACTTCGGATGGCACACTAGCCTCTTCTTCTCATCCAGAGAAAGTACAAATAAAAAGACTGGATTGATATTAGCCTAATGCCCCCATGCACAAAGCACTCATTGTTAATAATCCCACAGCAGACATGGGAATGAACCCTGGCTCTGAGCCAGTCCTCTACCTCTCTCTCTCTCTCGCTCTTCTCATATACCCAAACACTCTCGCGGTCTCCCCCTGCTAAGTCACCGCCTGATATACGCAACCCGCTGTTATTAACGGCTCACTTGCATTTTCTCCCGTTTGCTTTTGCACTTTCTCTCCAAAACTATCTTCAAAGATCCTCTCTGGGACACATCAGCTTTCGACAGCTGCATGTATCATTTTTTTTTTTTTTTTTTACTGTATCCTTTATTACTTTCTATATTATTTCTCAGGGCAAAAAGAGAAAATTTTCCACTCAGATATGATCTGATCTTCACAGCACTATTTCACATTACGGAACAAACTGCATATGGCAGATTAATTCATTCGACAGATCGCCAGCTGCAAACCTTGAACTGCACAGTAAATCAAACGATCCTTCTCAATTTAATTCATGAAAGCATTCGCAATACAATTTATAAGCAGCCGACACTGATTCCTTTTGCTTGGGATGTATTCTCAGGTAAATTTGCATTACAAACCCACCACCACCACCAACCTATTGGCTATTAATACCCCCAAGTTTACTGGAGTACGGCAGATTTACGGAAGCAAAAATGTTGTCATCCGCAAACGTTACGCAATTACTCCCTCATCTTCCGTGTCATTCCGTGTCATTCCGTAGTTATGCCTCAAGTCTTCCTCCACTTCCGTATGCTTCCGGCAGGCCAAAATATTCCGCGAACGTGTTTTTGAACATGTTCAAAAGCACATTCACGAAAAAAAAAAAAAATTCCGTGAGTGTTCCATGTGGTCACTTTGGTGTACTTTGCCGTACCGGTCCCGCACATGCTGTGAACGTTCCGAGAGTGTAAGACTTTCCACTTTTCCGTAGGATTTTCACCCATTTTCTGTGTAAAAATGCCGAAGCGCTTCTGTAGACCGCATTCCGCGCCTTTCCGCTACGATCCTTGCATGCTGTAGTCCAGTGAAATTGGGATATTAATTACCTATCTCAAGAAAGACAAAACTCACCAACATGGTGATTTTACCGTAGAGTAAAATTTATTCATCCATTGGACCGCTTAATCCTAATAAAACCATTGCGGGGCAGAAACATGCTAACGGCTATGCAGCTCCTCTTGATGAAAGTCAGCAATGGTTCTTCGTTCTTTCACATGAACCTCTCACCAAAGACAGTGAGAGACATGGCCGGCCTTTGATAACCCAGTTAGCCACGCTGTTGGGGGGGGTAACAACCCGTTGATGGCGGGGCTTGAACCTCCAACCTTAGGATCATTGATCCAGTACATTATCACCGCCGCCCCTTTATTTAAATTTAAAAAGATTCGATATTCAGATAAATTTGAATATTTTTTAGACTGACAAAGACTGAGCAAATATATTCATTTACAGATCGTCACAGGAAATTAAAACTCTCGCCGTCTTAAATTCCGGTAGTGAAACGTTGAAGGCAGCACCTCCGCGGAATCTTACTATTTGTGATCCATTGTAATGTTTTCTTGCACAAAATAGCAACATCTGGAATTTTGAAGATTATCCAGGATGATTCAGTCCCAATGTTTCTATAAAAGGTAAATTCTTTTGGGCTTTTACACCTGAACCTCGGGGCAGTGGTGGTCTAGTGGTATAGGGCGCTGGATCGCTGATCCAAAGGTTGGGGGTTCGAGTCCCACTCTCCACAAGGTTGTCACTGTCCCCCCCCAGTGCGGCTAACTGGGTTATCAAAGGCGGGCCATGTTTGTCACTGTCTATGGTGAGAGGTTCATGTAAAAGAACCATTGCTGACTTTCGTAAAGAGTAGCTGCAAAGTCGTCAGCATGTTTCTGTCCCTTGTTAAAAGGGTTGTGACAGAAAGGGCATCCGACGTAAAAACCTCTGCCAAATCAAAACGTGCGAATCAGATGATTCGCTGTGGCGACTCCCGAGTAAAAGGGAAAAAGCCGAAAGGAAGACAAACAGACACCTGAACCTACCGGTTCATTAGAACCGGAGCTTATCCCAGTTTCTGTCGCACTCAGTTAGCAGGAGTTCAACTCCGCCTAGATGGGACCGTAGTCCATCACAGGGTAATTTCCCAGCATTTGGGGATCTAAAGAAGGTATAAACCCACAACCTCTCGACAATGAGCTCTGCAACCCACCCACTGCACCACTGGCCCAAAAATATGCAATGTAGTAAAAATTTATAGCACATGCTAGAAAGCTATTTAGTACAAATAATGATTCCCTCCACCTCACCCCACCCCACCCCAGTGCCGCTAACGGGGTTATCAAATGCCGGCCACATCTCTCACTGTCTATGGTGGGAGGTTCATGTAAAAGAACCATTGCTCACTTTCGATAAGAGGAGCTGCAAAGTCGTCGGCGTGTTTCTGCCCTGCGATAACCTGGTGACCTGTCCAGGGTGTACTCTGCCCTCGCCCGGAGTTGACTGGAATAGGCACCAGCCTCCCCGCGACCCTAATTAGGATTAAGCGGTTATAGAATACGAGTGAGTGACTGACACCAACAAGGGTAAAAAACTTTGAAATGTTTTGTTTTACTATTTTTGAGGTCTTTCTTTATGGGCGGCACGGTGGCGTAGTGGTTAGCACGCCCCCCTCACAGCAAGAAGGTCCTGTGTTCGATTCCCAGCTGTTTTCCCCATGTTCACTCTGTTGTCCTCCCAGTACTCTGGTTTCCTCCCACAGTCCAAAAACATGCACAGTAGGTTACCTGGCTGTTCCAAATCACCCCTGGGTGCGAGTATGAACGTTTGTGTGAGTGCTGGCCCTGCAATGGTCTGGCGAGCTGTCCAGAGTGTACCCATCCCTTGCTCAGAGTCGGCTGTGATGGGCGCCTTCCCGAGACCCTAATTAGGATTAAGCGGTTTAAAAGTGTTTATTTCTCTAATAACAAAGATTATTACCAGCCTTCATACTCCATGTAGCAGTTTGTTGTAATTAATTGAAAATCAGTGTTTGAGGAAGGAGGGGGGGGGGGGACGCAGATAGGTCATGTTTACCACAGGCCAGTCCAAGTTGTGTATGCAGAGCTTATCTGAAATGGATTAGAGATTTGGAAGTCATATTGTAAGAACTCAAACTGAACCCCCCCCCCAAAAAAAAAGAAAAAAAAAAAAACCCAACCAGTCTGAACATAGTCTCATCCATAACGGAGACCAGCTGAGACACGTCCCGCCCAGAGATGCCATGGCAGCTGACGCCAAATGTTACACTGACAACAACAGCACTGTGACCTATATACTAATAGTGTACTGGAACATTACGGAAGAAATGCTGCAGGGTTGCGGTATCGAGATGAAGATGAAAGATTTCTGTGCTCTGTAAGGGGAACCGGGTTGTGGTCTCAGGAGGCCCATGGACTGCGTGAATTCAGAGATTGTGGCTAGGCGGTCGTACTGGTTTTATTTTTACCACCTGCAGTTCGGACAGGTGTCCTTTCATCATAAAAAGGAAAAGCAACTCGGAGAACAGCGACACGCATCATCATCTCATCATCTCTGAATGAGGGGGATGGTACATTCTTAAGGGTTGCCTGCCAATCAAATCATGCTATCCAATAGCTTGTTGTGTGCTTGTTAAATGGCGTGCCTAATCAGATTGAGGCAAAGTCAGTAAACTCGAGGAATTCTGTCATCCGCAGCTTTTCACCGACTTTATGGCCAACCCCCATTCATAATTCACACTGCGGTGACTGGAATGCAGCTGCCTCGGTTCGGGTTCAGCGAGATCAGGAGCATGTCAGGGCCCCTCCTCGGGAGCGCATTCTCGCTTTACGATTGCATTTACTTGATGGGACAATAAACATTAGCTCATGCTCAAGCTGGCCCTCCACGGCGTGTCCTCGGTGTTCGGAGACACGTCACACGTGACAGGGTGACAGTAGTATGAATCAGGATGGACCCCTGTCTGCACCCCGTTCTCTGATCAGCTCGGAAACAAACGCGGCCGCACGCATCGGCGTGCTGAATGAAATGCCTGAGGTATAGAAAAGCAGGCGAGGGGTCGCCAAGAGCTTTTCACTGCAGGGAGAACAATACACCCACATAGCTGCTGCTCACATTCCAGACCTCATGAATAGGCAGCAAGAGCACGAGAGAGAGACAGACGAAAAGAGAGACATAGAGACAGAGAAGGAGAGAGACAGTGACAGAGACAGAGCGAAACAGGCAGAGAGTCAGAGACATAGAGACAGACAGAGACAGATAGAGAGAAAGAGAGTGAAGACAGACATAAAGGGACAAACAGACAGAGAGAAAGCAGGAGAGACACAAAGAGAGAAACAGACAGAGAGAAACAGACGTAGAGAGATAGATAAGAGACAGACACAGAGAGAGAGAAAAATGGAGACAGAGGTAAAAAGAGGGAGACAGAGAGATAGACAGACACACAAAGAGAGAGAGAGAGAGAAATGGAGACGGGGAAAAAGAGAAACAGATAGACAGACAGACAGAGAGAGAGAGGAAAGGAGAGAGAGACAGATATTGGAAAAAAAGAGAAACAGAGAGAGAGAGATGGAGACAGGAAAAAGAGAGGAACATAGAGAGATAGACAGAGAGAGAGAGAGAGGAAAGGAGAGAGAGACAGATATTGGAAAAAAGAGAGAAACAGAGAGAGAGAGAGAGAGAGAGAGAGAGAGAGAGAGAGAGAGATGGAGACAGGAAAAAAAGAGAGGAACAGAGAGAGAGATAGACAGAGAGAAACAGACAAAGAAAAAAAAGAGTCATAGAGATAGACAGAGAGAGAGAGAGAGATGGAGACAGAGGAAAGGAGAGAGAGAGAGAGAGATAGACAGAGACAGAGAGAGATAGAGCGCGAGAGGTCAAAGACTCCTCCCACTTACAGGAAACCCCATAGACAGATATTCAACATACTGTAATTAAAAGCTGCAGATTACAGTTCTCACCATTTTTATTAAACGAGTGCGAAAACTAAAAACGTATGATTGTCAGTTTTCTGAAAAAAAAAAAAAAAAAAAAAAAAAAAAAAAAGGGGAAGAGGAAAAATCAATCTCGGAGGAACCGGGACTGTTCAAAACCCACTAATCCAGGTTCTTCACATCTCCAGACAGACATCTGAGGCTTTCCAAGAACGCAGTGTTTTGGGATAGTTAGATGGTTTTGACTACTTCAACAGCTGTGAAGGCTACGGACGGCCCGACATTATTTAGACTGGCAAAGACCGGCACCTGGAATCTTCGATAGTTTATTCGCCGTTCAGGACGCTGTCCATGAGCCTGTTTGATGCTCTTCACCTTTACAAGATCCAAACCTCAACCATTTGTACGGATGATACCTTACTGACATTTTCAACAGAGAAATCAACACAGAATCTGATCAGAATCACGCTGTCATTCATTTGCTGACCCACTCAATCCTATTCGGGTCAGGGTGAGACCGGAACCTATGTCAGTGAACCCTTGACGAAACCAGAGTACACCCTGAACAGCTCACGGGGCAACACACACACACACACACACACACACACACACACACACACATAACCATTCACACTTAAGCCGTTTAATCCTAATTATGTGCACATCTCAACTGAAGGCAGGGTACACCACGAACAGCTCGTAAGGCCACTGCGGGGCCAACACACATACAACCGTTCACACTCACACCACATGGCAATTTGGAACATCCAATTACAGTAGCACAATGTGCATGTTTTTGGACTGTGTGAGAGAACCGGAGTACCTGGAGAAAACCCAGGCAGGCACGGGGAGAACACACAGAAATGTCCCGAGCCCGTGAATAAAACCCGGGCCCTTCTTGCTGTGACAGGAATATTTTAACCACTACGCCATCAGGCCGCCCTGATCAGAATCTTTTTTTTTTTTTTTAAATAATTGAAATTATTCATTCATTCATTCATTTTCTGAGCCACTTAACCCTAATTAAGCGTACAGGTAGGCCCACGCCCATCTCAGCCGACTCTGGGCGAGGGCAGAGTACACCCTGGACAGCTCGCCAGGCCATCACAGGGCGGAAACACACTGACGGCTATCCAGCTCGTCTTGTTGAAAGTCAGCAATGGTTCGTTTACGTGAACCTCCCACCATAGACAGTGAGAGACATGGTCGGCCTACGATAACCCAGTTAGTGCACTTTTCAGTGATAACCCGTTGAGAGTGGGACTTGACCCCACAACCTTGGGTCAAAGATCCAGCACTTTTACCACCAGGCCACCACTGCCCCATTTAAAATTATTTAATGTAAAAAAAAATAATAATAATAAATAAACAACTAAAAAAAAAAAAAAAAAGAAAGGACGTTCCAGGTTCTTCACAGGCGGCGGGTGTATTTACAGATGACGCACTGTGACGTGTCGGCGCACTATTGTGTTTCATGTCAAACAAAAGGCCAAAAAAAAAAAAAAAACGATGCTTTAATTTCTACGGTAAAGTTACTCATATTGTCCGTTTCCCCCATTTTGACTGCGGTGTTTGAAGTGACTCATGTTTGTTGTTTTTTGCTTCACCAAACCCCATAAGAGAGGCCGCCGTGTCCCTCCAGCCATTATCCAGACAAACAAAAGGAAATGAGTAGTTCCATATCCTGTGGACCGAGCCGTCCCTTTCAACTGTATATTGGGAAGGGGAGGAGGGAGTGTGTGCAAAGCACCACTGAGAAAAACAGCTGAGGGCACATCACACACACACACACACACACACACACACACACACAGTTTACGACTTATCCTGAGGATGGTCAGAATAGGCACGACCCTCGATTTAATGGACAAAAATGTGTGCGCACCGGTGCGGTTTTACCGATTGTCCGTATCCGCCGAGCACGGTTCTGCAGAGGCTAATAACAGTAGTTAATTTATCATTTTCTGAACCACTTACTCCTAATTAGGGAGGCTGGCATCCATCCCAGCCGACTCCGGGCAAAGGCAGAGTACACCCTGGACGGCTCACAAGGCCATCACAGGGAGCAAACACGCAGACGGCTCGTTGGTGTCAGTCAGTCACTCATATTCTATATCCGCTTAATCCTAATTAGGGTGGCGGGGAGGCTGGCGCCTATTCCAGCCGACTCCGGGCAAAGGCAGAGTACACCCTGGACGGCTCACAAGGCCATCACAGGGAGCATACACGCAGACGGCTCGTTGGTGTCAGTCAGTCACTCATATTCTATATCCGTTTAATCCTAATTAGGGTGGCGGGGAGGCTGGCGCCTATTCCAGCCGACTCCGGGCAAAGGCAGAGTACACCCTGGACGGCTCACAAGGCCATCACAGGGAGCAAACACGCTGACGGCTCGTTGGTGTCAGTCAGTCACTCATATTCTATATCCGCTTAATCCTAATTAGGGTGGCGGGGAGGCTGGTGCCTATTCCAGCCGACTCTGGGCAAAGGCAGAGTACACCCTGGACGGCTCACAAGGCCATCACAGGGAGCAAACACGCTGACGGCTCGTTGGTGTCAGTCAGTCACTCATATTCTATATCCGCTTAATCCTAATTAGGGTGGCGGGGAGGCTGGCGCCTATTCCAGCCGACTCCGGGCAAAGGCAGAGTACACCCTGGACGGCTCACAAGGCCATCACAGGGAGCAAACACGCTGACGGCTCGTTGGTGTCAGTCAGTCACTCATATTCTATATCCGCTTAATCCTAATTAGGGTGGCGGGGAGGCTGGTGCCTATTCCAGCCGACTCTGGGCAAAGGCAGAGTACACCCTGGACGGCTCACAAGGCCATCACAGGGAGCAAACACGCTGACGGCTCGTTGGTGTCAGTCAGTCACTCATATTCTATATCCGCTTAATCCTAATTAGGGTGGCGGGGAGGCTGGCGCCTATTCCAGCCGACTCCGGGCAAAGGCAGAGTACACCCTGGATGGCTCACAAGGCCATCACAGGGAGCAAACACGCTGACGGCTCGTTGGTGTCAGTCAGTCACTCATATTCTATATCTGCTTAATCCTAATTAGGGTCGTGGGGAGGCTGGTGCCTATTCCAGCCTACTCCAGGCAAAGGCAGAGTACACCCTGGATAGCTTGCCAGGCTATCGCAGGGCAGAAACACGCTGACGGCTATACAGATCCTCTTGTCAAAAGTGAGCAATAGTTCTTTTACATGAACCTCCCACCATAGACAGTGAGAGACAGAGACAGGCCGGCCTTTGGTAACCCAGTTAGCGGCACTGGGGGGGAAGCAGTGACAACGTTGTGGAGAGTGGGACTCGAAACACCAAACCTTAGAATCAGCGATCTAGCGCCCTACACCGCTAGGCCACCGCGGCCCCGCTAATAACAACAACAATTTCATCAAATTTTCTGAAAAACATGGACAAATGCTACGCGTGTACGTACAACCACGTCATCCAATGCAAATCCACCACAAAAAAAAAAAAAAAAAAAAAAAAAAAAAAAACGTGTGGACCAACAAAGGAAAGCGCGAGTGTCCTGCAGACTGCAGTAAACAAACTGACACACTGACGCATGCAGCGCCGACTAACGGCCGACTATCCGAACATCGGCTCACGTCTGCCCTTGGCGAGCCTTCCCAGACAGATTCGGCTACCGCAGACTATGTCCGCAGCTTCCGATATCCATTAAACATTAAACCGGGGGTCCGTATGAATCCAGGGTCGTCTGTACGTACATCAGAAGCAGCAAAGACGACCAGTCGTGTCATAAAAACGAAAGGTGTGAGTGTTATGAACGCAAAGAGACGCATTTCAACGTGAAGTGAGCGTCACCGAGAAACAGCCAGAAACCAAACGAGAAGAAAATAAAAGCAATTACAGGTACACAGGCCTGGCGTTTAAACTGCGCGTGAACTCGAGACATCATGTGCAGCCAAGTTTACATCTCCTGCATTATAATGATCAAAAGCAAAGGTTCCTGGAAGAGCTCAGACTTGTCTGTTCCATGCTCTGTGCTGAGGTCTGTGAACTGACAGAGAGGTGAAAGCACAAGAAATGCAGTCGAGCACGTACGTGTGTGTGTGTGTGTGTGTGTGTAGCAATCTCCCATCTTCTCTCTTCGACTAAAGGCTTCCAGCTGTTTTCCCGTAAGGAGACGTCTGCTGAAGGTCAGCAGCACCATGTCCGAGAGCTGATATGCGGCCAGAGAGCCGCTTCTTTATTTAAAACCGATAAACCACGGCTGTGTATGATTCACGGGAGCCGCCACGTAAACAATGCGCTCTCTGTCCGTATCAAACCTCCGGCCCCTACACAGCC
This sequence comes from Plotosus lineatus, assembly GCA_024760905.1. NCBI lineage: Eukaryota > Metazoa > Chordata > Actinopteri > Siluriformes > Plotosidae > Plotosus > Plotosus lineatus. Next base: position 44,800,881 of record CM045737.1, on the reverse strand, counting down.
GTTTAAGCAAACTCACGCATATCGGATTATTGACTGGACTGAGCATGTAACTGTTTGCACACATACACATACACACACACACACATACACACACACATACACACACACACATACACACACACAATTCCGTCGTTACCCTCCCACCCAGCTCGGATTAATTCAATCAACGCTGGCCCTCAGTGTATTATGAATAGATTGTCTTATCTACCGGGGTTGAATAGTCCACGGCAGGGATCACACGTCACTCTGAAGGGTCTCTTTGTTTTTCAAAAGTGTTTGTAGTGATGGCAACATTGCTCAAGTGAGACCCCGAGCCAGAACAAATCATCAAGTGAAACGTTGCGCGATCAAACAATGGGCCACGGAAAAGATAGACACGATCAGCTGTTGCGCAAAACAGTCTTTACATTTTAAAGCGGTAGCAATGGTCAGAATTGAAACAAGCCTTGCGCCTGAAGTCTAAATCCCATAAAGAACAGGCTGTTGCCATATGTTATGTATCAGCACGCTCGAGGCCGAGGCTCGGGTCTCCTCTGGGGGCGGTCCATTAGCCGTTGTGAAGGTGAGCAGTAAATACACTGGCATTGTCAACTGTATCAAGCTGACTCATGCTTTAGAAACTGAACAGTCCATACAAACAAGCCACCGAGAACCACAATCAACCCATCATCGGGCAGGGACAGTCGTGGGCTAATGGTAGAGAAGCGGGTTGGGACTGAAAGGTTGTGGGTTCAATTTCTGAGCAAGCAGGAAAAATGAGTGGCAGGTGAGGAGTTAAAAGCACTTTTGCTTCCCCATCTTCGTGGCTGAAGTGCCCTTGAACAAGGTACCTACGTCCCCAACTGCTCTCCGGGCACCACAATGTGTGGCAGCCCACTGCTCGGAGAGTGTGTGCGTGTGTGTGCCATCATGTTGGATTAATTAAATACAGAGACAATAATTTCCCTTTCTGGATTAATACATGCAATTGGAAAATATGCTGAGGGATGAATGGCACACTCTCACTTCGCTGTCACTCACAGCAATCGCCAGCCAATCATGGGCATCTCTTCGCTCATTTGTATGAGAGGGCTGATACCACTTTCCCTCTGAGTGTGTTCGACCACCCCCAAATGCGCATGTGCCTTGGTTCAAATTGATACAGGTGGCTAACATTGCGTGTCACAGAGGGGGCGTGCACATGCGGTCGTCCCTCCCTTTTTGATGGTGATCATGTGATGAGGATGGCAGTACCTGAGGGGTGGGAAATTGGTACGACTAAAATAATCCCACCAAAAATCTGCCCTATCCAATGAGTAAAATTTTGATTTACAAGCTCTGCTGGGGAAATAGCTTTTCCGGGTCGATTGACCTTGTATTCTTCTGTATGTATTCCTCCATGCCCCCCCCTAGGAAGGGGGGGAAAAAAAAAAAAAACAAAAAAAAAAAAACATTTCATGCCCTCCCAGTGCTCCGTGCGCAACTATAAATAGTGTTTACTGCACTTCATATCATTTACTCGGTGCTTTTTACCTACACCACAGGGAACACATTGAGAGTGCCACTGCCACCTACTGTAGAGGATGCACAATTACACTTAATTCTAGTGCAGTATGGCAACAAAACATGTTCGGCAGGGTCATCCCCCCCCCCCGGCATCATAACACGCCCCCAAGGGCAGTACGCCACACTATTTGAGAAGCACTGGCCTTGTGGAAGCTCACCACAAGCCTTTCCACGCTGGTATTTGTACCATGCACATGCACAAAATTCTCCTCCCCCGCTGTTACGCATCACCGCATGCCTGCCCACATGACATCTTTGCGCTCATGTGAAATCTTCACCGCAGTCGATGATTGGAAGGGTTATTTGGCTTATTGTTTATTCTTGTTTTATTATTATTTATGATTAATGGTAATGTATTATTATTAAATATTTGTTGTTTTTAAATGTTTCTCTTTAATATATATGTTTGTGTTAGGTTATATGAGTTTGGGAGATGTTGGAACGGATAAATTGGTTTTCTGTTATTTCTTATGGGAATAATGGTTTCATCTAACGAACTTTTCAGCTTACGAGCTCGCCCTCGGAATGGATAAAATTCGTAAGTCGAGTCACTGTAGTAAAATTTTGGTAAAGTTCCAAAAAAAGAAAAAAAATCACTTACTCCACTTTTGCCATTTGCCAAACTGTTTACTCCTATTAGCGTCACAGGGAGGCTGGAGCCTAATTCATCCGAGACTGGGCAAAGTCCAACCATTCACTCATATTTATACCCAGAGGAAATTAAGAACAAATGAAATTAGGCCAATGTGCCTGTCTTTGGACTGTAGGAGGAAACCGGAGCACCCTGAGGAAACCCACGTAAGCACAGCGAGTATATGCAAGCACAGAATTCGAACCCAGGACGGCTGTACGGACCACTACACCACCAACAGCATAAACTCACATCGAATTTGACTGTAATTGCATCCATGCAAATCTACATCACCCTGTGATGCAAGTAACTCGAACAATAAGGAACAGGAACTGCAGTGGCGGGCATCATCAGAGGAGATGAAGATGGGGGAGAATCTGAGCCATCCAGGGTCAAATAATCCCAACTGCATAGCTCCATGTGGTGGAAGATCCTCCAAGCTTAGTATCAAATCAACTTCTGTACAGCTGGTGGTGTAGTGGGTTGGGTGCTGGGCTCATGATTTGAGAGGTCATGGGTTCCAATCCATGTTAGCCACACCTCCTCCCACCCGACTCATCTTGCTAAGATCCCTGGAGAAAATCTCAACTACAAGTGTGCGTTTGCATACCCACCAGCACCAATTCAACTGGGTACCCGTGGTGTAGTGGTAAGGGAGCTAGGCTCATGAGGTCATGAGTTTGAATCCCCATTAACCCCCCCCCCCAATGTGCTAAGATCCCTGGGCAAGGTCTTAACCACAAATGTGCATCTTTCTACGTAGCAATATAAATGGGTACCAATAGACAATACTGGGAAGGTAACCTGCGAAGGATTAGTGTCCCATCCACGACAAGTTGAAGTCCTAGTCCCGTCACGTCGCGGGTAGTCTGACGGCCATCTCAGCCGACTCCAGGCGAGGGCAGAGTACACCCTGGACAGTTTGCCAGGCCATTGCAAGGCAGAAACATGCCGACGCCTATGCAGCTCCTCTTGACAAAAGTCAGCAATGGTTCTCTTACTCCATAGACAGTGAGAGATGAGAGTTTGAGACATGGCCGGCCTTTGATAACCCAGTTAGCGGGATCGGTAATCCAGCACCTTACCACCGGGCCACCACTGCCCATTAAAAGGACATCAACAGTAAAATCATACGAGTTCCTAAACAGGGTTTATTGCCATAGCGCCATCATCTAATCTGTTATATAATGCAAAGTAAGGCCAGCATCCCATAACCCCAAAACAGATGAGAGAAAATCCAGACTGCCTGCTGCCGCCATAAACACATCTGTTATGGCTGCTTCAGAGATAGAAGCCAAATCAAGGTCCCATTAGAATCTCTCAGAAGCCTCCCGTCTCTCACTTTTCCACCTGCATTG
>CM045737.1:44712347-44789847 GCA_024760905.1 Plotosus lineatus | reverse complement strand
TGATACTCTCAGAATGTTTCCTGCACACGCACCTCGAGCAAGTGTACCTGAACGCAGATCCGTGCAGCCTCAGCTCAGCCATACAACGTAAAATGAAACCACTTTATAAAAGGTGGCCCATTCTTCTAAACAACTCATTTAACCAAGAGCACCCCAGCAGCGATCCAAGATTAAAGCTAATGGGTGTGTGAAGCTCTACAAACACAGTTTCCTAAGAAACATAACAGAGCTGCTGGAGCTCATGACCTACATGGTCTTTAGGAGGATTATTTATAGTGCATAAGGAGCTTCTATTGGGGATGCAAGCTGTATGAAGTGCTGCTGTACAGCCAGTCGGCACTGTGTAAATAAAGAAAGAAAGAGAGAAAAGAAAAAAAGAGAAAGAAGAAAGAGAGAGAGAGAAAGTGAGAAAAGAAACAAACAAAGACGGAAAGACAAGAAACAAGGAACTATAGAAAAAGAAAGAAAGAGAGAGAGAAAAAGAAAGAGCAAAAGAGGGAAAAAGACAGAAAGAAAGAGAAGAAAGAAAAATGAAAGAAGAGAAAAGAAGGAAAGAAAGAAAGAGAGAGAGAGAAGAAAAAGAAAGAAGAGAAAAGAAGGAAAGAAAGAAAGAGAGAAAAAGAGAAAAGAAGGAAAGAAAGAAAGAGAGAAAAGAAAGAGAAAAGAAGGAAAGAAAGAGAGAAAAGAAAGAGAAGAGAAAAGAAGGAAAGAAAGAAAGAGAGAAAAGAAAGAAAGAGAAGAGAGAAAGAAGAAAGAACCAATCGAAAGAGAGAAAATAAAGGTTGGAAAGAAAGAAAGAAAGAGCAAGAGAAAAAAAAAGAAAAGAGAAACAAAGAGAAAGACGAAATAAAGAAATAGAAAGAAAGAATCGAAAGAGAGAAAAGAAAGGTTGAAAAGAAAGAATCGAAAGAAAGTTTGAAAAAGAAAGAAAGAAAAAAGAATCGAAAGAGAGAAAAATAAAGGTTGAAAAGTAAGAAAGAGAGAGAGAAAGAAGAAAGAAAAGAGAAAGAAAGGGAAATTCGTTGTGTGCCAGTCTTCAGTCTAGAAGATTGAATTTGCTTTTAGTGTAATTTTTTTTGAAAAGTCAGAAATTCTGATTTAAAATGATGACGCGTGATAAATTCTTCTTTATTTTTAATTTGTTCCCACAGTAACATCCCTCATCATTTCCCAACATCTTCCACATCATCGAAATATTTATCGTCTAAAAAAAAAAAAAAAAAAAAAAAAAAAAAAAGATCCTGCACTTTGTCATGTAGTTCAAAAAAATCAGAAGTAAACAGCTCGAGGATTTGAGTTTTTGTTTGTTTGCTTGTTTGTTTGTTTCTGATAACATCACATTCGAATGTTTTTCATTGATGAAGAGTTACAGTGTTTTTTTCTTCTGAAGCTTCAGTCCAGAGCCTCATCCAGAACAAACAAAACATAAAAACCTAATACTTTTGTGGAAAATAATAATAATAAATGATGTACATTTGTGGGGTGGCGGCCTGCTGGTAAAGCTGATCCTAAGGTTGGGGGTTCAAGCCCCATCTTTCCCAGGTCGTCACCCCCCCCCAACACCACCCCAAGTGCACTAACTGGGTTATCACAGGCCGGCCATGTCTCCACCGTCTATGGTGGAGGTTGATGTTTAAGAGCCATTGCTGCCCTGTGATGGCCTGGGGAGCTGTCCAGGGTGTACTCTGCCCTCGCTTGGAGTTGGCTGGAATGGGCACCAACCTTCTGGCAACCCTAATTAGGATGAAGCTGTTACAGAAAATGAACAATGTGGGGGTTCCTGATCCTGCACTTTTTTTTTGTGGGCTCATTCGGAAATGGTTTTAGTGCCCTGAATGTTTACACGCTGGTGACCTGGAGACCAATTCTGGTACCTTTCTTTTACTACCTTTCTTTCTCTCTCTCTCTCTCTCTCTCTCTCTCTCTGTGTGTGTGTGTGTGTGAATCACTGCGCTTCACTCAGCTCAGGTCTACCATCGGTCCCAGTGAGGGCGCGCGCAGCAGGCCGGACCCTGCGAGGCCAGCCCACGGATGAGAGTAACCCTGGCACTCACTTGAGGAAGTACTTCTGTCCGGTGGAGGTGTACGCCATCTCCCATCCGGGGGGCAGCGGCAGCTCGTCGGTGACATCGAAAGACTGGTGGCGGCTGTGCGCGTGCTGCACGGGGCTCGAGGTGACGGCGGCGGCGGCGGCGGCGGCGGCGAGCGCTCCCGGTCTGAGCTGCAGCGACGCCGGGGAGGAATGAGAGCGCACGTGCTGTGGCTGGAGCCTCGGCGGCTGCTGGCTGCCGGAGTCCGTGCTGGACTGTCGCGAGTGCGAACCGGAGTCAGGCTCCTTGAAGAACGACTCGGGCAGGTGCTTCTTCCTCCACGAGCTCGGCCGCGGGTTCAACACGGCGTTAAACAGCGCCTCGAGGTCCGTGTCCGGGTCCTTGGCGACATGGATCACCTGCTGGCCCGGGAGAGGTTGAACTGGGTTGCTGCTCATGATTTTTTTTTTTTTTTTTTTTGTCAGAACAAATTAATCACCAAATAACGGTTTAATATCTACAAAAACACTTTTTTTTCCCCCTAAAACAAGGCCCGCGTCCCCCCCTTTCCGTGAACGTTTTCCGGCCTCCGGTAATTCCTATTCTTATATTATTTATTTCCAACAAAGTTAACGAAAAAAAACGGAGAAAAACATCGCCTTGAGTTCGCGCTGTGAAGTTTGGAGTTTCTTTTCCGAGTGCACGCAGCGTCCCGACTCGAGCGCTTCGCTCTCCTGGCCGTCACAAACTTTGGAAACTCAACTTTTCTTCCACAGCGCCTGTGTCAGCACTCCCTCATGAATATTCAATCAGCCCGTGAAGTCTGGGGCGATACTCCCTTATGAATATTTCAACAAACCCCACCCCTCTGAGATGAATTTTAATACAATAAACCCACGCCCACAAACATCCGAAAGTTCAGATTTCACTGTAAGCCGAACAACTGGATCATTTACATTTTTTTACTTTTTATTTGGACAAAATTAAAACAATATTTTGAATCATACTTCTTCAAATTCAAAGTAAATCAACAACAACAACAATCATCATCATCATACGGCATGGTGGCGTAGTGTTTAGCACGTCTGCCTCACAGCAAGAAGGTCCTGGGCTCGATTCCCAACCTGGGCATTTCTCTGTTGCATTTGCATGTTCTCCCCAGACAATAATAATAATAATAATGATGATGATTATGATAAAGTGGTGTACTGGTTGGCACATCCACCTCACAGCAAGAAGGTCCTGGGTTTGATTCCAAGCCTGGGCATTTCTCTGTGGCATTTGCATGTTCTCCCCAGGCAATGATAATAATAATAATGATAATAATAATAATAATAATGGGGTGGTGTAATGGTTGGCACATCCACCTCACAGCAAGAAGGTCCTGGGTTCGATTCCCAGCCTGAGCATTTCTCTGTGGCATTTGCATGTTCTCCCCAGGCAATGATAATAATAATAATAATAATGATAATAATAATAATAATAATGGGGTGGTGTAATGGTTGGCACATCCACCTCACAGCAAGAAGGTCCTGGGTTCGATTCCCAGCCTGAGCATTTCTCTGTGGCATTTGCATGTTCTCCCCAGGCAATGATAATAATAATAATAATAATAATAATAATAATGGGGTGGTGTACTAGTTGGCACATCCACCTCACAGCAAAAAGGTCCTGGGTTCAATTCCCAGCCTGGGCATTTCTCTGTGGCATTTGCATGTTCTCCCCAGGCAATGATAATAATAATAATAATAATAATAATAATAATAATATTAATAATAATAATGGGGTGGTGTACTAGTTGGCACATCCACCTCACAGCAAGAAGGTCCTGGGTTCGATTCTGAGCCTGGGCATTTCTCTGTGGCATTTGCACGTTCTCCCCAGACAATAATAATAATAATAATAATAATAATAATAATAATGATGAAGTGGTGTACTGGTTGGAATGCAGCCTTGGGGGGGCACAAACCAGTGTCTCTCCCTCACACCGGTCCCAAGCCCGGATAAATGTTGCTTTAGGAAGGGCATCCGGCATAAAGCAAATGCCAAATAAAATATGCGAGTCACTACAAAGAATGTCATACCGGATCGGTCAAGACCCGGGTTAACAACGACCGCCATCAGTGCTGTCAACCAACAGGGTGCTGGTGGAAATTGGACTACTGTTGGTCGAAGACGTCGAAGAAGGAGAGGCGGGAGGCGTGTCCGTAGGCAGAGAGAGAAGAGGAAAGGCATGAGTCTAGGACTGAGAGTAGGGACTTTGAATGTTGGAACTATGACAGGAAAAGGTAGAGAGCTGGATGACATGATGCAGAGAAGGAAGGTGGACATACTGTGTGTTCAGGAGACCAGGTGGAAAGGTAGCAAGGCTAGAAGCTTTGGAGCAGGTTTAAGCTGTTTTTTCATGGTGTGGATGGGAAGAGAAATGGAGTCATCTTGAAGGAGGAGTTTGTCAGGAATGTTCTAGAAGTGAAAAGAGTGTCAGACAGAGTGATGAGTCTCAAGTTAGAAATTGAAGGCGTGATGTTCAATGTTGTTAGTGCTTATGCCCCACAGACAGGCTGTGAGCGAGAAGAGAAGGACAGATTCTGGAGTGAGTTAGATGAAGTGATGCAGAGTACCCCCAGAGGTGAAAGAGTGGTCATTGCTGCAGACTTCAATGGACATGTACAAAGGAAGAGGTTAGCTAAGCAGAAGTGGGACATTGAGAGGACCGAAGAGAGTAAACAGGAGTACAGGGAGACACAGCGTAAGGCGAAGGTAGCGGTGTCAAAGGCCAAACAGAGGGCGTATGATGACTTGTATGCTCAGTTGGAAAGTAAAGAGGGAGAAAATGATTTATACAGGTTGGCACAGCAGAGAAATAGAGATGGGAAGGACGTGCAGCAAGTTAGAGTGATTAAGGACAGAGAAGGAAATGTATTGACTGATGACAGAAGTGTGCTGAGAAGATGGAAAGAGTACTTTGAAGAGCTGATGAATAAGGAGAATGAGAGAGAAAAAAAGAGCAGAAGAGGTGACCGTTGAGGACCAGGAAGTAGCAAAGATTAGTAAGGGTGAAGTGAGGAAGGCATTGAAGAGGATGAAGAGTGGAAAGGCAGTTGGCCCTGATGACATACCGGTGGAGGTACGGAAGTGTCTAGGAGAGGTAGCAGTAGATTTCCTGACAAGAACATTCAACAAGGTCTTAGAGAGTGAGAGGATGCCAGAGGAATGGAGAAGAAGTGTGCTGGTGCCCATTTTTAAGAACAAGGGAGATGTACAGAGTTGTGGAAAATACAGAGGGATAAAGTTGATGAGCCATACGATGAAGTTATGGGAAAGAATAGTGGAAGCTAGACTAAGGGCAGAGGTCAGCATTTGTAAACAACAGTTTGGTTTCATGCCAAGAAAGAACACCACAGATGCAGTGTTTGCCTTGAGGATGTTAATAGAGAAGTACAGAGAAGGTCAGAAGGAGCTGCATTGTGCCTTTGTGGATCTGGAGAAAGCATATGACAGGGTGCCGAGAGAGGAACTGTGGTATTGCATGAGGAAGTCTGGAGTGGCAGAGAAGTATGTTAGAGTGGTGCAGGACATGTATGAGCGATGTAAGACAGTGGTGAGGTGTGCTGTCGTTGTGACAGAAGAGTTCAAGGTGGAGGTGGGACTGCATCAAAGGTCAGCTCTGAGCCCCTTCTTGTTTGCTATGGTGATGGACAGGCTGACAGACGAGGTTAGACAAGAATCTCCATGGACTATGATGTTTGCAGATGACATTGTGATCTGCAGTGCGAGCAGAGAACAAGTGCAGGAAAATGTAGAGAGGTGGAGGTATGCCCTGGAAAGGAGGGGAATGAAGGTTAGCCTCAGTAAAACAGAATACATGTGTGTGAATGACAAGAACCCAAGAGGAACGGTGAGGTTACAGGGAGCAGAGATAAGGGAAGGTCGAGGATTTTAAGTACGTAGGGTCAACAATCCAGAGAAGAGGAGAGTGTGGAAAAGAGGTGAAGAAGCGTGTGCAGGCAGGTTGGAATGGTTGGAGAAAAGTGTCCGGAGTGATGTGTGATAGGAGGGTATCGGCAAGAATGAAAGGAAAAGTGTACAAGACAGTGTTGAGGCCAGTGATGTTATATGGTTTAGAAACAGTGGCCCTGTAGAAAAGACAGGAGGCAGAGTTGGAGGTAGCAGAAATGAAAATGTTGAGGTTCTCTTTGGGAGTAACGAGGATGGATAGGATCAGGAATGAGTACATCAGAGGGACAGCACATGTAAGACGTTTTGGAGACAAAGTCAGAGAAGCTAGATTGAGATGGTTTGGACATGTACAGAGGAGGGATAGTGAGTATATTGATAGTAGGATGCTGAGGTTGGAACTACCAGGCAGAAGGCCCCGAGGAAGACCAAAGAGACGATTCATGGATGTGGTGAAGCAGAACATGAAGGTAGCTGGTATAAGAGAAGAAGATGCAAAGGATAGGGTGAGGTGGAGGCAGATGATTCACTGCGGCGACCCCTGAAGGGAACAGCCGAAAGGAAAAGAAGAAGAAGAAGAAGTGGTGTACTGGTTGGCACATCCACCTCACAGCAAGAAGGTCCTGGATTCAATTCCCAGCCTGGGCATTTCTCTGTGGTATTTGCATGTTCTCCCCAGGCAATGATAATAATAACAATAAAAATGTGGCGTAGTGGTTAGCATGTCTGCCTCACAGTAAGAAGGTCCTGGGTTCGATTCCCAGCCTGGGCATTTATCTGTGATATTTGCATGTTCTCCCCAGACAATAATAATAATAATGGGGTGGTGTAATGGTTGGCACTTCCACCTGACAGCAAGAAGGTCCTGGGTTCGATTCCCAGCCTGGGCATTTCTCTGTGGTATTTTCATGTGGTGTGCATTAGCTGTGGTGGTGTCCTCAGTCAGCATCTGGACTGTTTTTAGGTTTATAAGCAGGAATCAGAAACTACGAACCTGCAGATTAACTGAAGTCACAGATAACATAACCCAACTTATTAACACTGATGTCATCGCACTGTGCAAAATAAATGCAGTGTTTTATTACATTACAATTATTTTCTTTATTTTATTATCATTTAAAATCATGGTTCTCTAGGTGTGATGAAATGGGGGGAGGGGTTAATTTTTGGTTTTGGAAACACATAGTGGTGGAATTGCCTGAAGCCTTGCAGGTCCAGGACCAGCACACACAAACAACCATTCACACTGACACTCACAGGGCCGGCACACACAACCATTCATACTCGCACTCATACCCCAGGGCGGTTTGGAACAGCAAATAAGCCTCATGTGCATGTCTTGGACGATGAGATGGTGGGGAAACCCATGCAAGCACAAGAAGAACATGCAAAGTCCACACAGATGCATCCTCACCTGTTTCTGAAATCTTGCTGTGGATCTCGGGCTTATGTGAGAGACATGGAAGGGTTTGATAAATCAGTTAGCTGCCCTGGGGGAGGGGATGGGATGGGGGGTGACAACCCGTTGAGAGTGGGGCTTGAACCCCCAACCTTGGGATCAGTGATCCAACACCTTACCCTCAGGCCAACCACTGACCCAGCAGTATTAATAGGCAGCAGTGTAAATAAACATAATAATAAAATACAGGGAGGGTAACCTGCAATGGACCAATGTTCCGTCCAGGGGGAGTTGAACTCCTCGTCGCCTCACACGACAGAAACCAGACATTATCTCTGGCCTGATGAGCCACTAGGCGCTGGTTTAAAAAAAAAATAAAATAAAATAAAATAAAAAAAAAAAAAGGGAAAAAATAAAAAGCCCAACAGACTTACCTTTACCTTACTAAGGGTCCAACAGTGGCCACTTGATAGTACCGGGGGTTGAACCCCCAAAGCTTCTGATCAGAATTCCTCCCTAAAAATCTCGGAACACTTAACTTAGTGATGTAATCGGGCAGTTTTCACTCCGGAGCCCTGTTCTAGTCAGTTTGCATTGGTCTGGTATCGCTCAGAGAGAATTTATTTCACAAAAATGGCGTCGAGACGAACAGATTTAGCAAAGGCGGCAAGTCGCTCACCGATACAATACGACCCATAGTACGGTCAGTGTTTCCTGAAGGACATGTGACTGTGTGCTTGATTTTTATGCATCTGATAGAATTGGTGTGAATGTTAAAGCTCAACTGAATAACCCCTTCAGTAACCTTGCACTAATTCTGAATGCAATATATATATATATATATATATATATATATATATATATATATATATATATATATATATATATATATATACTAGTCCTTCTCAGCATATTGTGATAAAGTTCATTATTTTCTGTAATGTACTAATAAAAATTAAACTTTCATATATTTTAGATTCATTGCACACCAACTGAAATATTTCAGGTCTTTTATTGTTTTAATGCTGATGATTTTGGCATACAGCTCATGAAAACCCAAAATTCCTATCTCAAAAAATTAGCATATCATGTTCAGGTAGTCTAAACGAGCTATTAACCTAATCATCTGAATCAACCAATTAACTCTAAACACCTGCAAAAGATTCCTGAGGCTTTTAAAAACTCCCAGCCTGGTTCATTACTCAAAACCACAATCATGGGTAAGACTGCCGACCTGACTGCTGTCCAGAAGGCCATCATTGACACCCTCAAGCAAGAGGGTAAGACACAGAAAGAAATCTCTGAGCGAATAGGCTGTTCCCAGAGTGCTCTATCAAGCCACCTCAGTGGGACGTCTGTGGGAAGGAAAAAGTGTGGCAGAAAACGCTGCACAACCAGAAGAGGTGACCGGACCCTGAGGAAGATTGTGGAGACGGGCCGATTCCAGACCTTGGGGGACCTGTGGAAGCAGTGGACTGGGCTACAGGTGCCGCATTCCCCAGGTCAAGCCACTTTTGAACCAGAAACAGCAGCAGAAGCGGCTGACCTGGGCTACAGAGAAGCAGCACTGGACTGTTGCTCAGTGGTCCAAAGTACTTTTTTCGGACAAAAGCAAATTTTGCATGTCATTCGGAAATCAAGGTGCCAGAGTCTGGAGGAAGACTGGGGAGAAGGAAATGCCAAAATGCCTGAAGTCCAGTGTCAAGTAGCCACAGTCAGTGATGGTCTGGGGTGCCATGTCAGCTGCTGGTGCTGATCCACTGTGTTTTATCAAGGGCGGGGTCAATGCAGCTCGCTATCAGGAGATTTTGGAGCACTTCATGCTTCCATCTGCTGAAAAGCTTTATGGAGATGAAGATTTTCATTTTTCAGCACGACCTGGCCACTGGTAAATGGTTTACTGACCATGGTATTACTGGGCTCAATTGGCCTGCCAACTCTCCTGACCTGAAGCCCATAGAGAATCTGTGGGATATTGTGAAGAGAAAGTTGAGAGACACCAGACCCAACACTGTGGATGAGCTTAAGGCCGCTATCGAAGCATCCTGGGCCTCCGTAACACCTCAGCAGTGCCACAGGCTGATTGCCTCCATGCCACGCCGCATTGAAGCAGTCATTTCTGCAAAAGGATTCCCGACCAAGTATTGAGTGCATAACTGAACATAATTATTTGAAGGTTGAATTTTTTTTTTTTTGTATTAAAAACACTTTTTTTTTTTTTTTTTTTTTTTTTATTGGTCGGATGAAATATGCTAATTTTTTGAGATAGAGATTTTTCGTTTTCATGAGCTGTATGCCAAAATCATTAGTATTAAAACAATAAAAGACCTGAAATATTTCAGTTGGTGTGCAAAAAATTTAACTTTCATATATTTTAAATTCATATCAGTACATTACAGAAAATAATGAACTTTATCACAATATGCTAAATTTTTTGAGAAGGACTAGTGTATTGTATTGATGCCTTGAACGTCCTTATAGGCCACCCATCTCAGAAAATACATTTTGTTTTGATTGCTCATTTATTATGCAAATTAGAGCATGCTACATATTGGGGTTCAATAGCTAGTACACTCGTATCTTCAGTGAATCAGCAGAAGCAAACATAAAGAATGGGACGTGTCTTAGACAATAAAAAACACATTAAAATGATAAATGCAACACACAAACAGGCATCTAGCAGTAAATTCATCTCAGTGGTTATCATTTTAACATGCAAAAGGGATAATTAACAAATTTGGAGCAGTTTTGTTTCCATCCTAAACCCCAGCAGTAATGTACAATTGTGTACTTGGGTACTGAAATGGTCTATTCTGGAACCTGTGCTTCTGAGAAGGCAAAAAAGGAAGACGTACAATTGTACATTCAGCTACTGAAGGAGATAATTAGGAGTTATGATCTCAAACACTTATAACATAGTATGGGCAGCATGGTCATTAGCATGTCCACCTCAAATCAAGAAGGTCCTGGGTTCAAATCCCGGGACTCAAGCGTCTCTGTGTGCATTTTCTCCAACAGTTCAGACAAGCATTAGGCTAATCAGCTTTTACAAATTGCCCCATAGTGTGTGTGTGTGTGTGTGTGTGTTGGTTCTGCAATGATCTGGTGAGCTCCACAGGGTGTACTCCCTTCACCCAGTATTAGCTGAGACAGACTCTGGCCTCCCCATGACCCAAGTTAGATTAACTCCCATTGGCTAGGAGGGATGACGCAGCTCCTTCCCATTGGCTATTATGGAGCTGCATCTCTATAATACACATGATGCTTTTCGTGTAAAGAACAGAGTTACTGCTGTTTCGTGAGTTTTTCAAGTGTGCTCATTGCAACTTTCTTTTTTGGCTCAGGCTTTTAACCTTGCATAAACATTTGGAAGATTATAACTCTGATAAGAAGACATGGTCAATGTGTGTGTGTGATTCCTGGTGCGAGTGAAAAGAAGAAGCGGGCTCGTGGCATGTGGTTGAGTGATATCGCAAAGGAATGTGGCCAAACCGGTCTACCATCGGTACGATATTGAAGCAGGAGGCCTTAAAAGGTATAATTTTTAAAGGGTTTAGAGGGTAGTATTGGGGGCCTTGGAACGAATCACGTGTTTTACATGTAAAATGCAGTTCAACTTCAGAAAAATCCAGGTTACGAAACTACTTCTGGAACGGATTAATTTCGTAATGTAAAGTACCACTGTATTTATGAATAAATAAAGCGCTTGGCCTCCTTACCAGAAGCTAGAGAAGATGCGGGGTGTTTGAGTGGCATCATAGCGCTTTAAATAATCATTAAAAACATACCAAAAAACGTGAAGGAGAAAAAAAGAGGCGTATACATCAGCTGCAACCAATCAGCAGGAGGGAGAAACAAAAGCTGTCAGCCACTGGCTAAATTTGAATCACGTGTCAGTAACTTACGGGGCTGCCGCCAACACCGCCATTTCACTGGAGCACGGCAGACTTACGGAAGCAAAATTGTTGTCATCCGCAAATGTTCCGCAATTATTGCCTTATTTCACGTGGGATTCCGTAGTTATTCCTGAAGTCTTCCTCCACTTCCGTATGCTTCTGGCAGGCCAAAATATTCCGTGAACGTGCTTTTGAAGATGTTCAAAAGCATGTTCACGGAAAAAAATTCTGTGAGTGTCCCATACTTTACACACCACACACCATCAGCACCAGCACGAGACCGAGCGCTTGCCAGGTGCTTTGCCCCTGAAGACCGATCGATGGCGCACCGTGAGTATTTCACCTTCTTCTGATTCACTAATCCACTGCTGATTGTGATTTACTTGAGACTTCGATCTGATCTGCACCATCATCCTCCTCATGCCGATGATCACGTGCACGCGGACGGAGTAGAGAGCGTGCTGCACGCATAGCCATGTTTAAACTGCCTTATAATAAATGATCAAGCAAATACAAAGCGGGGTTCAGAGATCAGCGCGTCTTAAACCCGGGCTCAAGTGCATGCTTTCATCCAGCACAGACTCGATCAGAGGGATTTCCACTTTTCCGTAAGATTTTCACCCATTTTCCGTGTAAAAATGCCGAAGCTCTTCTGCGCCTTTCCACTACCATTGTTGCATGCCGTGCTCCATTGTAATGGGGGTATAATCGAAGAGTATGTAGGGCCACAACCGGTGAACCGCGAATGGGGGGGGGGGGGTAGTGTACAGGTATCCCTCGCTACTTCGTGCTTCAGTGCATCAGTTTTTTTTTAAATATTCATCAAATTTAAAAAATAAGGAAATTAAGCAAGAACAGAGGAAAAAAGTTAAGGAATATGTCACAAGGCCAAAAAAAAAAAAAAAACCTAAACAAACACAAAAAAAACCAACCCAAAACCACCTCCATCAAAACTACTTACATTTTTATGTGAGGTGTGTGTCTGTATGTGTGTATTTATATTTTATTTACATCTTATGCATTATTTTTGAATGTTTGATTGTTATTATACGCATTTAGTGTTGAATATGTACAGTATTTATTGATATTATATACACATATACGTCAGTCAGGAGGGTTGATCTTACTTCGCGGAATTCTGTGGTTGCAGGGGGATCTCAGTCCTAATTAACCGCGGAAAGTGAGGGATCCCTGTATACGTATTTAAGCTGCAAAATATTTGCTTGCACCTCAAGTCGCAAAAAAAAATTTAAAAAATTTGGGAAAAAACAATCACATCCCACATCCCAACCCTTCTTGGATTTAAAACCAGTGTAGTTTCAATCATTTTTCTGTAATCATAATCCCGCCTAGGCGGCACGGTGGCGTAGTGGTTAGCACGTCCGCCTCACAGCAAGAAGGCCTGGGTTCGATTCCCGGCCTGGGCGTTTCTGTGTGGAGTTTGCATGTTCTCCCCGTGCTTGTGCGGGTTTCCTCCGGGTGCTCCGGTTTCCTCCCGCAATCCAAAGACGTGCACTGTAGGTTAATTGGCCGTTCTAAATTGACCGTAGATTCTCTCCTGCAGCGGCACCGGAACCCAGTCGTATCGGCATTTGCCTTTCCATTGGATCCTTCCGGTGGTGCCAAGACGGGGGGGGGGACGACGACTTGCTGCTTGGGTAACAGCCTGTCCCTCATTACTCCCTACCCAGGCTCTGCGCACTGGGGGGTATCACCAGCCGGGATACCAGCCAGAGCGCAGCCATAGTCCTTCGGGACTGACGGAGGCCTACCAATCCCGCCTACAAGTCTCACCTCACTCAATAGCACACTGGTCTGAAGGCCACAACAGATGTTTAAAAAAAAAAAAAAAGCTCACTGAACTCATGGTTGCTGGCACAGACAGCAGCATTGTGTTGTCTTACATACCTTTGCTTTTTGTTCTTTCGCTGTTATCGTGTCACAGCAGCAAAAAAATGGGAGTGTTTTGGGCTGATAACCTTCCTGCCACGTTTTCTATCTGATGGAACATTAGTGTAGTGAATGATTAGTTAATTAATTATTATTCCAAACCTCAGGAACTTTTTCTCATGTTAACCAGAAGATAAAGTCTGACCCCCCCCCCCCATTACAGGTTTAAAGTACAAAATATACACACTGTTTCCATAATCAATTTTCACACTCGAGTTTATTTATCATCATTTTTAAATACTATTAAAAGTGAAAGAGAAGATTTATTTCCACTGATTCAGCTTCACTCTTATGAAATGGCCCAAACTATTCAACAAATACACCGAGAAAAGTTTAAAACTGGATAGATAAAGTATTCAATCTTTCCTTAAGTGATTGTTTCCGGTGATGACGTTGAAGGATTTCAAGTGAACGCAAGACTCGATCTACCACCTCAATCCGAGCCGAAACTGTACGCGTTCCTGTTATTCCTGTTTCGGCACCTGCTGCAGCAGTTCATTAACTCACAAGTCGTCCCGCTGTAAAAAGTAGAGTAGAGGTGCTTCTGAACGCTGCTCCAGGTGACCTTTCACACCATCTAGTGTCCACTTCACGTACAGTCTTATTTGATGTTGCGGAGGATTCGGCGGCAATGGTTGCTCTTGATCTCAGCAAGCGCCCGCTCAAGCTCCCGGATGAGATGCAGCAGTGTGGCAGGATCGGTCTGCAGAACACGGGCACTCTGCGTATCTCCGCTCTCCGTGTGCAGCTTCAGGGTGATTGTAGGTTTCACCTGCTGCCTTAGAGCCCTGCTGGCCAACTACGAGGATGGCGGGAAACAGCAAAAAAAAAAAAAAAAAAAAAATATATATATATATATATATATATATATATATATATATATATATATATATATACACACACACACACACACACACACACACACACACACACACAAGTTGATTTCTGAACCATCACCTTGTGTGTATGACATGAATAACACTCTTGGTCTACGTGGATAATAATTGTTATATTCCTGATGGAGATCAACAAGTCAACAAAAAATGTTTTCTGAAGGTACAAGACAGCTAAATGCTAATGTTTGCACTTCCCAACTTAGAGACAATGGGTGTAAATGGTGATCTATTTGAACCAAAGAGGGCGGAGTCCTGTGGAGACAGTGAGATGTCGCATTCTCGTGACCGTGAGGATGAGAACGCTGCCGAGATGAGTGTGATGCTGAATCCAAACTAGTTTACGCGGCTAACGTTTAACCGACTCGGCTTTCCTGATGTCGGTTGGTTTAGCAACACAAAGAAATGTTTTCTGCGATTTCTGTGCTTGTTGTTTGTGCATTTCGGAACCGGCCGATAATCTGTTATGTACAACGGTCAGTGACGCAGTCCAGCCAATTCATGTCACTACCAGACTGGAACATCCAGCAAGGAAGGCAACAATCTCAGACATGCCCAGTGTCGTTGCACTTGAGCATACTTGACACTGAACGAAGATTGGTGTTTCCGAAAGGAACAGCTCATGTCCTCCATGATCATTTTAAATAGCTAAGAACACTAATTCACCACAGGCCTCACGCCTTTAATGACATCACTCAGATTTCTGTCAAGACTGAGTCATTTAAAATTAATACAGTGGTACTTTGACTTACGAATTTAATCCGTTCGTTCCGAGGGCAAGCTCGTAAGCCAAAAAGTTCGTAAGATGAAACAGTTATTTCCGTAAGAAATAACAAAAAAAAAATTCATCTGTTCCAACCCCCTCCCAAGCTCTTATAACCTGCCACTAACAAATATATTCGACATAATATATTAAAGATAAACATATAAAAACAATAATTATTTAATAATAATACATGTACATTAACATTAATAATAATTAAGAATAAATAATTCGAAAACAAGAACAAAAAATAAGTCAACTAACCCTTCCGATCATCGACTGTGGCAAAGATGTCACGTGGGCAGGCAGGAGGTGGAGAATTTTGTGTATGTGCACAATGCCAGTGAGGAAAGGCTCATGGTGACCTCCCACAAGGCCACTGCTTCTCAAATACAGGGGCGCGCCCCCCCCCCCAATAGTGCTGTGATGCCAGGGGGAGCGCGTATGACCCTGGGAAACATGCTTTTTTTTGCCATACTGTACTAGAATTAAGTGTAATTGCGCATCCTCTACAGTAGGTGGCAGTGGCGCTCTCACTGTGTTCCCTATGGTGTAGGGAAAAAGGACCAAGCAAACGACATGAAGTGCAGTAAACACTATAGTCGTGTGAGGGGCACTGGGGGGGGGGGGGGGGGACGGACGGACATGAAATGTTTTTCTTCTTCAATATAGGGGGCATCACAGAAAATAATTGAGAAGCACTACACAAGGCATTCTTGGAGCACGGAGGAATACACATGGAAGAATACAAGGCTAATCAGCCCGGAATAACCATTTTCCCAGCAGAGCTCATAAATCAAAATTTTGCTGGTTGGATGGAGCAGATTTTTGGTGGGATCAAAGCACGTATCATGGAAATTTTGTTATTTAAGACACTCGCAAGTCAAGGTACCACTGTAATTGCAAAGACAACCAAGACCTCTACCTGTACATCAAGTCTCCACTCAAGGTTGTGATAGTGGGGCAAAGACGGGGAAAGTTCACTCAGAATCTGACGGATCTCCTTTCTGTTTTCCATATAAAGTTGCAGCAGGAGTTGATTGAGCTCCTCTGAAAATCCCAGCACCAACACCGAGTCCTGAAAGTCCACCTCAGAGATCTACAGGAAGATCAAACAAAACCATACTGTATAAACCAGGGGTCACCAATATGGTGCCCGCGCGCACCAGGTCACCCGCCAGGACAACATGAGTCGCCCATGAGCCTGTTCTCTGCTATTTTTAGCACCACTCTCCACTGAACTGAATCTAATTTTTTTTTTTTTTTTTTTTTTTAATCAAATCAATATTTTCACATAATAATTAATGATATTTATCTAATGGTAACATAACTAAATATAAATTGAGAAAATTTGTTATTTCAGAAAAATGTATCGACTTGGTAGCCCTTCCCAGTAATTGGTATCCAAGAAGTCGTTCTCAGTTTCAAAAAGGTAGGCGACCCCTGGTATAAACTATACCTCTGTCCCAAGACATCACAAATGTCCCAAAGTTCTCACCATAAGCTTTGAACTTTCCGTAAGAATAAACATCAGTCCCTCGACGCCATGCTGCACGGTCTCTGCTGGGACACTCAGTTTTCCTGAAATGCAAATCATACCAAATTGAATAGCATTTGAAACAATCCTGCCAAGTCTCTCAGTGCACAAAACAGAACAACTTACTCGCCGCGCCCTCATAGATTTTTGGATTTGAGCCTTTCTTGAGGAATTCCACAGCAATTCTACCAAATTCACCAACAACTGGAAAAGAAAGATGTTCATCATATTCATAAAGCTTATCATGTTGCAAACAAACAAAAAAACGTAAAAAAAAAAAAAAAAAAAACACCACTGAAGGCCAAGTATGTATGTTTTAAAACTACAGCGATACCTCGGCGAATGAGTGTCCCTTATGACGTTCCATGATACGAGCTTCAACTCAACCAAAAATCTGCTCCATCCAACGAGCAAAAATTCACTTTACGAGCTCCCGTGCGCGACTATAAATAGTGTTTACTGCACTTCATATCGTTTGATCAGTGCTTTTTCCCTACACCATAGAACGACAATGAGAGCGCCACTGCCAACTACTGGAGTGGATGCGCAATTACACTTAATTGTATTACACTATGGAAAAAAAAGCATGTTCTCCTGGGTCATACACACCCTCCCACACACACGCCTTTCCTCGCTGGTATTCGTAGCGTGCACACGCACAAAATTCTCCTTTTCCTCTGTTACTCACCACCTCCTGCCTGCCCACATGACATCTTCGCCGCAATCGATGATGGAAAGAGTTAGTCGAGTTATTGTTTATTTATTAATTATTATTAATGTTAATGTACATATATTATTAGTATTATGAAATATTTATTGTTTTTACATCTTTATCTTTAATATATTAGGTATATTAAATGACCAGTGGTGGACTAGAGGTATAGGGTGCTAGATTGCTGATCCTACGGTTGAAGGTTCGAGTCCCCACAGGGTTGTCACTGTCCTCCCAGTGCAGCTAACTGGGTTATCAAAGGCAGGCCATGTCTCTCACTGTCTATGGTGAGAGGTTCATGTGAAAGAACCATTGCTGACTTTCGTAAAGAGGAGCTGCAAAGCCGTCAGCGTGTTTCTTTCCCTTTCTAAAAGGGTTGTGTCAGGAAGGGTATCGACGTAAAAACCTACACCAAATCAAACGTGCGAATCATTTGCTCTGGCGACCCCTGATAAAGGGAAAAAGTCAAAAGGAAATCTCAAATCTCTCATCTTTAACATATTAGGTCAAATATACGTGTTTGTGGCAGGTTACATGAGTTTGGGAGAGGGTTGCAACAGATTCATTGTTTTTTTGTTATTTCTTATGGAAATAATGGTTTCATCTAACGAACCTTTCGGCTTACGAGCGTGCCCTGAGAACGGGTTAAATTCGTTAGCTGAGGCATCACTGTATTTTAATAAATATCCGTGTACCTGTCCATAACTGTAGACTATATCAACCAGGTTTGAGCATCAGAATGTTTTTTTGCATGTTAAAGAAAATTGTCAGAGCAAAATTTTTGAGTGAAAATGTCATTGCTTCCTTACTTCTACTTCAATAGAGTACAGCTGGTCCAATTAAGTAAAGATTCATTTAGTATTGTATAGCGTATTCATTTCATTTGGCTCCGGTTTCCTGTGTCAGATGTCACTGGTTAAATATTTCTGGGATACAGCAGACTAGCAGTGAATGAAACCCAGTGAAGGGTTTTCAGGTAAAAATCCCACCATGCTGATTTTGCCACGTTTCCAAAATTTGTGGTGCCATAAAACCAAAGCCTGTAAACATATTTAATGTTTATCCCAATCAACCCATTGTTATAAATTTATATGACAAAATGTCCCGAACAACAGACTCACTCTTTTACTGAACTGCTTATGCTTATACTACTATAGTCATAGTATGTGTGGCCGGTGGTGTAGTGGTTAGAGTGCTGGGCTCATGATCGGGAGGTTGTGAGTTCAAATCCCACCGAGACCTCCACTGTGCTAAGACCCCTGGGCAAGTTCTCAACCACAAGTGTGCCTCTGTTCACCCAGCAGTATAACTGGGTACCAGTAAAAATATACTGGGAAGGTAACCTGCGATGGACTAGCGTCCCATCCAGGGGGAGTTGAACTCCTGGTCGCTTCACGCTACGGAAACTGGGGATAAGCACCGGCCTGACGAGCCGCTAGGCTCGGGTGTAAAACACAACAGACTTACCTTACCTTACGATAGTCATAGGGAGGCTGGAGCTTATCTCAGCCAACACTGCGTGAAGGCATAGTACAACCTAAGAAGCTTGCCAAACCATGGCTGGACTGATAGAGGAAACCTGGGGATGAGAATGAGCAAGCGAAGAACCACAAGAGCCAAGAACTTGTGTGGCGGATGGGATCTCGACTACACCACCATGCCTCACAAGTGTCTGTTAATTATAACATTTTATTAGGACTTATTTTTATTTTAAAAATCATTCAGTTCATTTTCTGTAACCACTTAATTCTAATTAGGGTCGCGGGGAGGCTGGCGCCCATCCCAGCCAACTTCGGGCGAGGGCAGAGTACACCCTGGACAGCTCGCCAGGCCATCGCAGGGCGGAAACACGCTGACGACTTTGCAGTCTACTCTTGTCGAAAGTCAGCTTCTTTTACATGCCTCTCACCATGGACAGTGGGAGACATGGCCGACGTTCAATGACACCATTAGCTGCACTGGGGAGGACAGTGACAACCTTATGGAGAGTGGGACTCCAACCCCCAACCTTTGGATCAGCGATCCAGCGCCCTATACCACTAGACCACCACTGCCCCCAGATTTTACAACAGATTTACATACAGATTTTAAAATCTGTATGGAAATTTTATATATATATATATATATATATAATTTTTTTTTTTTTACTAAAAATTATACGGCAATTTTTTTTTTTCAAATGAACAATCATTATTTTCTGTTTTCTTGTTGTTGTTATTATTATTATCTCTTGTTGCAGGTAATTTTTTTCAGTATGTTTAATCACTTATCTTTGAACTAAATGGGGACTTTTCATTTATAATTGCTGATTAAACCGGTGAGTGTAGGGAAATGTGTACCGTTTAGCACCATGAAAGAGTTAAATATTTATATTCTATTATTTTAATAATAATAATAATAATAATAATAATAATAATACACTAAAACGCTCTCTAATTTTCAAATTTAAAATTGAAATAATTGAAAATTAATAATTTTAACATCACATGAATTTTATTTAACTCTAAATGCAACTTAGTAAAACTACAAACTTATTTTTTTTTTACTATTCTCTGATAATAATATAAAATCTCGTTATATTACTTGTATAATTTCTTTAATCTTACCGCTTTGTTTATGTAGTCCTGTATATCTGTACTACAAACCCCTGGTGTTACTACATCAACACTGACTATCAAATAAAAGCGCTAAAAGCGAAGGTTTCTTACCTGCTGGGTCCACATCAGATAAAAAACCCAAGTGCTCCTTGTGCTCGTCAGAGAACACTAACAACATAATGACTGTCTGTAAGATTACTAAAACTAAATAAAATTTATTTCTAATAAACGCGGATCGATAATCTGTCTGCTACTGTTTGCTCTCGAAAAGTCACATGATCAGGTGCGGAAAAGGAGCGGTACTGAAACGGGATCCGACTGGAAACAAATAACGATAACAAAGGTTCCGGGATTATTTCACGAAATACGTGAAACAATCATAACAGGTTCTGAAACCCTGTATGAAATTCAGGAGAAATCAAGGACATAAAAACACAATAAAATTATCATGGTGGTGAGCATGTTTGCCCCACAGCAAGAAGGTCGTTGGTTTGAGTCCTGGCCTTTGGCGTTTCTGTGTGGAGTTTGCATGTCCTTCCTGTTCTTGTGTGGCCTTCCTCTGGGTACTTCTGTTTCCCCTGACAGTCCAAAGACATGCAGATTCAACTAATTGACTGTTCCAAATTGCCCCTAGCTGTAAGTGTGAATGGATGTCTGCATGTTGGCCCTGAAGTTGTCTGGCAGACTGTTCAGGATGTACCCCACCTTCGGTGACTTTAAATGAATTAAACTATATCACTGAGGGGTTATTCACCATTCCTGCTACCAGCTTGCACCACACAGGTTACTTAATTAGATGCAAAGTATTTATTCTCGTTTCAAATTGCTTTAAATAAAGAGTGGTCTGCGACCAGTATCACGAAATGTATGTGCTGCTCAATTTCCCCAGTTTGTGATCAGTATTTTCAGCCACCAGGATTTCCTTTGGCTTCTTCCTGCCACATTCATTATTCCCCTTAATCTTTTTCCCTGTCCTTTTGTTTTGAGTAAGAGGAAGCATCTGCGCTAGTCGCTCTAATGCGTTCTAGGATGATACGACAGCAGGGTGATGACATGGACAGGATTAGCCTATGAGCTGTGATGTCAGAGCCTAAAATCCACAGGATGACTTGTTGACCCACGTGCATCCTTTGAACACAGAACCCCTGGGCACTGAGGACATCCTGGACAAGGAAAAGCTATCAATTAGTGTAGTGTCTCCAACTCTGCTTCCGAGCGGAGCTCTGTTTGTTAGGACAGATGTCTTGAAGAGTCCTTGACAATCCAGATCTTGATCTGAACATGGAGCCATGTTGATGGAGTGAAACCACAGAGAGTGTCCATGGTGGACACAAGATGAAATGTGCAGTGCATTTGTTGGGTGTTGAGCAGGTTTCGGTTGCTGGTATCTCAACAGGTTAGGTTTAATATGGTCTTGCTGAGGAACATCATCTAAATAAGAAGTTGGCCAGACTCAACAACAGTATGCACAGGACATTTCAGGGAGGTCTATTCAACAGCACCACACACAAGAAGGGGACACACACACACACACACACACACACACACAGACAGAGGCAGTGAGTTAACACACCACTATCTAGAAGCCAGCTGGCCATATCACGATATCCATGAGCAGCTGAAAAATAATTTTTGCTGTCTTCAATTAAAGCTGCATGAAGACTGGAGTCTATCTCAGCCAGACTGAAAGAAGGGAGGTGCAGCCTGACTTGCTCACCAAACAATCACAGTGCCAGCACACATGGGGCAATTTTGAAGAAGCCAGATATCCTTATCTGCATGTCTTTGGATGGTTGGACTGAAAAAAACAGAATACCTGGAGGGAACCCAGATAAGAAAAGTTTTTTTTTTTGTTTTTTTTTTAAACACCCGAGCCTAGTGGCTCATCAGGCTGGTGCTTATCCCCGGTTTCCATAGCGTGACGCGACCAGGAGTTCAACTCCACCAGGATGGAACGCTAGTCCATCGCAGGTTACCTTCCCAGTATATTTTTACTGGTACCCATTTATACTGCTGGCTGGGGGAACAGAGGCACACTTGTTGGTGAGACCTTGCCCAGGGGTCTTAACACAGTGGGGTCTAACTGGGATTTGAACACACAACCTCCCGATCATGAGCCCAGCACCCTAACCACTACGCCACCGGCCCCACATGTAAGCACATTGATGGCAGGCAAACTGTAACACAGAAACACTCTCACGGAACCCAAGCACTTGAACCCAGGACCTTCTTGCTGTGAAGCGGATGTGCTAACCTCAACCCCATGGTGTCGCCCATCCCAAGTGTATCCTACCACAGAAAGACAAATTAAATGAAAAATGAATGAATCAATCTTTAAATATCTTCTAACTTTATTGCAAGATAATAAACCATACAGTTACAGTTACAGGTGTATTACATTCCTTTCCAACATCAACACCATGCTGCAGATTACTGGAGTCGTAAAGCTCGGTTTCATTCTGGGTTGATGATGTGAAAGCACTGCCTTGTCAGGCCAAGTCACAAGGACACCAGGGACCAAAGTTTGGAGACAGAGGAAGCCAGGAGACATGCCGTTCCCACGATAGGCAGGCTTTCCTTCGTAACTGCCCTGAACACATGGAGCACAGCTTTGCTGACCTCCTGCAGTGCATGATACTTTGCATCAACGTTCTCAACTTCTGTTTCTCAGAAACGGAGAGCCTAACCGAGCTCGGATCACTTTATGCCTTCCACATTTTAATGGATAAGCTGATATGGAGAGGAGCTTGGATCAGCACTCTTTTTCTGAGACATGTGATACATAATATGGGACCAGATGTAGTGCTGTTTATGCATTTTTTTTAAAGTGGTTTAATTCAGGGACATCTTGCCATCATGTGGCCGTAGGTAGGAACAACAACAACAACAACAACAAAAGCTTTGGAAATATGGGCAATATTATGGACCTGTAATTTCTAGGCAGTGGTGGCCTGGTGGTAAAAGGTGTTGGATCGCTGATCCTACGGTTGGGGGTTCAAGCCCTACTATCACCAGGTTGTCACTGTCCCTCCCAGTGCAGCTAACTGGGTTATCAAAGGCCGACCATGTCTCTCGCTGTCTATGGTGAGAGGAAGCTGCAAAGCCGCCAACGTGTTTCTGCTCCTTGATAAAAGTGTTGTGTCAGGAAGGGCATCCGACGTAAAAACCGATGCCCAATCCAACATGTGACTCACGGATTCCCTGTGGCGACCCCTGAGAAAAGGGGAACAGCCGAAAGGAAAAGAAGATGATTATGGACCTGGAATTTAGTCGGGTTAGAATGATTTGTCTTGGGGTAAAAAGTAGCCCTTAGTTTTTAACTCCAGTGCCAACCCTTGATTGATTGATTGATTGATTGACATTCTATTAAATGTATTGGACGTCTGTGTCCTTTCCAAGATCATCAGCTTGCTTGACAAGAACATGCAAAGTTCATTCATTGTTCATTTTCTGTAACCACTTAATTCTAATTAGGGTCGCGGGGAGGCTGCCGCCCATCCCAGCCGACTCCGGCTCCGGACGAAGGCAGAGTACACCCTGGACAGCTTGCCAGGTCATCGCAGGACAGAAACACGCTGACAGCCATGTAGCTACTCTTGTTGAAAGTCAGCAATGATTCTTTTTCATGAACCTCCCACCATCGACAGAGAGACATGGCCGGCTTTTGATAACCCAGTTATCTGCACTGAGGGGGACCGTAACAACCCGTGGAGGGTGGGGCTTGAACTATCAACCTTAGGATCCGCGATCCAGCACCTTTACCATTAGGCCACCACTGCTCTACGATATGCAAAGTGTAGTATGGAAATAAAATTGTGCCTATCGTTGAAGCGAAGTAAATAAAAGAATGATGTTCTGGAGTGTTCGCCTCACAGCAAGGACAACGTCCTGGATTCGGGTTCCAGGATTTCAGTTTGAAGTTTTCATGATCTCCCTGTGCTTGAGTGGGTTTCCTCCTCGTACTTAAGCTTCCTCTCACAGTCCAAAAACATGCATACTGGGCTAACTTACTGTTCCAAATTACCCCGAGGTATGAGTGTGTGAGTGTGTGTGACAGTGCTAATCAGTTCAGTTCATTTTCTGTAACCGCTTCATCCTAATTAGGGTCGCGGGGAGGCTGGTGCCCATCCCAGCCAACTCAGGGTGAGGGCAGAGTACACCCTGGACAGCTCGCCAGGCCATCACAGGGCGGAAACACGCTGACAGCTTTGCAGCCTACTCTTTTTGAAAGTCAGCAATGATTCTTTTACATGAACCTCACACCATAGACAGTGAGAGACATGGCAGGCCTTTGATAACCCAGTTCGCTGCACTGGGGGAACAGTGCTAATCCATCATAAAAAAGGAAAATAACACTTTAGAGAAAGAAATCTATCTACACAATATTTACAAAAGTTACAATCGATCTGAAAGTTTAATTGTATTTTTAGAAATGTAAAAGGCAGGAAGTTCTCTCTGTTCTCATGGGCCACAATTATCAAGCCACTGCGCATGCGCGCGCAATCAAGATGGCGGCGCCCATGAAATTCGCTTGTCTTGATCAGTTTCCACCTGATTTGCACCCCTTGCAAGCAGTTGTACACAAGTCACAGTTAACTCGGGTGTTTCCTGAGTGCACTGGGACTTTATGTGCGTTGTTATTATCCTGTCAGGAAACTCACCAGTTCAGTAAGTCAGCGGTTTTAGTTTGTTTACACACAACAGCCGAGGCGCTTCCTGACGGCATGGTTCCGAGTAACGCCAACATTCTGGACATTTATGTTTCCAAAACGTTTCTAAGCCACTACGGTTTTCAAGAGGACAAACCAGGAACCGCGCGTATCACCCAGCCTTTACCTTTGGAGAAGATAATAATTGGTGCTCGGACGAAGCAGAGCTTCAAATGGGCATCTTCAGAAGAGTTCTCCAGTTTTCTGCTGGTTCTGGCATCATGTCCTGGACATACTGTGTTGGTAAGGAGAGGAGACCCTCTGGTTCTCCCACACCATCCTCTGCTTGGTGAGAACTCCGATCTGGTGCATCAGCATCTCTCTGACCTGGTCGTGCTGGACAGCACACCTCTTACTCAGGGGATGGTCACTGTAAACACCACTGTTGTAGTGTCTGATTGTAGGGATCTTCTGCATGGCCATGGTGTTTTGGACTCCGCTGACATCAACGTATCTCATAGACCATCCAGTGTGTCCTTGTTCGTCTCTGATTTCGCCCACTATTTGAACAACCTCGGTCCAGGAAGCTCTTTACTGAGCAACCCACTTCTGGTCAGCTCAGGATTCGCAGAGGTTCTTCAAGCCCTTGAGTGCAGACTGGATGTGCAGGTCACCCAGGATAGTGCCAAGCTTTCCAGATTGATCAAATCTGTAAAGAAGATTGGGAAGAATACACAGGTGGACATGGACAGTTCTATTGTTGTCAGCAAAAGCCTGTTGTTAAAGCTTGGCTTGTTTAATGGTGAATGGGTCCTGGTTGCGTTCGGAAAGATCAAAAGATGTTCAGGAGGAGAAGGGGTACAAAGTCCTCCAGAGAATGAAAGTTGTCCGAAGCCTGTAGTTAAAGCTAAAGGAGAGAGCCAGCTGGCCAAAATCGTGGCTTTTATTAAGCCTTCAGACATGGATGTGAATGATCATGTGGGATTCATCTCACCTGTCTTGTGGTTTAACTTGTCTGGTGGACACCAAGCACCTATTGGCAATAAAACTCTCAAGATAAAGGTGAGTACGTAATTCTCACTCGTTTGCTGAACCGCTTAATCGTATTCGGGTCATGGGGAGACTGGAGCCTTTCTCAGCTGACATTGGGTGAAATCCTCAACAGCTCTTCAGATCATCGCAGGACCAACACACACACACACACATAACTATTTACACTCACACCAAGAGGCAGCCAGTTATTCAGATGTGCATGTCTTTGGACTGTGGGAGGAGTCCCAAAGTACCTAGAGGAAACCCACACAAGCACTGGGAGAACATGCAGACTCCGGGCACAGGACTCAAGCCTAGGACCTTCTTGCTGTGACATGGACATGCTAGCCACTATACACCATAATGCTGCCTATGAATAGTTCTATGTAGTGTTTTAATAAGTATTTAATGACCTGGATAATTAACCATAACTACCCCTCCCTCCCCCTCAGAGGTGGAACAAGACACCGTTACAGCAACAACACAAATCATCTGCAAGTATTTGTTGTTCTGCTGCACCTCCATATGCCAGAGAGCTACACATCGAAGCAGTCGTCTCCCCAGATTATTCCTCCCATGGACCGTTTGACACTATTCTCTTGAAGCACTTTAGCACGCCTCGGTATGTCTGAGGACTTTTATTCTATGAAGTCCTGAACTCTATTTTATTGTTCCATCTTTAGCATTGCTTCCAGGCCATAATCACCATGGCATTGTTTCTACAAACTTCACAAAATTGATTTATATCCAGACTTTGTTTGTCGTTCACCGACACCTTGACATGATGATGAGAAAACTGAACCACCACATAAGGTCATCTCTATCACATTCCAAGGACTTTCCAAGGACTAAGGTCATGACTCTGAGATGTTACTACAGGTGTAAAAATGATTGATTATATTAACTGAAGCAGTCTGACCACCAGTTTTTAAATCCGTACCACCAGAGAGAGAAGTTCATTGGTTGGGTTATACCCGGCCATTCAGTACATTCAGGTTGTTCTTGTATCGCCACGGTTACATTTACACCACTTGGCAGATGCTATTATCCAGAGCAACTTAGAATTATCATATATTTTTTTCTTTTTAATAAAATTGAGCAGTTGAGCGTGAAAGGCCATGCTCAAGGGCTCAACAATGGGGATTGTGGGGATTGAACATCAGACCATTGCATCAGTAACCAAGTGCCTGAACCATTAAGCCACCACTGCCTTCCATAATGTTGCTGAGCCTTGACGTGACCAACTGAACTACAGTGCCATGGTGATTGCGAGCTGGTATCAAGGTTAAAGGTGCTCCAACAAAATATTAGAGTTTATGACTTTATTATTATTATTATTATTATTATTCTTTTGGACTGAGCATTGTACATATTACTTTTTATTTCTTTTTTTTTTTTCTTTTTTTCCTAAGACTTGTGCATCAGGGAAGCATTCTGGGCATTCCAACCAAAGGTCATGCTGATTTTTTGGAAAGTAACTCTGACGGAATCACAAGGTACACGATTCTGAACTTTTTTCAGATTATAATATGCTCATGTACATGGCTTCCTTTTCCTTGTGGTGTGTTTCAGCCTCACTAATCAGACTTTGTCTTTGCCACTTGTTTATTTTTGTTGTTGTTGTTGTTGTTATTGTTGTTTTTGATCTATAACCATGTCGGTTTTTTTTTTTTATAAATGCAGGTGGCCAGTCTTGTATTTTAAAGTGAAGCAGGTTTCTGGCACTTCTGAAGACACCGCAGAAATTGGATCATATCTTGCTGATACTGACCACACCTCTCTCTATATGGTGAGGTCGGGCTTCATGACGTCAGATCTGGGACAACACGAAGCAGTGTATAGATATGGACTGCATTTGCAGAACAAGACCTCAGTTACTCGTAATTGACTGTATTTCACGCACAGTGTGTACCGTATAAATAATTAATGCTTTTTTTCCCCCAGGCTTGGTGGAGGGTTGTACTTTTCGAGAGCATTTGTTTAAACAAGCTTTAAAAAACTGCCGTTACCTTAAACCAGGGGTGTCTGATCTTATCCACAAAAGGGCCGGTGTGGGTGCAGGTTTTCACTTCAACCAAGCAGTAGCCAGACCTTCCGCCTGTTTCAATCACTGATCATTTAAGACTTGAAGCAAGGTGATCTCACCAAGATGGCCCCAGTTCAGAATTGAAACAGTAATGTGCAATCTAGTTTTTTTCTTTTTTTTTTCCATGATCAGTGATTGAAACAGGTGGAAGGTGTGGCTACTGCTTGGTTGAAGTGAAAACCTGCACTCACACCGGCCCTTTGAGGATAAGATTGGACACCCCTGCCTTAAACGGTAAAATATCTACTAATACGTTTAGACATTTGAAATAATACAGGTATACCTCGGCTTACGTCTTTAATTGGATCCAGGAGAGACGACAGTCAAAAAATGACTTCAATCGAATTAGCTTGTCTCCAGGTTAGCCTAGGCTATGCCAAATTTACTTATATACATACACACACACACACACATACACGTGTGTGTATGTATATACAGGGATCCCTCGCTACTTCACGCTTCAAATTATGCGGTTTCGGTGCATGGCTTTTTTTTTTTTTTTTTAATATTAATCAAAATAAAACATAAGGAAATTAAGGAAGAAAAGGGGAAAAGGTTAAGGAAAATACCACAAAAACAAGGCCAATTATGCAAAAAAAACACAAACAAACAAAAAACAACCCAAAATCTCCCATCAAAACTACTTACATTTTTGTGAGGTGTGCATCTGTGTGCGTGCGTGCGTCATTGTGAGTGTATTTATATATTATTTACATCTTATGCATTCTTTTTTTAGTGTTTAATTGTTATTACAAACATTTATAGCATTGAATATGTTTTTATTGATATTATATACACACATTCATGTACGTATACGTGTACGTATTCAGTGATCGCGGGGGGGATCTCAGTCCCAATTAACAGCGGAAAGTGAGAGATCCCTGTATATGTATATGTGCATGTATGTGTTTAATATGCTAAATATATATAATATATGGTTATTAATGATGTAAACTTTATTTTTTTTTATTATTTTTTTATTTTTCCATATTTTTTTTGAAAACCGACGTATAAAGAATGACTTAAATCGAAACGATTTAAGTCGATGTATACCTGTATATATTATTTCCAGGGTGGCACAGTGCTTAGTGTGTTTTGCTTTACAGCAAGATGGTCTGGGTTCAACTCCCGGGCCCGGTCGTCTGTGTGGAGTTTACATGTGCTTGCCCGGGTTTTTCTCAGGGTACACCGGTTTCCTCCCACATTCCACAGACATGCACATTAAGCTAACTTGCTGTTCCAACTCGCCCCTTAATGTGAGTGTTAATGGTTTTATGTGTGTATGTGTTGGTCCTGAGATGACCTGACATGCTGTTCAGGGTGTAATCTTCCTTTGCTGAGATCTTAGTCTCCCTGCAACTCTTAGGAGTATAAATTGGTTTGGCAAATGAGTGCATTTTTATGAGATCAGTCTGAAAATGTTATGATGAGTAGGTGAATTCGAATGTGTTCCAATTAAATGCTTGTGAAAATCCACCCTCTGATGTCATTACAAAAAAAAAAAAACGAACTGTCGAAATTCAAAAATTTGATATACGTAAAAGAAATTTGCAAAGGTTTGAAGTCAGACCAAGTTTCATCATGATCTGATCGCGGTTGTGCATTTGGTAACACTTCAGATATATTGTAGCTTGTACAGCAGTCCCGGCAGAGCGTGCTGTATACTGACGTTGTCTGACTTGGTAGAGGTTTGCACTCTCTGGGTACTATTGTTTAAAATGTACAGTACCAACTTGCACAATCAAGTTAAAGTAACATCATTTTCCTAATGTCTGATTGGTTTTCCTCAGAGAGGTTCCACCAATAGTCTGGCTCCGTGCTCAGTCTCTGAGCCGGGTTCATCATTCTGGACGAGTCTCTTACCTCCTGGACTCTCTGACGTTGTCGAGAAGTTGGTTTCCATTATCCAGCCGTATGTGACTGAAAGGTCGGCGGTCCTGGATAGTATTCCATGGAAAAGAAATTCTTGGTTCTATTTAATGTTATTTTATGGTTCGTTGATCATCTGTTTTAATCTTTTGTTGCATGTGAAAGGTGTTCAAGTCTGAGACGAGCCTGCTCTGTTCTCCTTGTGGGCCCTGATGGGTGTGGGAAGGTCACAGCGATCAAAGCGATGTGTCGGAGGCTTCATCTGCACCTATTAAAGGTCTCTGTTTATTTATCATCCTGTCAAGTGTAATCTATAGGACATCGCAGTCATGAGAAAATAGCGTGAAATCATTGCCTTGTGTAGTTTCCTCAGTTCACTGATGAGAGCCCCATCCTTTATTTAGACATCATTCAAGGTGACTGGTTTTATATAATATATTTATGTCAGATCATGTAAATGGTCAGTCATCATACAGCATCTCCATAAAGTACGATGTCCCCCAAAATACCTGTCCGTTTTAGTGGAAGCCTCATCAGAGTGGGACTTGAACCACCAACATTAGGATCAGTGATCCAGCACCTTTACCACCAGGTCACCACTGCCCCTCAGTGGAAGGTTATTGAACAATATTATATTATATTATATGTTGATATGGGATGATACATACAGCGTCTAGACAGCACCATCGATAACTCGGATATAAAAAAATAAGCCACGGAGTCCATCCGCTCCCGCCGAAAAGACCATTTGTTAACATGTCAACAGAGAACAAGCATAGCAAGTTTAAACACCTCAGCGTCAGTGCGCGGTAAGTAAACGTCTAGAAATCTTATAGCGTCATCCCTTGAATATCGCGGATAATGTAGACCAGACCTGGCCGCGATATTTGAAAAACCCCGAAGTAGGAACGCCCCTCTCATTTCTACCATGTTGTCTCATTTCTATATGTTTTCGTGTCTAGACAATACAAGAAGTGTATATTAAAGGTTACAGTTGCAGTTATATGCATATGTGAATACTGTAATGTATTAATATTTAAATAAAATTTATATATAAATACTTTAAGTACTGTACTCACCTCTGACAATACTGTAGCTCTTCTCCGCGGTGCAGGACGTTCACAAACGCTATAAGATAAGATAAAAAAAATCAGAAAAAATCCCGCGGGAATGTGCGAGGCAACAGCGTCACACGTCTAAGCCAATCAGCTTGCGAGATTGAGTTGAGTGGGTGGTCTCTGCCTGAACTGGGGAGGAGGGGCGCTTCAGTCTGTCGTTTGGAAACAATGGGCGCAGCCTGCCTTGGGTCCCTGCCTTTCCGCTTGCTTACATGCGAGTTTCAGCGCGAATTTTGACTTTTTTAATGAATATTTTTTTTAATTTTATTTTTTATTAAAATACCGCGATGTACCAAGACCGTGATGCTCAAATCGCGAAGTGGCAAGAGATGACTGTATACAGTTTTTCCACTTTGACCTTGAAAAGTAGGTCAAGGTCACTCGCACACAAACTCATCCTCGCATTGATAGCAGTGCGCCAGCATACCAAGTTTGAAAGCCCCAGCCGTAGTGCATGTCAAGTGAATGTCTGGAAACTAAAGTGTGACGGACGGACCGAACGTATTCGTATAGGCCCTGAGCCACGTTTTTTGACATGTATAATTATTTTTTTTATTATTTTTTTAAAAATTGTCTAGGTCATTGCCTTTCCTTCTTAAATGCAATACACAAGCGTGTAATCTCTACGTCATATCTATCTTTAGGAATCATGTTATTGTTCTTCCTGTGCCTGATCTACTGAGGAGCCCGTTTCTTTCAGAGTAGCTTTAAAACCAAACCCTTTTGATTTCCCTTCTGAATCTCGATAAATCAGATTAAGGAACGCCTTCCAGTCGATTGGTGGAAACTATGGGAGTTTTCCACTCTGTATGATGAGAAGAATGTTTCTACTTTGTTTAAAAAGATAGTTAATGTCATTGATTGTTTGCTAAGGAATCCATCCCTCTGTCCATCCATCCATTATTTTGACCGCCTAGCTGTCAGGGTCATGTGGAAGCTGGAGCCAATTTTAGCTGACATTGGTCGAGAGGCGGGACACATTCTGCAAAGGTCGCTAATCCATCACAGGGCTAACTAAAACTGACAATTAATTATCCACACACGTATTCACCCATAGGCTATGTAATAATAATAATAATAATAATAATAATAATGTGACAATGATAGTACAATGAATCTGATTGGGTGTTGCGCATTCTGGAACTTCCCTGTACAGACCAGTGAACAATTTTCGTTTGGGTTTTTTTTTTGCGTGTTTTTGTTCTTTTCTTCCAACTACTGGTACTAAAATTAAGTCAATGTTGTTGTTGTTGTTTTTTTTCTTCATTTTTATATATATTTTTGCTCCATACGTATTCTAAATCATTTTTAACCTTACTCTTGTGAAGGTAGGTAAATAAATAATCATCGCTGTGCTCACTCATGAATTTCCCCTAAATGGCGCTGTTGCCTTAAAGTATCTTTAAATGTTAACATGAGTTCACCTTTGTGTTTGTCCTCAGGTGGACTGTGTAACTATGTGTGGAGACACTGCGGCAGCCTGCGAGTCCAAGATGGAGACCGCCTTCCACAGAGCGGAGCTCCATCACCCCTGCGTACTTCTGCTTAGGAACATGCAGTTACTCGGCCAGCAGCGAGATGGCACCGAAACGGACCCTAGGGTAGTTTCTGCCCTCTGCCAGCTCATAGCGGATGCCCAGTCAAGGCAAGTAACATGAAAATGTGTGAAAGTTTTTTTTTATTTTACTTAATTTCTTTTTTTTTTTTTTTTTTTTTCATTTTTTAAAGATTTTTTAGCTTTGACCTTAAATTAGTATCAGTGCCACTGATATTGTTAATGAAACCTGATGAGAGATGTACGTCCCTCATGTACTGCAGCGTTATCGTGGTCGGGTGTGTACGTGGCCAACGGGATTTGTCCTCTGATATGATGCCAGCTTTTGTGCACCAGGTGGTGATAGAGAGCCTCACGGAGGAGCAAAGGAAAGCTATGCTAGCCAGCCTTACTGAACAGCTCCCTCTAGGGAAAGATGTCAATCTGGCTAAGATCGCTAAACAGACAGCGGTGAGGTCATATTTAGTTCAGATGTATGTTAATTAAGGCTGTATGTAAATTTTGTGTGTGTTGGTAATGAATTTGTTTTGTTTTTGCTTTGTTTCCATCCCCTGTTCATGATCTGATTTATTCCATAGGGTTTCGTTTTAGGGGATTTCTGTGCGTTACTGACTGCTGCTGGGCGGGCAGCTCATCGGCGCCTGCTGAAGACATAGTGAGTGGTTTGTTGTGTTATTTGTATGTCTCTATTGTTTTACTATTGTACATGTGTTCACGTGCATATCAAATCAATCATCTGTAATATTAACACCACTTGACTGTTCAGCATCTGGTCACCTCATGTACGTATGTGTTCGCAATCCTTTAGATCATATCCCGAATTAACAGCAGTTTGTGCTACAGTAGCTCTTCTGTAGGATCAGGCCAGATGTACAAGCCTTGTCTTCACTCCCCACGTGCATCAGTGAGTTTTGGGCAGCCGTGAAACTTTTATGAGTTCACTGGTCGTCCTTCCTCATTTGGTAGGTACTTACCATTGTATACCAGGAACCCGCCACAAGACCGGTGTTTTGGAGTTGAATAGACTCGGACGTTTAGCCAGTACAGCTCTACTTGTTAGATCTTTACACTTGCTCACTGTTCCCACTTTCCAAAACCTCAACTGGTAAATCCCACTCCTTGGTAGGTGCTGCTATATTGAGGCAATCCATAATATTCACATCACTTGTGATTTGTCTTAATGTTTTTAATGTTGTGGCTGATCATTGTATGTGTCAGTATCTCTATTTAAGAAATAAATACAGTGGTACCTCGTCTTACGAGTGGTCCTTATAACGATTTTTCCATGACACGAGCTTCGATCCCACAAAAAATCTGCTCCATCCAACGAGCAAAATTTTGATTTATGAGCTCTGTTGGGGAAATGGATTTTCCAGCCATTTAGCCTCGTATTCTTCCGCGTGTATTCCTCTGTGCTCCGAGAACGCCTTGTCACAGTTCATTAATTTTTCTGTAACCGCTTAATCCTAATTAGGGTCGCGGGGAGGCTGGCGCCCATCCCAGCCGACTCCGGGTGAGAGCAGAGTACACCCTGGACAGCTCGCCAGGCCATCGCGGGGTGGAAACACGCTTACGGCTTTGCAGCCTACTCTTGTCAAAAGTCAGCAATGGTTCTTTTACATGAACCTCACACCATAGACAGTGAGAGACATGGCCGGCCTTTGATAACCCAGTTAGGTTATCAAAAAGCCTAAGGTTATCAAAGCCTAACTGGGGTGGCAGTGACAACCTTAAGGGGAGTGGGACTTGAACCCCCAACCTTCGGATCAGCGATTCAGTGCCCTATACTACTATTCTAGAAAACGCCTTGTCATAGTGCTTCTCAATTACAGTATTTTCTATGACGCCCCCTCTAGGAAGAAAAAAAACAAAACAAAAACATTTCGCACCAGTGCGCCGCGCGTAACTATAAATAGTGTTTACTACACTTCATATCATTTGCTAGGTGCTTTTTCCCTTACACCATAGCACGAGAATGAGAGTGCCACTGCCAACTACTGTAGTGGATGCGTTCCCAGACAAGCCGAGAGACATAGTCCCTCCAGCGTGTTCTAGGTTGACCTCGAGGTCTCTTCCTGGTT
Source organism: Plotosus lineatus (assembly GCA_024760905.1). Lineage (NCBI taxonomy): Eukaryota > Metazoa > Chordata > Actinopteri > Siluriformes > Plotosidae > Plotosus > Plotosus lineatus. The sequence goes on along the minus strand of CM045737.1, from coordinate 44,755,723 downwards.
GGACATTCCCGAAACACCACACCAGGGAAACGTTCGGGAGACATTCTGACCAGATGCTCGAGCCACCTCAACTGGCCCCTCTCAATGTGGAGGAACAGCGGTTCTACTCCAAGCTCTCCCCGGATGGTTGCGCTTTTCACATTATCTCTAAGGGAGAGGCCCACCAGCTGTAGAAGGAAGCTCAATTCAGCCCCTTGTATCCATGACCATCGGTGAGGGTTGGAACGTAGAGCGACTGGTAAATTGAGAGCTTTACCTTGCGGTTCAGCTCCTTCTTCACCACGACGAACCGGTACAGACTCCACTTTACAGCAGAGGCTGCAGCAATCCGCCTGTCAATCTCGCACTCCATCCTTCCCTCACTCATGAACAAGACCCCGAGATACTTGAACTCCTCCACTTGGACGACCCCGAGGTCTCTTCTCGGTTGGACATTCCTGAAACACCACACCAAGGAGGCGTTCGGGAGGCATTCCGACCAGATGCCCGACCCACCTCAACTGTCTGTCTTCCTTTCGGTTTTTCCCTTTTACTCGGGAGTCGCCACAGCGAATCATCTGATTCACACGTTTGATTTGGCAGAGATTTTTACATCGGATGCCCTTCCTGTCACAACCCTTTTAGCAAGGTACAGAAACACGCTGACGACTTTGCAGCTACTCTTTACGAAAGTCGGCAATGGTTCTTTTACATGCCTCTCACCATAGACAGTGACAAACATGGCCCACCTCTGATAACCCAGTTAGCTGCACTGGGGGGCCAGCTCCACCTCAACTGACCCGTCTCAATCCTCATCATTCTTCTACCAATATACCCTTCATCCAATCTCTGCACAAGTCCAAACCACCTCAATCTGACCTCTCTCATTTCATTTCCAAACACTCCTACCTGTGTCGTCACTCTAACATTTTCACTTCCGGTTCTGTCCGGTGTTGTCTCTCCCTGAGAAAACCGCAGCGTCTTCACCACGGAGACACCTGGCTCTGTATCCTGTCTTTTTAATCAGCGCTACCATCTCCAGACCGTATAGAAAATTCTCCCATTCCATCCTGCCTGCACTCTCTTCTTCACTTCTCTACCACACACTCCATTAATGTGGATCGTTGACCCCAATTCTACCCACTGCCTTAGTCACCTGAACGTCCTACAGCTGCACTCGTCTTATAGTCCTCCCTCTCATTCATGTATCATGTACTCTGGCTGGCTTGTGTGTGTGTGTGTGTGTGTATGTGTGTGTAGTTATCCACATGGGGCCAGTGCTCAGGAAGAGGAAGACCTGTGTGTATTTGGTGTCACCATTGTAAGCACTGACTTTACCACAGCATTGGAGATTCTACAGGAAGCCCACTCACAGGCAATCGGTGCACCAAAGGTTGGTATTATGGGACCAAAAGCATGAGGGGCATATTCTCCTCTGGTCTGTTCATTGATCGTTCATTTTCTGTAATCGCTTAATCCTAATTAGAGTCGCGGGGAGGCTAGCGCCCATCCCAGCTGACTCCGGGTGAGGGCAGAGTACACCCTGGACAGCTTGCCAAGCCATCGCAGGGCAAGAACACGCTGACGGCTTTGCAGCTCCTCTTGTTGAAAGGCAGCAATGGTTCTTTTACATGAACCTCTCACCATAGACGGTGAGAGACATGGCCGGCCTTTGATAACCCAGTTAGCTGCACTGGGAGTTGGCGCCTCTAGTCTGCAGTAGGTTATTTTGACCATCTAGCAGTTTTAGATTATTTTAGCTTTAATTTTTGTATATTTGGGTTAATTTGACTTATTCCTGGATTATTAATACAAGTCACTGTGTCTGAAATCGCTCACATAGTCCCCCTATCACACATGACCAGGGAGGGGGGATAAGCATCCACATGCATCTTCACCCCATTCACATCTTTTCCGCGTAACACACTCAGAAGGAACTCGCTATCCGCTAACATTTAGATGAGTAAGCTCACATGACACCCACGGTTGGATGGTGATCACTGTGTGTATGCCATTTCTGTGAAAGCTCTGCTGGTTAGAACCTATGGACTCCCGGTTGCAAAAGACTGCTCAACCGACCTGGATTCGAACCAGCGATCTCAAGGTTGATTGTAATGCACCTTGTCAATGTGCCATTTGGGGGCTGCTAAGATTTATTACATTTTCACTATTTTTTCGTGCATTATTATTATTTTTTTTTGTAAATAGTTAGTAGCTATTTTTAATTATACTTGACTGTCTGTTTATGAGGTGTCAAGGAGGCATAGTAGTAAGAATGCCCACATCACTGCAAGGAGGACCTGGGTTTGAGTCCTCGGTTCGGATGTTTCTGTGTGGAGTTTGCACATTCTTTTTGTTCGTTTGCAGGTTTCCTCTGGGTATCTCAATCCGGTTTCCTCCCACAGCCCAAAGACATGCACATTAGGATAAAATGGCTGTTACAAACTGGCCCTAGGTTTGAGAGTAAGTGTGAATGGTTGTTTTTCTGGGTGTACCCCACCTTGTCCAGTGTTGGCTGAGATAGGCACCTTAATAGATTAAACAGTTCAGGTGGGGTAGTCCATATATGTTTATGATGTGTTCTCCACTTTGGCTTGATGCGTTATACCTTTTTTTTTTTTTTTTTTTTTTTGGGGGAGGTGAAAAGCAAAATGAATTACACTTTATAGGACAGGTTAATGTTTCCTCGCCTATTGGTAATTTTTTTTTTCTTTACAACAGTGCAAACGCAGTGTATGATGGTATACAGTGAATCCTCACCTTCCATGGTTAATGGGGCCCGAGACTCTCTGCGAACGCCGAATTTCCGCAAAGTAGGATCATCCCCCCGACTAACGTATACGTACATGTATGTGTGTATATAATATCAATAAATACATATCTAACGCTATAAATGCTTATAATAACAATTAAACATTCAAAAATAAAACAGAAGATGTAAACAAAATATAAATACACACACACATACAGACTTGCGCGCCTCACATAAAAATGTTAGTAGTTCTGTTGGGGGGTTTTGGGTTGTTTTTGTTTGTTTTTTTTTTTTTTTTGTTTTGTTTTTGCATAATTGACCTTGTTTTATGGCATTTTCCTTAACTTTTCCCTATATCCTTAATTTCCTTATTTTTTTTATTTTTCGATAAATATTTTTGAAAAACCGGAGATGCATTGAAGCCGCAGGAACTGTAGCGAGGGATCATTGTATCCTGCTTGGTTAGTGATAATTACTAGTGCAATACTTCTCATGGTGCATTATGGGATACATTGTGTGCACTATATGCTCCTTCTGTACATTCAGACACCACTACAAAAGGGTGAACTCACTATATAGTTCACTCTGTACTCAGTGCTGAGCAATTTCAGACACAGAGTCTTAGTTTTACCGACAGCAAAGTCGTCCATTTACTATTCCGACACAATAATGGCTTTTCATACTGTAATACTTTTCTAGAGCAAACTTTGAGGACATAATTATGATGTAACTGTTCCTTTAAAACCCTGCATTTTCCTGCTATATCCTCCAGCTCTTACACTCGGCAGCTATAAATAGTCCTCCTATTACGGGCATCTTAGTTTTCTTTCTCTTGAAGTTATTAACATAAAGTAATTTAGGATTTTACAAGGGTTATAAAATTGCAGATGGCGTCTCTGGATGACGTCCTCATGTCAAAAAAGATAGTTACAGCTTTATCTTGGGGTTTGATCTAATATAAATATTTATGCCCTGCCTTAAAGTGGAGTTCCATCAATGTCTAATGTGTAAGTGTGCGGAAACATGCATCCGTAAGGTAAGCGAATAAACTGCGATGTGCAAGTGCTCTCAGCACCAATGGCGACACGCAATATGTTTTTCCTGCCGTTGTCTTTGTTTATTGACATCCCTGGGGACACACAAACATAGACGTCACAACAAAATCAGGTTCATGGCGTTATGACGTTTGCATAAGTATGGAGCGCCGCTATTAACCTCACATCATATGGACAATTGTGCATGTTATTAATCTCTGCGTATTCGATTCGTTCATGGAATGCACTCGGAAAGATTTTATTCCGAAGATGATAAAATTGTAAAAACTAGGTCTGAGCTCCAGACTCAGTGAGGGCGTTTCTGTGTCGAGTTTGCATGTTTTCCCTGTGCTCGCATGGGTTTCTTCCTGGGATTCCGGTTTCCTCCCGCAGACCAAAGACATGCACTTTATTTTGATTTGTAGTTACAAATTGTCCCGAGGTGTGCATGTGACTGGTTGTGTGTCTATGCTGGCCTTGTAATAGATTGGCAAGCTGTGCAAGCGCCGTCTTATCCGAGAGCTGGCTGAGATAGGCTTCAGCCTCTCCGTGTAGGATTTAAAGGTTCAGCAAGTGAATTATTGAGGGGTGTTGGACGAAGTAGCTGATCCAAATTGTCCCTAGGTGTCAGTGTGAATAGATTTCTGTCTGTCTCCCTACGATGGTCTGGTGAGCTGTTCAGGGTGTACCCTGCCTTTGCACAGTGTCGGTCTAATTGCAGCACTTGTAGGATTAAATGTTGGAGCAAATTGATTGTGCTAGTTTCAGAAATTGGGTGGGGGAAAAGAAAAACAATCCTTCAAAGATTTTTTTTTTTTTTTATACTCCGATCATATTTCTCTGTTTTAATTGGTAGATTCCATCAGTGAAGTGGCAGGATGTGGGTGGTCTGCAGCAGGTAAAGAAAGAGATCCTGGACACCATCCAGCTCCCTCTGGAGCACCCAGAGCTGCTCTCACTTGGCTTGAGACGCTCTGGACTGCTGCTCTATGGCCCTCCAGGAACCGGAAAGACGCTGTTGGCTAAAGCTGTGGCCACTGAGTGCTCGATGACTTTCCTCAGGTGGGGATTTTCCTTCGGCGTGTACATCCGTTAGACATCTCTGGCTTATTATTGGTTGTTGTACTTTAAACAGTGTTCTCTGTCAAAACATCATCTGGGTTTCAGCCTGTCACTCAACTCTGATTGTTTTTAATGACAGTGTCAAAGGTCCAGAGCTTATAAACATGTACGTTGGGCAAAGTGAGGAAAACATCAGAGAGGGTGAGAATCATCAATTAAATATGTCTGGAGAAAGACAGATATTTAAATATTCATTCATTTTCTGAACCGCTTGATCCTAATTAGGGTCGCGGGGAGGCTGGCGACTCTGGATGAAAGCGAGGTGTACACAAAACAGCTTGCCAGGCTATTGTAAGGCCAACATGCATACCATCACTCACACTCATTGGCTAACCCCAACCCATGCGAGCAGAAGGCGAACATGTAAACTTCACACACAAACACTACGGGCTGGGAATCGAACCTCTGCGGTGCGGCAGACGTGCTAACCACTACGCCACAATACCGCCCATGTTAAAAATATTTCTATACATTTATTATTAGGAATAATAAAGGAATATTGTCAGGGTGGCACTGTGCTGTAGTGTTTAGCACATCCACCTCACAGCAAGGAGGTTCTGAGTTCAAGTCCCAGGCTTGGAGAGAGCGTTTCTGTATAGCGTTTGCATGTTCTTCCCATGCTCGTGTATGTTTCTTCCTCTGGGAATGTCGGTTTCCTGCAACAGTCCATAGATATGCAAAGTGGCTGTTCCATATTGCCCATAGGTGTGAGTGTCAATGGGTGTGTCAATGGGTGTGTCAATGGGTGTGTCAATGGGTGTGTCAATGGGTGTGTCAATGGGTGTGTCAATGGGTGTTACGTGTGTGTGTGTGTGTGTGTGGTGTTGTTCAGTTTATGCCTCGTCTTCACACAGTGTCGGCTGAGATATGCTCCAGCGTTCCCGCAACCCTCATAGTAGGATTAAGCGGTTTGGCAAATGAGTGATGAAAATGATGCCAACTTTTACCCGGAGTAATTAACTTAACCATCAATTAAAATGAAAGTTTAAATATTATGAGATGAAAAGGTAGAAATGTAAAATCAAACACTTCTTTTCTTCTAAGTCTTTTCCAAAGCCAGGACTGCAGCTCCCTGTATTATCTTCTTCGATGAGTTGGACTCTCTGGCTCCGAACCGGGGTCGCAGTGGAGATTCAGGGGGGGTGATGGACCGGTCAGTTGGTTTTTTTTGTATTTATTTTTTTTTCGAAGAGCTTCGTAATGAAGCACCAAACAAAATAACTTTCTGGATTGTTTTCATTATAAACAGGTGGTTATGTTACTGAAGAGTTAGAGCTCAGCTTGTATATGGCCAGAAAGATATTGGCAAGTGAAATACCGTATTTTCCGGACTATAAGTAGCACATTTTTTCCGTACTTTGGCTGAAGGTGCGACGTATACTCCAGAGCGACTTATATGTGAAATTATTACATATAATTCTGTTCGTCATAATAATAACAACAAGAGGGCACTATAGGCTTGGGTACCAATACCTGCTCAACCACCACTGAAGAAATGTCCCCCCCTCCAAAAAAAATTGTATTCTAAGACAAGGTAGACAGGTTCCATGAGTTTGCGACTTATAGTCTAGTGCGAATTGTATGTCTTTTTCTTCTTTATAATGCATTTTTTTGGCCAGTGCAACTTGTACTCTGGAGTGACGTATAGTCCGTGAAATACGGTAACAGTTTTATTCTCTACAGAACTAGTGCATTGTGAGAAATATGGAATTTTTATTATTTCCCTCAAATTCTTGAAATTTTATCATCAAATACAGAAGAGCCGGGCACCGTGTCCCATGCATGTCTACTTGCTGTGCACCATTTACGATGGTTAGGTAGTGCTGGCTAGAAGTACTGTATGGTGAGTTAGCGCTAAAGGTTAGCTTAGTACCAGTTGTTAGCTTAGCGCCCCCCAGCCCCCGTAGTGACATAGCTGCCAATGGGCAATGGTGGCCTGGTGGTAAAGGGCACTGGATCGCTGATCCTAAGGTTGGGTTCGAGTCCCACTCTCCACAATGTTCTCACTGCCCCCCCCCCCCCATTGCAGCTAACTAGGTTATCAAAGGCCGGCCATGTCGCTCACCGTCTGTGGTGAGAGGTTCATGTAAAAGAACTATTCCTGACTTTCGTAAAGAGTAGGCTGCAAAGTTGTCAGTGTGTTTCTCATCATCATCATCATCATCATCTTCCGCTTAGTCCAGGGTCTGGTCGCGGGGGCAGCAACCTAAGCAAAGAGGTCCAGACGTCCCTCTCCCGAGCCACTTCCTCCAACTCTCCCGGGGGGACACCGAGGCGGTCCCAGACAAAGCCGATAGACATAGTCCCTCCAGCGTGTTCTAGGTCGACCCCGGGGTCTCTTCCCGGTTGGACATGCCCGAAACACCACGCCAGGGAGGCGTCCGGGGGCATTCTGACCAGATGCCCGAGCCACCTCAACTGGCCCCTCTCGATGCGGAGGAGCAGCGGATCTACTCCGAGCTCTCCCCGGATGGCGGAGCTTCTCACCTTATCTCTAAGGGAGAACCCCGCCACCCGGCGAAGGAAGCTCATTTCAGCCGCTTTTTTTTTTCATTTCGCCTTGCGGCTCAGCTCTTTCTTCACCACGACGGACCGGTACAGGCACCGTTTAACAGCAGAGGCTGCAGCGATCCGTCTGTCGATCTCTCTCTCCATCCTTCCCTCACTCGTAAACAAGACCCCAAGATACTTAAACTCCTCCACTTGGGGCAGGACCTCATTCCCGACCCGGAGGGTGCATTCCACCATTGTCCGACTGAGAACCATGGCCTCGGACTTGGAGGTACTGATCTTCATCCCGGCTGCTTCGCACTCGGCTGCGAATCTCTCCAATGAGAGCTGGAGGTCCCGACTTGATGAACCCAAAAGGACAACATCATCCGCAAAAAGCACAGACGATATCCGATGGCCACCAAACCAGAACCTCTCAACGCCTCGACTGCGCCTAGAAATTCTGTCCATAAAAATTATAAACCGAATCGGTGACAAAGGACAGCCTTGGCGGACTCCAACTCCCACTGGAAACGAATCCGACCTGCTGTTACCAATACGGACCAAACTCTGGCTCTGGTGATACAGCGACAGTGTTTCTGTCCCTTGCTTAAAGGGTTGTGACAGGAAGGGCATCCGACGTAAAAACCTCTGCCAAATCAAAACGTGCGAATCAGATGATTCGCTGTGGCAACTCCCGAGTAAAAGGGAAAAAGCCAAAAGGAAGACGGACAGTTTGCCACAAAGCAACTTTACTGACATCTGGGTTCAGGATTTACCTCGTAATGAACCCTTACTCAAAAGATCACGTGCACGCCTACAGTGTTGTAGAAAATAATCAGATTTCTATGAAAAGTATCTCCCAAAGGACTGGAATGATATGTTATGGTTTTGACTGTCTGTTCGTCTGGCAGGGTCGTGTCACAGCTCTTGGCTGAGCTTGATGGCCTGCATTCATCTAGTGATGTCTTTGTGATCGGAGCAACCAACCGGCCAGACTTACTCGACCAGTCTCTGCTGAGGCCGGGCAGGTAAAAACCTGACCAAGCTTCCGTAGCATGTCCTTGTACATGCTGTCATCTTTTTTGATTTGTGATCACATCCTGGGCCGCAGTCTTATTCTTAATACTTTCTCTTACAGATTTGATAAATTAGTATATGTTGGTATTAATGAAGACCGGGAATCACAGCTACAGGTGCTCAAGGCAATATTACGAAAGTAAGTCATTTTTTATTTATTTATTTATTTATTTATTTATTCTTTTTTTTTCCATATTAGAAATGGTCAAGAACTTGATTTTTGGATCTATATTAATAAGGGTAAGGTTATACAGTGTGTTATGTAACGGAAATAGAGATTAATTAATTTTAATGGCTGGTCGGTGGTAGCCTGGTGGTGAAGGTGCTGGATCACTGATCCCAAGGTTGGGGGGATCAAGCCCCGCTATCAACGGGTTGTCACTGTCCACTCCAGTGCAGCCAACTGGGTTATCAAAGTCCGGCCATGTCTCTCACTGTCTGTGGTGTGAGGTTCATGCAAAAGAACCATTGCTGATTTTCGTAAAGAGGAGCTGCATAGCCGTCAGCGTGTTTCTGCCCTGCGATGGCCTGGCGAGCTGTCCAGGGTGTGCTCTGCCCTCACCCAGAGTAGGCTGAAATGGGTACCAGCCTCCCTGTGACCCAAATTAGGATTAAGCAGTTCAGAAAATGAATGAATGAATGAATGTTTTCATCAAACATCCACTGGGGGGGGTGTGTTTCATTCATTTTATTATAAGAATGCCATGTTATTAATAATCCATTTGTGCCTGTTGGAGGTACCTTGCGTTCTATGACTGCCCCTCTAGTCGGAATTAAGCCACTGCTGGTCTGTTGAGTCCTCATAGTGATCCCGAGGTTAAATCCAGGTTGACGCATGTAACCATACACGGTCGCAACCTCATGAGAGATGATTGGCTGGGCTCTTGGGGGAGGGAGGACCTGTGCTTGCTTACTTTTCACATACGAGCTCACCAGCCAGTGATGTGCAATGGTTGCTCACAGGTTAAAAATCGGGGTTACTGATCCAAAAGGTAGTGGTGATGGTGATTTGGGGGTGGGGGGTCTGTTTCTGTTGTACCGTGGAGCCCAACTGCTCAGTTGTATAAATAGGATAGAACATGTAAGTCGGTGTGGACAAGGGGTGATTATTATTATTAATAATTTATTTTCTTTTAAATTAATTAATTAATTTTGTAAAATGAAAATTTAAATGCTGTATGTGAGTCAATGCAACAAGAGGCAGATGGTGCTTTCCTTCTGTGTGTGAGATTTCCCTTGAAAATATGCAAGTAGAAGACATCATGCGTATCGGAGAAGTAAAGCGTTTGCTATTGTTCTCCCTGATTGGCTGTTTCATGTGATAGAGGAGGATGAAATTAGAGTGAGAATCTGATGAAATTAGGGGAATGGAAATGATTAAGTTACTTCCTTCCCTTTAACCTTGCTGATCCGTGGCCTGTTTATATGCTTGTATTTGTTTTGTTTTTTTAATGATTATAATGCCTGACCCCCCCCCCCCCACCCCCCTTCCTTGAAGTTTTAGGCAGATTTAGGAATATACTCTCTTAATATATAATCTATATATCCTTGTCCATGCTTGTGAAAGCTGCCTGTGCGTTTATTTTCAGATTTAAGGTGGATCCCGAAGTCAGCTTGTCGGAAATAGTGGAGCGATGTCCACGTCAACTCACAGGAGCCGATTTATATGCACTCTGCTCTGACGCCATGATGGCCGCTATCAAGAGGAAGATTTTGCACATCAATGAAGGTTCCGTGTTGATTGTTAATTTTTAACAGTTTAAGATTCATTACAGGAAGTGGAAATTGTTCAGTGTGTGTAGGTTATATAGTGATCACTCGCTACTTCGCACTTCAATTCATACGGCTTCAATGCATCGCGTTTTTAAAAAAAATATTAATCTAATTTAAAAATAAGGAAATTAAGGAAGAATAAGGGAAAAAGCTAAGGAAAATGCCGCAAAACAAGGCCAATTGTGCAAAAAACCCAAACAAACAAAAACAAATAACCCCCCCAACAAAACTGCTTCCATTTTTATGTGAAGTGCAGATCTGTGTGCATGCGCACATCTGTATGTGTGCACGAGCGTCTGGGTGTGCGTTTGAGTGTGTGTGTGTGTGTGTGTGTGTGTGTGTGTGTGTGTGTGTATATATTTGTATTTTATTTACATCTTATGCATTATTTTTGATATTTTTATTATAAGCATTTGTAGCGTTGAATATGTATTTATTGCTGTTATATACACATACATGTATGTATAAGTCAGTCAAAGGGAGGTGTGTGTGTGTGTATATATATGTATATATACACACCCACAGATGCCCCCGACTTACGTTCATCCGTTTTACGTTTTTTCGCTTTTACGTTTTTTTTTTTCTTCAAAAAAAAAAGTTAAATTTTGAGTTTAGACGTGCCTACGTAGTATGCTGACGTAATGACGATGCGTCCATTGTTTACAAACAAGACTGAACGTGCCTGTCCTTCCCAGTTCAGTTATATATACAGAGATGAATTAACTATCTGCTCAAATCGGCAAAATCTGATTTGTAAAATGAATGAAAACCCAAGGAAGAGAACTCTCTGCTCTGTTGATTCATATCAGTGATTCACATCAGTGCAGGCTGAGTACTAAACGAGTTCAACGGCGCCCTTGCGCACTTAAAAGACCGGAAGTCCGTATAACCCATGCTTTGTTTCAAGCAAGTAAACTACTTTCAGGAAGTGCACTACTTTTGGTATTGAGCGCCTCACCTATTGTAAGCGTTGATTGGCTGTTTTAAGCTTCATGTAAAGTGAGTCGGCTCAGCTTCATGTCATGTGACCATCCGGCGACCATTGGAACCATTTACAAGCAGAAAAATCGCATCATAGAGAATATTAAAGGTTATATTTGATACTGTATTTGATATCTGATGAGTGAATTTGATTAAAATGTATCAATTTGAAATTATTTTTTGCTTGAATATATTTTATTTTAAATTAATGTTTATATTATTTGATATATTTGATCATCATTTTTTTCTTCATATTCTGTAACCGCTTAATCCTAATTAGGGTCGCGGGGAGGCTGGCGCCCATCCCAGCCAACTTCGGGCGAGGGCAGAGTACACCCTGGACAGCTCACCAGGCCATCGCAGGGCAGAAACACGCCAACGGCTTTGCAGCCTACTCTTGTCGAAAGTCAGCAATGGTTCTTTTACATGCCTCACACCATAGAGAGTGAGAGACATGGCCGGCCTCTGATAACCCAGTTAGCTGCACTAAGGAGATATATTTTTATCTATCTATCTATCTATCTATATATCTATATATATATATATATATATATATATATATACACACATACATATATTTCATGTAAGTAGTGTTGTTGATACCACAAAATGAATAATATAAATACCAGTAAAACTCTTTTATTGTTCTATTATTATTCATGTTTTCCACCTCGATGGTAATAAGCACTTACTGTTCCACTCCGCTGGGAACATTTTATTAAGCGCCCACTCACTCCAATTTATGTCAAATACGGTGTTTATATATATATATATATATATATATATATATATATATATATATATATATATATATATATATATATATTACGAATGATAGCAGACTTGCAGGCAGTAAATCCTTCTGTTGTTTTTCAGTTTTTCACCTCTTCTTCCTTCCATCTCTTTGTCTCGCAGGTCTGGAGTCAGAGGACACTTCGCTCGCGCTGTGTGCCGACGATTTCAACCAGGCACTGGCGCTCCTGCAGCCTTCTGTGTCAGAGGAGGAGCTCCATAAGTACAAACTCATCCAGCAGAAACTCACTGCAACATAATTCAACCACAGATACCACCGCAGGATGCAGTGGAAAATCACATCACTCTTTCTGCTCTAAATCACCTCCTTCTCTGGGATGTTTAGACTCTCCACAGTCTGCTAGTTCTGTGCTGAGGATCAGCTCCATTGTATCCTGTAAATTGAACTCTCTCTCTCGCTCTCTCTCTCTCTCTCTCTCTCTCTCATTTTAAAGGGCCCCATTCACTTACCAGGCATAATGAACAACATCAAAAAAACATGAAATCCAGTGTTATGGCTTGAAAATAAAATAAAATCAGTCACAATATATATATTTTTAAATATTTGATTACTTTTGTTACACAAATGTCAATGATTCCCTTCAGGGGCTGTGAAAATATTAGTAAACATCTTGTTTTTTTATTTCTCTTAAATTAGCATGCAATCTTCTGTTTCTTAAAGTGCAACGAAAGGAAAACCTTCCAAACTAACATGAACAAAATATTCATGTACCTTTTTTCATTATCTGGTGGTTTTTACTTACACTTAGGGAACTGCAACCTGCTAAAAATCCATCTAACTGTTTGCATTAGCCTTTTCGAAAACGCTGTAATGCATAGTCCATTTCAGTCTCGAAAGTGCAAAATTGCGTTTCTTGGCTGAGGCGGGGTTACACCCTGAACAGCTCCCCAATCCATCGCAGGGCCATCCCACACACACACACACACACACACACATACATAACCATTCAGACTCAGGAACAATTTGGAACAGCCAGTTAGCCGAATGTGCATGTCTTTGAACTGTATGAGGAGACCAGAGAACCCGGAGGGACCCCACACAAGCACGGGGTGGACACAGCTGTGAAAATCTTTAATGACCAAATAACATCGCTTAAAGCACGCCATCAATTTTGACAAGAGACCTACATAAATCAACCAGCATTCTTTTATTTATAAAGGGAAAAAAATATTCATGCATTGCTTATGAATGTGTCAATAAAGCTCAGAGTACAGAAAGGTACCAAGAGTCGCCACATTTTTATGGCAACTTCTGTCTGGTGTGAAATGAACATACATTTAAATCTCAACACAGTTTTAAATACGTCCTGATGGATTAGTGAGTCATCTGAGCTATTATGATGTGTATATACAGTATGATGTGATGCTCACCCTGTAATTTGAGATACTTTCGGGAAATATCCACACAGTCAGCTCACTCTTTTGTGTCGTGTACCGTGCTTTGCAGGGTAATTATACGCTCACATTATCTTTGCAGGGTAATTATACGATCACATGCTCACATCGGGTGCAGACAGAATGACCTCTGTGTACAGGTTCAGACAAATAACAGTCCATTAACTTACCCCATTGTTACATCAGTAATCAAATAAACTAACAGAGCATCGTTTATATTAAGTGGTACTGTACTTTATTACATAATTCATTTAATTTTGATATGCACATAATTGTGAGTTAGGATATGTTGTGTAATAGTTTAGAATTAAGGCACTTTTTATAAAAATACAATTATTTTATATGGATTACTACTTGTAACTCATAACTTTTCTGATTTTGTAAAGTTTTCCTTTTTGGACTATTACCATTGTTCTAATTTTAGAAAGGACAAAGAACAACTTAATAAAAAGTCTTACTGTGTTGTTTATTTGATGGAAATTGTATGTATGTGTATGTAAAGTCTGGCGAGAGAAAAGGGAATGAACAGTGCGAGGTCCGTTTTGCAAATCAAGGCTTTCTGATTAAGTCCAAGCTTTAGATCCAGAGCCAGTTAAATACTGATGCATGTTGTGCCATGCTTAAAATGTCACTCAGTGACGCCTGTCAAGGGATTTTGAGGAATGGGGTACATGTCTCAGTTATTTATTTATTATTTTTAATGGTCATTTTTAGTACTACAGTGCGACTTTGACTTGCGAGTGTCTTTTATAACGAATTTTCCATGATATGAGCTTCGATCCCATCAAAAATCTGCCCCATCCAACAAGCAAACTTTTGATTTATGAGCACTGCTGGGGAAATGGCTTTTCTGGGCTGATTAGCCTTGTATTCTTCCGTGTGTATTCCTCTGTGGGTAGTCCTCCGTGCTCCGAGAACGCCTTGTGCAATGCTTCTCAATTATTTTCTGTGATGCCCTCTATAGGGGAAAAAAAAAACCCATTTCACCCCTCCCAGCACCACGCGCACGTCAATGAATAGTGTTTACTGCACTTCAGATAATTTGCTCGGTGCTCTTTCCCTACACCATAGGGAACACAGTGAGAGCGCCACTGCCACCTACTGTAGAGGATCCGACATTACACTTAATTCTAGTACAGTATGACAAAAAAGCATGTTCCCCAGGGTCATATGTTCCCCCCTTGGCATCACACCGCACCTCACTATTTGAAAAGCATTGCCCTTGTGGGAGTTCACCACGAGTCTTTCCTCACTGGCATTCGTAACGTGCACATGTACAAAATTTTCTTCCTCCTCCTCTGTTACGCAACACCTCCTGCCTGCCCATGTGACATCTTTGCTGCAGTTTATGATCAGAAGGGTGAGTTGACTTATTGTTTGTTCTTGTTTTATTATTATTAATTATTATTAATGGTAATGTACATGTATTATTAAGAAATATTTATTGTTTTTACATGTTTATCTCTAATATATTTGGTCAAATATACGTGTTTGTGTCAGGTTATAAGAGTTTGGGAGGGGCTTAGAACGAATTAATTGTTTTTTTATTATTTCCCTTGGGAATTTTTGTTTTAGCTAACATACATTTTGACTTACGAGCTCGCCCTTGGAACGGATTCATTTCGCAAGTCAAGGTACCACTGTATAAGTTGTCTTGCATAAGTATTCCTCGCCATTGAATTTTCCCTCATTTTAATGATACTACTTGAAGTTATATAATACATAGATTTTGGCGTTGTGTAAAAATTGAGCTCCCGATAGATATTTCTATTGATAGGTGTCCAAGGCTGGTGTTATAAAAGTGCTGCAACTCTGTTCCAACCGAATGCCTGGAGCACAAAGTAGCCTCTGCATTTCCCCCACACTGCTCTGGAGCAAAATATTGAAAGGTTAGCACTGAGTTTTCTTTCACTGCCTTTCTCAAGCTGATTTCTGCATTTGTGTGTCCTATTAGTTTAATTATCCACTAAACAAGTTCATGTTCCGTATTCCTGTTCATGTTTCGAGCTTTGTTTAGAGAAGGTCTGTTTGACTATCCGCAATATTTATTTATATTTATTTCTTTCTTTATTCTGTGCAAGTGGTGATATATGAGCCTCAATTTCTTTTATTTTTGTTGTTGCCCATCATCACCCATTGTCAACAACTCAAATATGGACAACAATCCAAATCATGTTCCATGTGAATGTGGTTCTACTGAGGAACTCCACAATTATAGATCTACATGAATGAATACAAGAAAGAAAATGGCTCATAATACTGAACTCTGTGTGCGGGGTGCAGCCTTCTTGATTTCTGCATTCATTTGTATCACCTGTTTTGTTAGTTCATTTATCCGTTTAACGAGTTCCTGTTCTGTCAAGCTTCAGCATTGGATTTCAGGATATGCTCAGCGGATGTTAATTTATCTGCAAGTGTGTCTGCCTTATTCCTCAATCATGGTGCTTCACTTGGGACCTCGACTATAATACAATAGTCAACATTCCGTTTCAAAACAAATGTTGAACAGGGGGCTGACTACAGGGCACCATATCTATTTTGGGTCACAAGGCATTGCCTGGAACCTTTGCACTTAAAAAAAAACATTTCTCATCTCTAAATTCACTCACACAATCAGAACTAATGGATATCTGACAGGATTTGAAGCATTATCTGTTTAACCACATATCTGTCGCTACAGCGTAAAAGAATATACAGTCACACACAGCATAGCATGATTAACCATAACAGATGTGTATTTTTGAACAGGAGGGATTTACAGATGGTGGGATACAGGGGTCCAAACTGGGTCCAGGTTTTAGATGGGTGATCGGAACCTTTGTGAAACCCTCGCTTTCCATCTTCGCATTAGTTTGCTGTGAATTCTAGTTCTTCATGATGACACAGCTTGGTAAATTACTTCCCATGTGTCCTGATCGTCTTCCATTTCTACAGTAGGCTGCACGGATTCAGTTGAAATGTGGCAAGCGATTGGTGCTTCTGCGACAGAAACAAAGCCCTTGAAATATTAGCGTTCACAGTGTTGCTCCTAAAGGAAATTCACACTGACCTTATTGTAGTTCTAAGATGTCACAAGGTAACCCAGTGAGTGAACTGACCAAATTTGATGCGGTTGTTGATGTTAATTTACAGCATTTGGCTGACGGCTATGCAGCTACTCTTGACAAAGGTTAGCGCTGAGCGATGGTTCTTTTACATGAACCTCACACCATAGATAGTGAGAGACATGGCAGACCTTTGATAACCCAGTTAGCTGCACTGGGGGGACAGTGACAACCCGTTGATAGTGGGGCTTGAACCTCCGACCTTGGGATCAGTAATCCAGCGCCTTACCACCAGGCCACCATTTTTAAACAATGAACTCAATTTAGTTTACCTTGGTTTGCATGTGCAGCGAACACTTATCA
This sequence comes from Plotosus lineatus, assembly GCA_024760905.1. Taxonomy (NCBI): domain Eukaryota; kingdom Metazoa; phylum Chordata; class Actinopteri; order Siluriformes; family Plotosidae; genus Plotosus; species Plotosus lineatus. The sequence continues at coordinate 44,738,897 of CM045737.1, read as the reverse complement.
CATATCCGGGGTTTTTGTCTCCTGAGGTTTGCTTAGCATTCATCATTCTGATGGTTCTTGTTTTTAATCTGAAGGGATATTTATATCAGTTTAAAGATTGGTAGACTGTCAGTAAGTCGTCTGTGTAAAGTCCACGGTAGGATAAAGGCCAGATAAAGTAGTTGCAAATGTCTGGAAAGTTCATAATTGGCCAATTAAACCTCCTAGTTTTGAGCAGTGTTGCTGGATGGGTCGGGAAGTTTGTGTCCGCTAGCATCTAGTTAATCAAGATGGAGCAAATTTATCCGCGTTTGTTTAATTTGTTTTGAGTTTGTGTTCTTTTGCAGGACTCTGCTATTGTATTGTGTTGTCGTTTACTTTCTTTTACCATCCTGGCAACCGCATGTGCACAAAAGATGAAAATCAACACAAGATCTAATTGGGCTATAGGAAAGAGAAGACTACTTGAAATTAGAAATGCGTTCTTATCAGCGAACACTTGGTATATCCCCTGCATGGTCAGTAGCACATTTACATGTACATATTTCATATGGCCACTGTGACCTTGAAATTATTAGGTCAAGGTGGCCCAGGTTCAATATACTTGAAGACCTTGACACTCAGTAAAACATTTATGAATTGCAAACTATTCTGACAAACACTGCACCCTCTAAAGCACGGGTCTCAAACGCGAGGCCCGCGGGCCACATACGGCCCACCAACTCATTTTATGTGGCTTGTATGAGTTTTCTAAGACTATGATTATCGTACATCCTGTGTATCAACTATTACCATGAAACCTAATTCATCATCCTTCCACTAGGTGGCAGCAGCACCCTTTTTCAAGTTAAAAGCTAGTTATTTATGACTGAAAAAAGATTGCATGCTTGCTTATCGCTGTTAAGCTTTGTCAGAAAAGACATGCAAGTAAAGAGGGCAAATTTCTAAACATATTATTTTGCGATGGATTTCATGGTTGATTTTTAGAACAGATGTTCAGTGATTTATTCGACCCTTGGTCACCTTTAAATTTAGTGTAGTGGCCCTCAGTGAAAATGACTTTGACACCCCTGCTCTAAAGTGTTAATGGGCATTTTTGTTAAATTGACCCCTGTGACCTTGAAAAATAGGTCAAGGTGACCCAGTTTTGATATATTGATAGGGCGGAAAACCCAAGTTCATTCTTATGGACTTGAAGGTGTGACAACTGTGATGCTTACTGTTTTTTTTATGTGGCACAATCTTCGCTTGAGGAGGAGATTTGGAAGTTGAACCCAAAGTTCCAAATTCTTTTGATTCAAAAAACATGCACATATTACGAGAGAATTGGTTATGTCTTCATTTGTGCAAGATACTTTATCATGGTGTTTTTATAATGTCAGAAAAAGTCCTTTGCTTATTTCATTTAAATACATTCTCGTAATTACCAGCTGGGGCAGTGATGGCCTGGTGGTAAAGGTGCTGGATCACTGATCCTAAGGTTGGGGGTTCAAGTCCCACTCTCCACGGGTTGACAATGTCCCTCCCCAGTGCAGCTAACTGGGTTATCAAAAGCCGGCCATGTCTCTCACTGTCTACGGTGCGAGGTTGTAAAAGAACCATTGCTGACTTTCAAGAGTAGTTGCAAAGCCGTCACTGTGTTTTTCCGCCCTGCGATGGCATGGCGAGCTGTCCAGGGTGTACTCTGCCCTTGCCCAGAGTCAGCTGGGATCTGCGCCAGCCTCCCTATGATACGAATTAGGATTAAACGGTTACAGAAAATGAATGAGTAATTACCAGCCGCTATAGTGGGAAACGAGATGAACCAATCACGTGTCTTTACTGGCAGATCTAGTTTCAGGGATGCAAGAAGACATTTTATATTGTTGGAATTTTACGCAGTATGTATATGATATTTATGTTGTTGTTGTTACCCCCAGCACTCCATACATCTTTGATTTATAAGGGGAAAATATGATTTTTTGTTCTATTACCAGGTTGTTTTTTGGTGGAAGTATTACTAAAGTATTTTTCTGACACTTATTAATGTAGTAAAATTTGTTTATAGTAAATAATACCTCCCCTACTTTCTGGTAAAAAATGGACGCATGTACCACATGTATTTCACCAAACCATGAATTTTCTCATCCACCTGAACAATGATCCCATGGTAGGCTAGCGATCATCACTTAGATGTTCATTTGGGGTTAAACGGTCAACCCCATGCACTGGGGTGTCAAACACCATTTTTTCCAGATGGCCATATCATGCAATTTAAAGGTGATCAAAGCACTGAATAATCACTGAACAGTTATTCTAAAAGGGAAACCATGAAATCTGCACAGCAAACTGATTCATTTCAGAAATATCCTCTTTTCCTTGATGCACATATAACATCAACAAGCTAGCAAGCAAGCTTTCTTGAGTTGTGAATGACGAGCTGTTCACTTGAAATGTGCTGCTGCCACCTCGTGGAAGGATGATGAATTAGCGTTCGTGGTAATGGTCAATGCAAATAAGGTACAATAATCATGTTCTTTGAAAGCTCTTGCTGTCTACATAAAATGAGTCGGCAGGTCAGATTTGGTTCGCAGGCCTTGAGTTTGGCAACTACGCTTTACACTCTAGCTGATTGACATTGAAATTCTGAAACAGCATAAACATGGAGTAAGTACAGAGTGTACCTTATTACCGTCGTCTAGCAGTAAGCTATAAGCAGCATTGTTTCAGGAACAGTAAGGGAAACTGGATGCTGAAACAGGTCTGACTGAAAACACCCTTTACCCGTTTTGAATTAAAGAGCCTATACAGTATCAGTAGTACAGAGGCTCTGGGGCAAAGACAGAGGGTTACCCTGACATTGACAAATAACAATATTTACCGCTTACGTGGCCTTTGCTATTTTTGTGCGCTTCATCCTTTTCCTTCTCATGAGGGTGACTTGAGGCCTCTTTAAGCCAGCAATGAGCAGCAACAGTCTTGGTCGCGACTTGGTCAGCCAGCTCCTCAGTAGCGCCCCCTTGGGAAACCTTAAACAGAGAACCATTGGCAAGTCTGTCATGTTGCCACGAACAGAAAATGAATATTATTGATGTAGATATTTATGTATTAAATTTTATGAACTATCATAGCTTGAATATATTTTTTCAAGGGTAGTTTTAGAGGTTTCTAAGGATGTTATTTCTGAATAATAAAAATAGTACAGTGGTACCTCCCCTTACAAAAATTAATCCGTTCCAGCGCCTTTTTCGTAACCTGCATTTTTCGTAAGTTGAACCACATTTTACATGTAAAACGTGTGATTCATTCCAAGGCTCCAAATACTACGCCATAAACCTGTTAAAAATGATAAAAGTACACCAATTTTGTATGAAATATGTGTTAAAATTAAAAGAATATTATTTACCTTTTTTTAAATCTCTCGAACCACCCATGTGATGCTTTAAAGTCCGGGGGTTGCTGGTCCGAAGAACCCTCACCCCCGCCCTCCTTCATGAGCTCCTTAAATATGGCGGTTGCTTTTCCCGAAATAATCGCCTCCGTCACTGTATCTACACTTTTAATGCCTACTGCTTCAATATCGTCCCGCTTGTAAAAAGGTTTCGGCCATACTCCTTTGCAATTTCACTCAACCGCATCCTACTTTCATATTTTTTAATCGTCTCCTGTTTTACTTTTATTGATAACGGAGCCCGCTTCTTCTTTTCAGTTTCATCGGGAATCACTTTCTTGGGGCTCACGAAACTCACAAACCAACAGTGCAACTCTCCTTCACGCATGTGTCGAACAATGGGTCAAAGGCACACGAAAAGTATTGTGCGTACAGTACTGTCTTCTTTTCCTTTCGGCTGTTCCCTTCAGGGGTCGCCACAGCGAATCATCTGCCTCCATCTCACCCTATCCTCTGCATCTTCTTCTCTTACACCAACTGCCTTCATTTCCTCCTTCACCATGTCCATGAATCGTCTCTTTGGTCTTCCTCTAGGCCTTCTGCCTGATAGCTCCAACCTCAGCATCCTACTCCCAATATACTCACTATCCCTCCTCTGTACATGTCCAAACCATCTCAATATAGCCTCTCTGACCTTGTCTCCAAAACCTCTTACATGTGCTGTCCCTCTGGTGTGCTCATTCCTGATCCTATACATCCTTGTTACTCCAAACGAGAACCTCAACATTTTCATCTCTGCTACCTCCAGCTCTGCCTCCTGTCTTTTCCCCAGGGCCAGTTTCTAAAACATACAACATCGCTGGCCTCAACACCGTCTTGCACACTTTTCCTTTCATTCTTGCCGATACCTTCCTATCACACATCACACCCGACACTTTTCTCCAACCATTCCAACCTGCCTGCACATCTTCACCTCTTTTCCACACTCTCCATTGCTCTGCATTGTAGAGCCTAATTACTCAAAATCCTCCACCTTTCTTATCTCTGCTCCCTGTAACCTCACCATTCCTGTGTGGTCCTTGTCATTCATACACATTTATTTTGTTTTACTGAGGCTAACCTTCATTCCCCTCCTTTCCAGGGCATACCTCCACCTCTCTAGATTTTCCTGCACTTGTTCTCTGCTCTCACTGCAGATCACAATGTCATCTGCAAACATCATAATCCATGGGGAATCTTGTCTAACCTCGTCTGTCAGCCTGTCCATCACCATAGCAAACAAGAAGGGGCTCAGAGTTGACCCTTGATGCAGTCCCACCTCCACCTTGAACTCTTCTGTCACACCGACAGCACACCTCACCACTGTCTTACATCTCTCATACATGTCCTGTACCACTCTAACATACTTCTCTGCCACTCCAGACTTCCTCATGCATTACCACAGTTCCTCTCTCGGCACCCTGTCATATGCTTTCTCCAGATCCACAAAGGCACAGTGCAGCTCCTTCTGACCTTCTCTGTACTTCTCTATTAACATCCTCAAATCAAACTCTGCGTCTGTGGTGCTCTTTCTTGGCATGAAACCAAACTGTTGTTCACAAATGCTGACCTCTGCCCTTAGTCTAGCTTCCACTATTCTTTCCCATAACTTCATTGTATGGCTCATCAGCTTTATCCCTCTCTAGTTCCTCTACTCTGCACGTCTCCCTTGTTCTTAAAAATGGGCACCATCACACTTCTCCACTCCTCTGGCATCCTCTCACTCCCTAAGACCTTGTTGAATGTTCTCGTCAGGAAATCCACTGCTACCTCTCCTACACACTTCCATACCTCCACCGGTATGTCATCAGGGCCGACTGCCTTTCCATTCTTCATCCTCTTCAATGCCCTCCTCACTTCACCCTTACTAATCTTTGCTACTTCCTGGTCCTTGACAGTCACCTCTTCTACTCTTTTTTTCTCTCTCTCATTTTCCTCATTCATCAGCTCTTCAAAGTACTCTTTCCATATTCCCAGCACACTTCTGTCATCAGTCAATACATTTCCCTCTCTGTCCTTAATCACTCTAACTTGCTGCACGTCCTTCCCATCTCTATTTCTCTGCTGTGCCAACCTGTATAAATCATTTTCTCCCTCTTTACTTTCCAACCAAGCATACAAGTCATACGCCCTCTGTTTGGCCTTTGACACCACTACCTTTGCCTTACGCTGTGTCTCCCTGTACTCCTGTTTACTCTCTTCAGTCCTCTCTATGTCCCACTTCTTCTTAGCTAACCTCTTCCTTTGTACCCACTCCTGCATTTCCTCATTCCACCACATGGGTATATACATATTGGTACAGTACTGTATTATGGAGATTCAGCTCCCTCCTAGCCAATGGGAGGCCAGTGGGGCGGGGTGTTGGGAGACAACCAATGGGAAAGCAACTCGCGCATTGTTTGAATGTTTGAATATTTGAGATGGTGCTTTCGTTACGTGAACTTGTTTCGTATCCAGAGACAAAAATTTTAGGAAAATGCATTTCGTAACCTGAATTTTTTTTGTTTGGTGAGACTTTCGTTAAGTGAGGTACCACTGTATCACTGTACTTTACACACAAAAATTCAAGGACTTTTTTGGTGATTTGCTTTATGTCCATTTGTGGAGGTTATACAAGTAAATATATGCTGCTCAGATAAAATGAGGCCTTCTTTAAATTACTTTTCGGGGCAGTGGTGGCCCAATAGTAAGGTGCTGAGTTCATGATCCCAAGTCCAGAGGTTAAAGCCCACTGTCACCACTTTGTCATTGCTGTCTTCCCAGTGCTACAGTAACTGGGCTATCAAAGGCTGGCTATGTCTCTCACTGTCTGTGGTGAGAGGTTCATGTAAAAGAACCCTTGCTGACTTTTGTCAAGAGTAGCTGCGTAGCTGTCAGCATGTTTCTGCCTTGCGATGGCCTGGCAAGCTCCAGGGTGTATGCTGTCCTCGCCCAGAGTCGGCTGAGATGGGCGCCCGCGACCCTAATTAGGACTTAGTGACTCAGAAAATGAATGAATGAATAAATTATTTTTAAATTACATTTCACAATTCAAACATTCAAAGTTTAATACCCTGGCAAAATCCAGCATGCTCCTATGTGTGCAGCTCAACAGCCCTGCTTGTGCCAGCCATAGGCTCAGTACACTACAGAAAATCTTTTTGGGTATTTTTGGATATATAAATCCACAAAGAAATTTTACCTTTAGCTTCTGCATTTAACCCACCCATAGTAAGAACACACACACACACACACACACACACACATCTACTGGGAGCAGTGAGATGCCCCACACCGAAAGACCGGAGAGCAATTATGAGTTAGATGCGTTGATCCTTGGCATTTCAACCATAAAGTTGGTGGACGGGAAGGTGTTGCTCATTTCTCACACTGCTGCACATTTTTCCAGCTGGTTTCGAACCCACTTCTCCAACATTTAAGCCATGGCTGATCACCAATTGGTCGAAATTCGAGTCATGGGCTCGAGGAGGGTGTTTCTGTTCAGGGATATGCAGGTTTCCTCCCACAGACCAAAGACCAAATTATCTCATTTCCTCAACATTGAGTGATTCTACTTTATGAATCTTTGTTTGTGCTTTCTTCTCGCCCGACTTTTTGTTTTCGATCACGAATCACTGATTTGGACAAGTGTACTTGCTGGTTGTTTCTCTAGCTTCTGGGGCGCCATCAATTTGAGTGTGACCATGTGAGAGTGAGCAGGTTGGAAAAGTAGGCGTGACTTCCTCCGGGCACAAGTTCTTATGAGGGCAACTTGTTTCCACTGCCCTTGTAAGAGCAACTTTATAGTGGTGATTACGTAACATCTGCCGGAGCTTGAAGTTCTAGATGCAAGTTTCAGGTTGTCCATCATGGTTAGCATCAGCTGTCTTTTTTTTTTTTTTTGTGCTTGTTAAAACCATTTTATTTCCCTGTATTCTATAATTTAACAGTTCTGAGTTGCTTGTATTAATTTTTGTCGCTCTTTCTAATCTGGCTATTGTGTTGACACTATAAAATTCATTCAAGTATCAAATGTATTGTCAGTACATATTGTACTTCCTGTACACACTGAATCACACTGTGACTCATCCTGATCTCACTGCAAAAAAAAAAAGATTTGTAGGAGAACGGTACCTCAACCATTCACACTCTCTACCAACTCACCTTACCAACAATTTCAGATTCTTGAGTAGTTACATCTTCAAAAAAAAAAAAAACAAGATCATTCCCAATGTCTGCAAATAACAGCCTCGGTTTGCACATGAAATAATATCACTACATTTATACATGTGCTTCCTGTTCCAGCTCCACCAAGTTCTGACTGCTGAACATGAAGGAAAACAAAACCTCCAATTGTTCCGCTTTTGCTGGTCATGCATGGTTCGACTGGCCAGAGAAATCTAGCAACGTTTAGACTTGCTACGGCCTTGCTGGAGCCATTGTTGTGACCCTCACAGGCTTGATGGTAAATACTTTGAGAACAACATTGTGCAGCCACCATGTTTTTTTTTTTTTAATCTCTTGGGGGGGTGTTCCTTTCTTTTTTTCCCCATTGCCTGATTTAACTTTTCAGAAGATGGTAAGTCATGAGCAAAGGGGGTCATGATGAGGTCAAGGACGTTGGTGCCTCTCAGAGGTGTGTATGTGAGAGAGAGAAACCGTCTTGATTATGTTTTGACAGTTATTTTCCTTCTAATTTCAATAAATGACATAAATCTTAACATAATTGCCTGATGGTATCCCAGAATGCTTCTTAAAACAGTCCAAAATTGCTGTGCTCCAAGTCAACATGTTTTTTTTTTTTTTGGAAATCATGTCAACCCACAACCCCCTATTGCCCAAATGTAATGCATAAATATTTGCCATTTATTTTATATTATATTTTTATTCTTTAGATCCCAGTAATATTGTGGTCTCTGCCTCTACAAAGCACATCTGTTTTTGAACATCTGGACATGAACTTGATCCCAGCATTTGTGAGCAAGCAGGTTATCATCATGTAATTGTGAAATTTCTTATATATATATATATATATATACATATACACACACACACACACACACACACACACACACACATATATATATATATATATATATATATATAATATATATTAATATATATATATATATATATATATATATATATATATATATATAGACACGTATATGTATAATACTGCAAAACTGCCTTTCCATTTGCAGATTACTTAAAACCAACAAGGATAATTTTTTTTAAATATGACAATACATGCATCACTTGATTAGTACGTGAAGTATAATAATACAACAAAGTTTTTTGTGTTTTTCAACTGGAACATCATTATTGAATTCACACCTAATCTGAATACTTAATCATTTCTATGCCAGGACTGTCTTTTATTCTTTAATATATACATATTAAATATAAACATATATTCACAAATACATCATATATATATATATATATATATATATATATATATATATATATATATATATATATATATATATATATATATATGTATGTATGTAAAAATGAGAGAAAAAGAGAAAAGTAGAAAAGTAGTACTTACCAATTGACCCCACACATTTGTTAGGTTATACCCCCTGCGTCCCTGTGAAGGCACATGTATGCTCCTAATGGAGGTTTTTTTTTTTTTTTTTTTTTTTTTTTTTTTTTTTTTTTAAACTCTCTTACTAGAAAGTTCAACCAGGATGGGAAAAACAAATCTGCTGGATAATAAAAGGCCATGAAGTCCATGGGGTACAGTGAGGTGGTGAGTGGGTGGGGGGCAGGGGCTTTTAAAAAAGGAGGGTCCACTCAGCACTTCTCCCTGCAGGTGACAACGGCTGATACTGAGCTGTCTACCAATCAGGCTGCTGGCCCTGCCTCTTTATGTCATATCCAACCTGGCACTGGTATAAACAAACCAAAAAAAAAAAAAAACAAAACCCACAACTGCTTAAAGAGTGCAGAAAAGGGGTTAAACATACTCCCAAACTGCTTCAGGAGTAAAATGAATTTAATTAATGAATAAATGAATAAATAATTACATCTTCTTCTTTCGGCTTTTCCCTTCAGGGGTCGCCACAGCGAATCATCTAACTCCATCTCACCCTATCCTTTGCATCTTCTTCTCTTACACCAACTACCTTCATGAACTCCTTCACTACATCCATGAATCGTCTCTTTGGTCTTCCTCTAGGCCTTCTGCCTGGTAGTTCCAACCTCAGCATCCTACTGTTTCTAAACCAAACAACATCGCTGGCTTCAACACCATCTTGTACACTTTTCCTTTCATTCTTGCCGATATCCTCCTATCACACATCACACCGGACACGTTTCTCCAATCTTTTCCACACTCGCCACTGCTCTGGATTGTTGAACCTAAGTACTTAAAATCCTCCACAATCTTTATCTCTGCTCCCTGTAACCTCACCGTTCCTGTTGGGTCCTTGTCATTCATACACATGTATTCTGTCTGACTGAGGCTAACCTTCATTCCCCTCCTTTCCAGGGCATACCTCCACCTCTCCAGGGTTTCCTGCACTTGTTCTCTGCTCTCACTGCAGATCACAATGTCATCTGCAAACATCATAATCCATGGGGAATCTTGTCTACCCTCGTCTGTCAACCTGTCCATCACCATAGCAAACAAGAAGGGCTCAGAGCTGACCCTTGATGCAGTCCCACCTCCACCTTGAACTCTTCTGTCACACCGACAGCACACCTCACTACTGTCTTACATCTCTCATACATGTCCTGCACCACTCTAACAGACTTCTCTGCCACTCCAGACTTCCTCATGCAATACCACAGTTCCTCTCTCGGCACCCTGTCATATGCTTTCTCCAGATCCACAAAGGCACAGTGCTGCTCCTTCTGACCTTCTCTGTACTTCTCTCTTAACATCCTCAAATCAAACCCTGCATCTGTGGTGCTCTTTCTTGGCATGAAACCAAACTGTTGTTCACAAATGCTGACCTCTGCCCTTAGTCTAGCTTCCACTATTCTTTCCCATAACTTCATTGTATGGCTCATCAACTTTATCCCTCTGTAGTTCCCACAACTCTGCATGTCTCCCTTGTTCTTAAAAATGGGCACCATCACACTTCTCCTCCATTCCTCTGGCATCCTCTCACTCTCTAAGACCTTGTTAATATTCTTGTCAGGAAATCCACTGCTACCTCTCCTAGACACTTCCATACCTCCACCGGTATGTCATCAGGGCCGACTGCCTTTCCATTCTTCATCCTCTTCAATGCCCTCCTCACTTCACCCTTACTAATCTTTGCTACTTCCTGGTCCTTGACAGTCACCTCTTCTACTCTTTTTTTTTTTTCTCTCTCATTTTCCTCATTCATCAGCTCTTCAAAGTACTCTTTCCATCTTCCCAGCACATTTCTGTCATCTACATTTCCCTCTCTGTTCTTAATTACTCTAACTTGCTGCACGTCCTTCCCATCTCTATTTCTCTGCTGTGCCAACCCGTATAAATCATTTTCTCCCTCTTTACTTTCCAACCGAGCATACAAGTCATCATACGCCCTCTGTTTGGCCTTTGACACCGCTACCTTCACCTTACGCTGTGTCTCCCTGTACTCCTGTTTACTCTCTTCAGTCCTCTCAATGTCCCACTTCTTCTTAGCTAACCTCTTCCTTTGTACACACTCCTGCACTTCCTCATTCCACCACCAAGTCTCCTTATCTACTTTCCTTCCAGATGACACACCAAGTATTCTCCTACCTGTTTCCCTGATCATATTAGCTGTAGTTGTCCCGTCATCTAGAAGCACTTCCTGACCACCCAAAGCCTGTTTCAACTCCTCCTTGAAGACAACACAACACTCTTCCTTTTTCATCTTCCACCACTTTGTCTTCTGATCTGCCTTTGCCTTCTTCATCTTCCTCACCATCAGCATCGTCGTTGTTAACCCGGGCCTTGACTGATCCGGTATGAAATTCTTTCTTGTGATTCGCATATTTTATTTGGCATTTGTTTTACGCCAGATGCCCTTCCTGACGCAACCCTCTGCAGTTATCCGGGCTTGAGGGAGAAACACTGGTTTGTGCCCCCCCCCCCCCCCCCAAGGCTGCATTAAATAATTACATACTACATAAATACAAATATTTGTGTGTGTGTGTGTGTGATTTTATATATCCAGTTTACCCCCGAATCGCCATCTTATCATGGCAGAGGGGTTTGTGTGTCCTAGGTTGTGTTGCAATCATCATAGAATCCTAGAAGGGGCGATGGGAGTTTGCCCAATCTGTCCACATGTGTTTTGTGGATTTAGAGAAAGAATTCGACCGTGTCCCTTGGGCTATCTTGTGGGGTGTGAATCGTTACTACGTGCCATTTGGTTGCTGTATCACCTGGGCCAGAGTTTGGTCTGCATTGGTAACAGCAAGTTGAATTAATTTAAGGCGAGGGTGGGGGTCCGCCAAGGCTGTCCTTTGTCACAGATTCTGTTCATAATTTTTATGGACAGAATTTCTAGGTGCAGCCAAGGTGTTGAGGGTTTTTGGTTTTGTGGCCATCGGAACTTGTCTCTTGTTTTTATTGATGGCGTTTTCCTCTTGGCTTTATCAATCCGAGACCTCCAGCTCTCATTGGAGCGATTGCAGCCGGCTGGGAAGTGACCAGGATGAGAATCAGCACCTCCAAGTCTGAGGCCATGGTTCTCATCTGGAAAAGGGTGGAATGCAGCTTGCAGGTCTGGAATGAACTCCTGCCCCAAGTAAAAGAGTTCAAGTATTTCGGGGTCTTGTTCACGAGTGAGGGAGGGATGGAGCGGGAGATGAACAGGTGGATTACTGCAGCCTCTGCTGTACAGCGGAGTCTGTACCAGTCCGTCGTTGCGAAGAGGAAGCTCAGCTGCAAGACAAATCTATAGGCTTCTATAGATTTTAGTCTTTAGACTATCAAATGTAAAGACTATCAATTTACCAGTCGATCTATGTTCTAACCTTCACCTATGGTCACGAGCTTTAAGTAGTGACCGAAAGAACAAGATTGCGGATACCAGTGGCTGAAACGAGCTTCCTTAGTCGGGTGGCGGGGCTCTCCCTTCGAGATAAAGTGAGAAGCTCGGAGTGGAACTGCTGCTCCTTCACTTTGAGAGGAGCCAGTTGAGATGGCTGGAGCATCTGGTTAGAATGCCTCCCGAACGCCTCCCTGGTGTGGTGTTTCGGGCATGTCCAACCGGGAAGAGACCCCAAGTTGACCTCAAACATGCTGGAGGAGTTATGTCTCTCGGCTGGTCTAGGAACGCCTCGGTGTCCCCCCAGAAGACCTAGAGGAAGTGGCTGGGGAGAGGGACATCTGGACCTCACTGCTTAGGCTACTGCTCCCGTGATTCGACCCCAGAGATTACTTGGAGGAGGATGATATATATATATGTATGTATGTATGTATGTGTGTGTGTATTTATACATTTATAGATATTTATACATTTATAGATATATAATAGATAGATATATATGGTTGGACATGTATGAAAGGCCTATCTTACACTAAAAGCATTCTGGTTTGTGATTTTTGACCTTGAAGCATTCATTTTTCATTTAATGATCTTTTGCAACCTCATCTGCATCTCCAGAGACCCCAAGTATCCCTTAACAGATGTAAAATTGACACATTAGCTAAAAATTGTGAGTTATTTTGCCTACACGTGCAACCCTGTTCTGCAGCTCAATTCAAAATAAATGAGAAATGAATTCTGATTAATTGCAGCTGTAGAACTTTCCCTGTACTGTAGGGGGAGATGTAACATTAATTCAGCTCAGAAGGCTATGACTCTGGGACGCTCAAGGGTTGGTCTTCCATCTGCAGCGCTCAAGGGGGCCTTCGACTGCAATGAGAGAGTGGGAGGGGAGGGGAGGGGAGAGCTACGGTGGGACATTGGCACTGCATTGCAGATCAACAAATGGGAGAAAGACAATACAGTCCAGAGCACTGGGTCCAAACGAGATTCTTACTCTTTCTAGCGTCAATTAGGGTCATTGGTTTTAGGAAAAGTGGCTCCACAGGACATATGTTTTCTTTTTTTCTGTAATTGCTGTAATGCTCAGATGATGAATGGAACTAAAGATAGCTTAAGTGTAGGAGTTCAAGTGAAAATATGAAAGAAAGCCAGCTGCCATTTCACATGATGGGCTTGAGCCAATTTCACTCAAGTGATTTATGTACCTCTGTGTTTTGTCAACTTGAAAAGAAACAAATCCATTTCATGAAAATAGTGTCCCATTACCACAGAATGGGTTTTAATGTACCAGAGTGAATTCTTCCAAAAGGATCCATCCATCTCCAAAAGGTCATTTATTTCATTATATTTTGTAATGTAGGGTCATTCATAAAGACGAGAACTCGCTCTCTCTTGCCCTCTCTCATTCATCTTCTGTAACCACTTAATCCTAATTAGGGTTGCGGGGAGGCTGATGCCTATAACAGCCAACTCCAGGAGAGGCAGAGTACACCCTGGACAGCTTGACAGGCCATCGCAGGGCAGAAACATGCTGATGGCTATGCAACCTACTCGTGTGTGTGTGCATGTGTATATATAGTATAGTGCATCATGGGTTTTTCAAAAATATTAATAGAAAAATAAGGAAATTAATGAAAAATAGGGCCAATTATGCAAAAAAATAACCGAACCCCTAAAGAAACAAAAACAAAAAACAACCCAAAACCCCCCAACAAAACTATTTACATTTTTGGTGTATATATGTATATATATATATATATATATATATATATATATATATATATATGTGTATATGTGTATGTGTGTGTGTATATATGTATATATATATTATATATGTGTATGTATATATATATATATATATATATATATATATATATATATATATATATATGTATTATATATGTGTATATATATATTATATATGTATGTGTGTGTGTGTGTGTGTGTGAGCGCATATGCTTTTGTGTGTGTGTATATGCGTGTGTGTGTGTGTGTGTGTGTGTGTGTGTGTGTGCATGACTCAAAATCTGTGCATCCCTTTAATGAATTTTGTGTGGTTCTGCATAAATACCCACTTAAACAAATGAGGGAAAATGATTACATTAGATCATTTATCTACTGAAGTAAATGATCAAGTATTAGGGGCGGTGTAGTGATTGGCACGTCCGCCCCACAGCGAGAAGGGGTTTAAGTCCTGGTCTCGTATTTCCGTGTAGAGTTTGCATGTTTTCCTTTTGCTTATGTGGGTTTCCTCTGAATACTTCGGTTTTCTCCCACATTCCGAAAGCATGCACAACAGGCTAATTCACTGCTTCTCAATTATTTTCTCTGGCGCCCCCTCGAGGAAGAAAAAAAAACATTTCACGCCCCCTCCCCCATCACCCCGCAAGCGACTATACATAGTATCATTTATCTATAAAATTGTTATTAGTACACCTCTGCATAACATTGTATCTTTATTAACATTAAAAACAAAAAAAAGAGAAAGAAATATAGCTTAACTTACAATAAAGAAAAACTTCATTAACATTGTTTTTTTAATCTGTAATAAAAAGATTTAAAGTGCACCAATGTGCCTGAAATAAAAAAAAAAAACATCCTTATTTAAACTTATTTATGTCTTAATATCTCCGTCTCTCTCCACCTTTCTCTTCGTTCCTGTTCGAAAATTTTTCCGTGTTGTTTCTTGAGGAGTTGTGTACTGCACTTCATACCGTTTTCTTGTTTGAAAAAACGCTACACCATAGCGCAACAGTGAGCGCGCCACTGCCAACTACTGGAGTGGAGGTACAATTACACTTAATTCCCATACACTATTCCAGAAAAGTATGTTCCCAGGTTCACACACGCTCCCCCTGGCATCATACCGTACCTCCCAAGGGCTAATTCCAAATTGCACCAGGTTAGAGTGTGAATGGTTGTGTGTGTTGACCATTCAAGGATGTATCCCGCCTTCACCCAGCGTTGACTGTGAAAGGCCTTCAGCATTCTGTTGACACGAGTATAATTAAGTGGTTTAGGAAATGATTCAAAATCTGTCTGTCCACCAACTGTGAGGGGGAAAACATATGTAAACTTTTATGCAGCAACAACTAACTCATGAGAGAGAATGGAGCTGATTTTGTTGGTGTGTGTTGGTTGAATGTTGTAGTGCAGCAGGAAATGGGTTCGAGGGCTCCCAAACAGTGCATCGATAGGGGGTGTGACTATTAACCTGGAGATCACAAGTTCGAATCTGGTTTAATGCCGCAGCCATCTGTGACCGGGAATCCAGGTGCCGGTGGCTTGCATTGCATGTCCTGCAGGGGGGGTGTGCATGCTTTTGCTCCTCCCTGGTCAGTGGTGGTCATGTGTTCGGGAAGGCAATACTGAGGGTGGGAATTGGATACAACTAAATGAGGGAGAAAATGGGGACACCCCCCCCCCCTCAAAAAAAAAAAAAAAAAAGAAAGAAAAGGAAAAAGCTTTTGTTACAGTTATATAAATAACACACTCACTGTCACTCATAGGGGCAATTTGTAACAGCCAATTAGCCTAATGTGCATGTTTTTGGACTGTGGAAGGAGACTGTAGGACACAGAGGAAGCCCAGAGCGGACGGAGAACATGCAAACCCCACACAGAAAAGCCAGAGTGAGACAGTGAATGGTTTTATGTGTGTGTGTGTGTGTTTGTGTGTGTGTGTGTGTGTGTGTGTGTGTGTGTGTGTGTGTGTGTGTGTCTGTGTGTGTGTTGTGGAGGAAGGGGGTGTCTGTGTTGGTCTGGAAAGCTGAAACCATGGTAGGATTCTACGATGTGGCGAATGAGTGAGATGGCTGACCACGATAATAACACACCTTGTGTTTAAATGTATCAGAGGAAAACTTTTATTTTGCTGATGTCAGTAATACGTAGTGGGCGGCACAGTGGCATTTGTCTCGTAGCATGAAGGTCCTGATTTCAGTTCTCAGGCTCAGCTGTTCCTGTCTTCTTTTCCTTTCAGCTGTTCCCTTCAGGGGGCGCCACAGCGAATCTACTGCCTCCATCTCACCCTATCCTCTGCATCTTCCTCTCGTACACCAACGACCTTCATGTCTTCCTTCACGACATCCATTAATCTTCTCTTTGGTCTTCCTCAAGGCCTTCTGCCTGGTAGTTCCAACCTCAGCATCCTACTACCAATATATTTACTATCCCTTCTCTGTACATGTCCAAACCATCTCAATCTAGCCTCTCTGACTTTGTCTCCAAAACCTCATACAAGTGCTGTCCCTCTGATGTACTCCTTTCTGATCCTATCCATCCTCGTTCCTCCCAAAGAGAACCTCAACATTTTCATCTCTGCAACATGTGGAGTTTTAATACGTTCTCCGTACATGGGTTTCCTCTGGGTTCCCCAGTTTCCTCATACGGTCATGCACATTAGGCTAACTAGCTCTTCCAAATTGACTCTAGTTATGAATAATAGTGTAAATGGTTGCCCTGGGATGGTCTGGTTAACTATTCAGAATGTAGCCCTCGTTTCGCCCAGAGTTTGGTCCAACCTCCCCACGGACCCTGGTAGAATTCAGCAGAAAATATAATCACCTGAGAGGGGAAAAAATACGAATGTCTCAGGCAGCCATACAACTGATTTGTCCCACCTTGAATCTTTTCAGTTCAGTCTGAGGGTTATATATTAATAATGGACGTCTAAGTCCATTATAAACCGAAAAGGTAATAAGATGATCTTCCATTGTGAAGGTCACGATCGGAAACGACTCTTTGTTTAACGTGATTTTTCTTTACCTTTCCATAAATGTAATTAAGGAAGCTTTAAGACCGTGGTAATCAGAGACAGAGAGACACAGGTAATTAGTATGAGACATCAATGCTCAGTTTAATCAGACGGCTGTCCCAGAATACTGTAGATGAGATAGGCTCAAATAGGCTCTGTGGCCTTAATCAGATTACTGTAGCCATCAGAGAAAATAGAGCTGCCTACTTCAACCGCACTGAAATCACGCCGCAAGAAAAGGACGAGGGGTAGAAATGGACATAGCGCAAATGCTAGTGCACGGAAATTCAGGTTTTACTCTGAAGCAGTGTGCACACAGGCCGCGACGAGCGATACACTAATCCGCCACTGAGCTGCACGCCAATCGCCTCTCCAGGGGGAAAAAAATTCCTTCGCCACTACCCTCTCATATGTTTCCCACTAGAAACATGGGGCTAATTCCCTCGACAGTAGATTCGGCAGAGCTTTTATCATCATATTATAATTATTAAAATTTATATTACCGTTCATATTATCATAATGAATAGCTTATTATTGTCCTCATTATTAGTAATACATTGCGAGTACCAAACAGACGCTCTCGTGCATCATGAACCAGGAAGATTCAATCGTATATAAATATACTGTCAGTGTCACATGCCCAGTCGTGTCGGCCCCAAGCATCGCACTTGCGTTTATTACCCGCGTAACATCTCAGCTGCAGTAATGAGCCGCTCTTCAGGTTTGAAGTGGATGGATTCATTCAACTCGTGTTCATTGTTTCCCTCCTGAAAATGTTTCAGGGGGAGGGACTGTGTTTGGTGGTATCTGTCAATCAACAGAATATTTAAGCTTTGATTGGTTCCCTCTGGAATCGTGTCACCTGGATGAAACCCGTGCTCTCACACATCATGTCGCCTCTCATCACTCATTTCGTCGGGTTCATTGCCTTTGCATGGGTGCGTCGCTTCCTGTGTGGGCGCAGCTTGGAACGTTAGCTGTTGAAATCACAAATCAATAGGCGTGGTGTATAATAGCACCAGCTCTGACCGTAGTTCTGGTTATAAAGTATACGTATACAGGTAATAAGTTTACTATTAGGCTCTTTTTTAATACATTCTACTTTGATTTCTACAGTAACAACAAAATCACACCAGCAATCCAGCACCCTACAATTGGACCACCACTACCCCTGTTATCAGTTCATTTTCTGTAACCGCTTAATCCTAATTAGGGTCACGGGGAGGCTGGCACCCATCCCGGCTGACTCCGGGCAAAGGCTGAGTACACCTTGGACGGCTTGCCAGGCCATCGCAGGGCAGAAACATGATGACGGCTATGCAGACTAATCATGATGAAAATCAGCAATGGTTCTTTTACATGAACCTCACACCATAGACTGTGAGCAACATGGCCGGCTTTAATTGCCCAGTTGACGGCGCTGGAGGAACAGCAGTGACAACCTGTTGATTATGGGGATTAAACCCCCCCCCCCCCGACCTTGGGATCAGCAATCCAGCACCCTATGACCGGACCACCACTGCCCTATTATTATTATTATTATTATTGTTATTATTATTATTATTATTATTATTATTAATCCTCCTCCGCTTAATCCAGGGTCAGGTCACGGGGTCAGCAGCCTCAGCAATGAGATCCAGTCTAATACAGTATTACTATTATTTCATATTGTGGTGCAGTACTCCCGCCTCACAACCCCATGATCAGTTGCCTGGAACCTGCATGTTCTCCTTCTGCTTGCATGGGTTTCCTCAGGGTACTCTGGTTTCCTCCTACGGTCCGAACATATACACTTAGGCCAGGTGACTATTCCGAATTTCCCCTCAACATGAATGGGAAAGAGAAAGAATGTTTGTTCTAGAAACCAGGTGCTGCAAGAGACCTGCAACCATCTCCGGTGCAAACGTAAACTGCAAAAACTCAGGGAGGTGGCCCAGTGCATCATGGGTGTGAGATATGAATAAGAGATTATCACAGTCAACAACAACAACAATAACAACAATAACAAAAGACAAGCTGCTATTTTTGACTTAATAACTTCAAGAGAAAAGCTAGTGAGGTGTTTGCATGTCCGATAGCACAAATGCTAACAGGAAGTAACTTTGTTTGACGATAAAAGCTCAAAAATTGTAAGGTTTTTTTTTTTTTTTCATCCGTTTAAAAAAAGTTATTATTAAAAGAATCACACCAGGAATGGATACGGGATTCATGTGTTACTCCTTTAATGAGCAAATGTCAAGACAATTCCAAAATATAAAATAATTGATTTGAACATCTGTATGAACAATCCACATCCTTGTGCTTCTGGTTTATGCATGTATAGACAGGTGAACGTGAGCAGAAAAAAAAAAAAAATCATAGAAAACGATTACGTCAGAATGATACGCGATGCAAGAGTCCGTGATAAGTCAATTCTTTATCCACAACACTGAGATGTCTCTGTGAATACGCTGGGAAACAAAGCGGTGTTTAAGCAGCAACACAACAACGAGGACAGTCCTGAAAGCTCAGAATTAATGTTTGGTATTCGTGTATACAGAAGGTCACGACATTGATCTTGTGCAACTATTTTTCAACTTGTGCAATGGAATCTGAAAACACAGCAAAGTGCATTTCAATTGGGTTCTTTGGGTTCAACAACTGGTGTAGCAGAAAAAGTAAGTAAATAAATAAATAAATAAATAAATAATTTTCATCTATCTGAGTTGCACTCGATCGCTTACTCGTTCACTTAATCCACTAGATCAGTGCTTCTCAATTATTTTCTCTGGCGCCATCTCTAGGAAGAAAAAAAAAATTCACGCTCCTTCCTCCACCGCCCCGCGAGCGACTATAAATAGTATTATTTGTCTATAAAATTATTAGTACACCTGTACATAACGTTGTATCTTTATTAACATTAAAAACAAAAAAGAAAGAACTATAGTTCAACTTACAATCAAGAAAAACGTCATTAACGTTGTTTTTTAATCTGTAATAGAAAAGATTTAAAGTGCACCAATGTGCCTGAAAAAAAAAAAAAAAATCCTTACTTCAACTCATTCAACGTATTTACGTCTTAATATCTCCGTCTCTCTCCACCTTTCTCTTCGTTCCTCTTGGAAATTTTTCCGTTTTGTTTCTTGAGGGGTTGTGTACTGCACTTCATATTGTTTGGTCGTGTGAAAAACCGCTACACCATAGCGCGACAATGAGAGCACCAGTGCCAACTACTGGAGTGGAGGTGCAATTACACTTAATTCCCATACACTATTCCAGAAAAGCATTTTCTCCAAGGTCATATGTGGTCCCCCAGTATCACACCGCACCCCTCAAAGGGCACCCCCCCACTATTTGAGAAGCACTGTACTAGGGTCATGGGGAGGCTGAAGCCTGTCTCAATTGAGACGGGGTGAAGGTGATGTACAGCCTGGACAGCTCACAAAACCATCGCAGGGCAACAACCATTCACATACTTACATCGTCACCTTGAGACTCTATGGAACAACCAGTTAGCCTAATTTGCATGTGTTTGGATCATGACAGGAAACCAGAGGACACGAACTGGAGGACACAGAGGGAACCCACACAAGCACTGGGAGAGCACGCAAACTCCACACAGAAATGCCTGAGAATCAAGCCCAGGACCTTCTTGCTGTGATTTGTATGTGCTGACCACTATTGCTGACCTTATTAAATTTAGTCAATTGAAAATTTTAATGCAGCAGCCTGGATGTGAACTTTTTTCAAAAGAAAAAGTGGATATTTCACTTCCTGCTATTTCGTTCTTTCACATTATTCAACGCTGCCTTTTAAAACAAAGATTTTCAGTATCAAAAGATCCTAGATCGCTGATCCTAGGGTTGGGAGTTCGAGTCCCACTCTCCACAAGGTCAATGTCAATGTCCCCCCAGTGCAGCTAACTGGGTCATCAAAGGACGGCCATGTCTCTCACTGTCTATGGTGAGAGGTTCATGTAAAAGAACCATTGATGACTTTCGTCAAGAGTAGCTGTATAGCCGTCAGTGTGTTTCCGCCCCTTGCTAAAGGGTTGGGTCAGGAAGGGCATCCGACGTAAAAACTTATGCCAAATCGAATATGCGAATTATTCGCGGTGGTGATCCCTGAGAAAAAAGGGAGCGGCCGGAAGGAAAAAAAAAAAAAAGAAGAGTCTTACACTTCTACACCAAGAGCACTTCGGATAGTTAATGCTAAAGGGAGTTTAACTACGAGCGGGCACAGTGGCGTAGTGGTTAGCACGTCCGCCTCAAAGCAAGAAGGTCCCAGGTTGGTGTGATTTTGAATGTTTTCCCCGTGCTTGCATAGGTTTCTTCTGGGTAGTCCGGTGTCGTCCGACAATCCAAAGTCATGCACGTTAGGCTAACTGGTTGTCCAGAATTGCCACTAGGTGCAAATGTATGTTTGTTTGTTTGTGTGTGTGTGTGTGTGTGTGTGTGTGTGTGTGTGTGTGTTTATGTTAACCCTATGATGATCTTGTGAGCTGTCCAGGGTATACTCTGCCTTCAAACAGTGTCGGCTCAGATAGGCTCCAGGCTCCATTTTCAGGATTCTGCAAATGAGTGAGAGAGCGTGAGTGGATTGAACCTGAAATCCTTACTGATAGGGAAAAGGGTACATGGTCATGTGATGAGCCCTGCGTTCCAGTACTTTTTAACATCCCCCTACTGACGTCCACTTCCATTTCCTGTTGGAGGAATCCCGACATCCATTAAAGGCTGTTTAAATACTTTATGACGTCTGGACAGCCCGAATGATGGGATTTAGATAGCAGTACACATCAGGAGTGCACTGCACCTTTTTTTTTTCTTTTCTTTAAATGCCAAAGACATTAAGGACAGACTTTATAATGTGATAGTTTAACAGTGAACATTTTGTGCTTGTGCAGGATGTGTTCGTATTTGACCGTCATTCTTACGGTATAAGCACCAATAATAAGGTCATGGCGGCAGTACGTTCTGTTTTTGTGCTTTGTCTCATTGCTTCTTGATCATTGACGGGAGCCACTGGATACAGATGAATATTATAATTAATATTACCATCAGTGTCAGTGTTTCCACTAATCACCATCAATAGATGGTTTTATTTCCATAAAGAGAGTACAGTATATAAAACATAACTGGTATTGAATGATAAAAGTCAGTAATGACACTACACAGTACTGCCAGGACACATTATTATACATTTATTGGACCAAGCTCAATCCAATTTGGAACCCGAAACCAAAAGGAGCTCCTGGGCACTGTTTCCTTTATGGCTTACGTTTACATTAACAGGATTTGGCAGACACCCTTATCCAGAGCAACTGACATTCTATCTCAATTGTACGACCAAGCAGACGAGGATTTCAGGGTCTTGCTTAAGGGCCCAACAATGGCAGATTGGTAGAAATGAAGCTGGAACCCTGAAGCTTCTGAAGGCAGCGCCTTAACCACGGAGTCATAGCTGCCCTTCAAGTTCTTCTGGTTCTCTCCAGGGATACTGGTGCTGAGATTCATGTAATAAAACCCACTGTTGCACAGCTTCTGATTATTTTCACGCCAACAGATTAAACGCGGGCAGTGGTGGTCTAGTGGTATAAGGCGCCGGATCGCTGATCCAAAGGTTGGGGGTTCGAGTCCCACTCTCCACAAGGTTGTCACTGTCCTCCCAGTGCAGCTAACTGGGCTATCAAAGGCTGGCCATGTCTCTCACTGTCTATGGTGTGAGGCATGTGAAAGAACCATTGCTGACTTTCGACAAGAGTAGGCTGCAAAGCCGTCAGCGTGTTTCCGCCCTGCGATGGCCTGGCGAGCTGTCCAGGGTGTACTCTGCCCTCGCCCTGAGTTGGCTGGGATAGGCAGCAGCCTCCCCGCGACCTTAATTAGGATGAAGCGGTTACAGAAAATGAACTGAACTGAACAGATTAAACGCAAAAGAGACTTGAACCCAACAAGCACTGAGACAGAATACAGGGATCCTTTCGCGCTTCAATTCATGCGGCGTCAGCTTCAATGTATCGCGTTTTTTTTTTTTTTTTTAAATAAAGAAATAAATATTCATCGAATTAAAAAATAAGGAAGAATATGGGGGAAAAGTGAAGGAAAATGCCGCAGAAACAAAGCCAATTATGCAAAACAAAAATAAACCCCTAAACAAACACAAAACAAAAAACAACCCAAAACCTCCCATCGAAACCGGTTCCATTGTTGCATCTGTGTGTGCACGCGCATCTGCGCACGTGTATGTATGTGTGTCGTCGTCTTCTCATGCAATACCATCTGTATGTGTGTGTATTTATATTTTATTTACATCTTATGTTATTTTTTAATGTTTAATTGTTATTATAAGCATTTATAGCATTGAAGTTGAATTTATTGATATTATATACACATATACATGTACGTATATGTCAGTCGCAGGGGGAGGGGGGGGTGAGCTTACTTCACGTATTTCGATAGTCGCATGGGGATCTCGGTCCCAATTAACCGCGGAAAGTGAGAGATCCCTGTAGATCAGCAGATTCATACATCTATTGTCTGATAGGAAAAACAGGCAAGTTTGCGGTTTGTGTGTTGGCAATGTGAGCCCACGCCGAAAAATGTCCCTGGTTCGAATCTCAGCCCAAAGTGTGTCTGCGTGGTGCTATCACAGTTTTTTTTTCCTTCCTGTGTTTGTGTGGGTTTCCTCCGGGTATTCCGATTTCTTGACAAAGTCCAAACACATGAACTTCAGGTCAACTGGCTGCTCTAACTCAGCTTAGACGTAGCGTGATTGGTTATTTGTGACAATGTTAGCATTGTGATAGACTGATAACCTGTTCAGGGTGTTCCCCACATCTCAGATCAAGTCAGCTGGGAATGGTTTCAGATTCTCCCGCAATTCTGAGAGGTAAGTAGTTGCAATAAGTAGTTTGCTCTGTGCAGTAAATTCATTCATTCATTTTGTGAACCGTTTAATCCTAATTAGGGTCACAGGGAGGCTAGCGCCCATCTCAGCTGACTCAGGGTAAGGGCAGAGTACACCCTGGACAACTCACCAGGCCATTGCAGGGCGGAAACACGCTGACAGCTATGCAGACTAATCATGATGAAAGTCAGCAATGGTTGTTTTACATGAACCTCACACCATAGACAGTGAGAGACATGGCCGGCCTTTGATAACCCAGTTTGGGGGTTTAGTGACAAGTCGCTGAGAGTGGGGCTTGAACCCACAACATTAGGATTGGTGATCCAGCACCTTTCCCACCAGGCCACCACTGCCCTTTTGTCGCATTTAATTGTTTGACACTCGATTAGAATTTTACATTTTCAGTTTCCACCTCACAATCGTTATACCACATGACTTTCTGAGGTCCACATCAGAACTGTGTACATTTCTGATTTTACTATGACATGTCGAGCAAATATCAATTCCTTGTCAAACTCAAAGTACTGAGCCAATAACGTGTTTTGATTGGCATTTCGTTGCTAGGGGAAGCAGAACATTATCCTCCAATCACATGTTGCCCCTCACAAAGCACAATTGCCACTCAAAGCACCTCACCCATCTTACTTCGCTCCTCTGCCCTGGATTTACCCTAAAAGTTTTAATATTGATATTAATTTTGACGCTTTAAAGCTGGAGTTGGTCGCATTTTATCTTTTTTTTTTTTTTTTTTTTTTTTTTTTTTTTTTTTTATTGGTTGAAATGATATTGCACCGCGTCATGAATCAAGAGCTTTTGAGATCTAAAAAAAAAAAGGGCAGAAAGAAAGTCGTCTATAGAAACTGTAATCCTGTAAAAATGCTGACCAATCAGCATCAAAGTCTACTGGGAAATATTCAACCCAGCAGTGGCGTGTCAGCCTGCTTAAGCGTAACCCTACTGTGAACAAACCAGCAGGCAAAGTACAGCTTATGTGTACGGATAGGACAGGGTGGGGGTGCAGCCTCGCATGAAGGACCTTTGTGGGCGGGGGAGGAGTTAGCCGGAGCCAGAGCCCTGAAGAGATGGTACATTCTTAAATTGCCTAACCCCAGCTTTCAGCTTCTCTTGTTTGTGACCGTATTTATATCGAAATTTTATTTATATATATATATATAGTGTGTGTGTGTGTGTGTGCAATTTTTCTTCGTATATAATTTTTATACTGAATTGAGGACATCAGAGGGACAGCCCATGTAAGATGTTTTGGAGACAAAGTCAGAGAGGCTAGATTGAGATGGTTTGGACATGTACAGAGGAGGGATAGTGAGTATATTGGTAGTAGGATGCTGAGGTTGGAACTACCAGGCAGAAGGTCTAGAGGAAGACCAAAGAAGAGATTTATGGATGTGGTGAAGGAGGACATGAAGGTCGTTGGAGTAAGAGTAGACGATGCAGAGGACAGGGTGAGATGTAGACGGATGATTTGCTGTGACGACCCCTGAAGGGAACAGCCAAAAGGAAAAGAAGAAGATATAATTTTTATACTGTAAAGTAGTCTGTTGGGCTTTTTACCCCCGAGCCTAGTGGCTCATCAGGCCGGTGCTGATTCCCGGTTTCCGTAGCGTGAAGCAACCAGGAGTTCATCTCCTCCTGGATGGGACGCCAGTCCATCGTGGGTTCCCTTCCCAGTATATTTTACCGGTACCCATTTATACTGCTGGGTGAACAGAGGCACACTTGTGGTTGAGACCTTGCCCAGGGGTCTTAGCACAGTGGGGGTCCAACTAGGATTTGAACACACAACCTCCCGATCATGAGCGCAGCACCCGAACCACTACACCACCCGCCCCACTGTTCTACTGTAAGGGGATATTAAATATTGTAGAGGAACACAGGGCTGGTTGTGTTATAAACAAGACTATGTGATGTCACCGATACCTGCAAATGGGAAGTGTATACAATTCAAAATGTACCTTTGACTCTACAGTACCTCCATCGAAAGCATTAAAAAAAAACCAATAACCTGATAAATATAATGAATATTCATGTTTGCAAACATTAAACATTTATTTCAATGATATAAAATTGCTGTAGATAGACTTTAAGTGCAAAATTAGCAATTTTTCAAAAGCACTATTTTTTAAACCTAGCAATCAATATACAAATATAGCTTTGAATTTAATAACAGAGGGAAAGAATCATTTGAAATGTTATGTAAAACCAATAAAATGATGCATTCTGTAAAAGTATTGACGTGTGTTGAGATTTTGCAGCAGGGGGTCGGAAAGTATGTTGATTGTTTTAGCATGTGAAAAAAAAAAAAGACTGAGTGCATAATTATAAATCTCATGCTGAGTTACTGTGACTAAACTAAGCCTGATCCATGCATAGTTTCTTTTCTCTTTCCACCAGAACATGCTCATCAAAAAAGAATATCTTCACCCTATTGCTTATACGCTTTATTATTTACTTTAATTATTGAATTAAATGTAATTAATTTAATTAATAGTGCATCTGCGATATTTGATATTTTCACGATGATGAAACGTATTCAAGTATATTTTAAATGGGCCT
>CM045737.1:44704847-44707347 GCA_024760905.1 Plotosus lineatus | reverse complement strand
GAGAACGGGTGGGATATCTGAAAATTTCACAAGGTGACCATGATACAATGCTTGAATCTGACCAAATGGGGTTTATTTTAAATAGTCTTCTCTGTGGTTTTGTCTGGAATGATACGATGCAGTTAGTATCAGGAAGAGTTGAATTTTTATGCATGGCAACTTTCATTGCACGCCAATAGTGGTCTGGTGGAAGGGTGATCCAAAGGTCGGGGGTTCAAGCCTCACTGTCACCGAGTTGTCACTACTGTCCCCCCCCCAGTGCAGCTAGAAGGTAAAGTGGCTCATCAGGCTGGTGCTTATTTCCAGTTTCCATAGCGTGACGCTACCAAGAGTTCAACTCCTCCTGGATGGTACGCTAGTCCATCGCAGGTTACCTTCCCAGTATATTTCACTGGTACCCATTTATACTGCTGGGTGAACAGAGGCACACTTGTGGTTGAGACGTTGCCCAGAGGTCTTAGCACAGTGGGGGTCTCGCTGGGATTTGAACACACAACCTCCGGATCATGAGCTCAGCACCCTAACCACTACGCCACCGGCCCCATTCCAGTGCTGCTAACTGGGTTATCAAAGGCCAACCATGTTTCGCACTTTCTATGGTTAGAGGCATGTAAAGGAACCATTGCTGACTTTCGTCAAGAGTTGGCTGCATCACCATCAGCATGTTTGTGCCCCACGATGGCCTGGCCAGATCCACACAGGAAGTGACGATGGACAGGTGACCATGCGAAGTCAATGATCATCAGTGAAATGAGCAACAAGAGGTGAAATCGTTTCCAGGGATACAAAGTGGGCGGGCACTGATTTTAACTGAGCTGTGCTTTATTTACGGGAGCGTTTCAAGTAATAAAAAAATCAGAGTTTAAAGATGCCATTGATTGACAGATGCTTCCAATTTGAGCTCATGACTTCAGAACCTTCTTGCTATGAGGCGGACATGCTGACCATGTGAATGCATCGACTTAAATATTCTTTCATGCATTTTCTACCTCGCTTAATCCTAATTAAGGTTGCGGTGAGGCTGGCGCCCAGCTCAGCCGACTCCCTGTGACCCTTGTAACACTTGAATAAATGAATGAATGTTATTTGTGAAATCTGCTACACCAAATATGTTGACATTTCTGTTGTCGCCTTAATTTTGTCCAAGTGTTGGAATGAACTGTAGGGTGTTGTGGTTAGGGTGCTGGGTTCATGGCGCATAATCATGAGGTTGTGGGTTCGAATCCCAATCGGACACCTACCATGTTAAGATGCCTGGGCAGGGTCTTAACCACAAAGTGTGCCTCTGCCCACCCAGCAGTATAAACGAGTACCAGTACAAATACTGGGAGGGTAACCTGTGCTTGAGCTACTAGTCGCTTTATTCTACGGAAACCGGGATAGACTCTGGCATCTTTGGATTTAACTGTCTAGGCACAGAGGCAGCTCGAATCTCACTCTGTGTAAAGAGGTCTTAAATTAGCTGTTTCATAGCCCAGTTATAAAGTCAGGCCAAGTCAAAAAAAAAAAAAAAAAAGGAAAAAAAACACAGCTCACGTGCTCACAGATTCTTTATTAAACATTTCAAGCACCTCTTATTATCATAGTTGGGCCGGTGGAGTAGTGGTTAGGGTGCTGCGCTCATGATCAGGAGGTTGTGAGTTCGAATCCCAGTTAGACCCCCACTGTGCTAAGACCCCTGGGCAAAGTCTCAACCACAAGTGTGCCTCTGTTCACCCAGCAGTATAAATGGGTACTGGTAAAAATATACTGGGAAGGTAACCTGCGATGGACTAGCGCCCCATCCAGGAGGAGTTGAGCTCCTGGTCGCTTCACGCTGCAGAAACCGAGGATAAGCACCGGCCTGATGAGCTACTAGGCTCGGGTGTAAAAAGCCCAACGGATTTTACATTATTATCTTACGAACTGTTTCTGTACTGGTGTGACACAATGTAGTGTAGTGGTTAGCACGCTGACATCACAGTAAGCAGGTCTTGGGTTCAAGTCCCATGTTCAGACATTTCTGTGTTCTTCCAGTGCTTGTGTGGGTTTCCTTCCACAGTCCAAAAACATGCACATTAAACTAATCAGCAGCTTCAAATTGCCTGTGAGTGTGAATGATTGTGTGTTTTGCCCTGCGATGGTCTGCCAAGCTGAACCACGCCTATGGTCAAGGTCGGGAAAGACAGGCTCCAGCTTCCCGAATAGGAGTAAGCAGTTCAGCATATGATTGAGATGAGTGAGTGAGTTCGTGTAACAGAGAGAATTTTCTAGATTGTAGACCAGCGGTTCAGCGTTGATAATAGCGTGAACGTGACAAATAGATAGTTACAGGAAGAAGTGGGTGATTTCAGCAAGCACATGATGATTGGCTTCACTGGGAATCGTGAGATTGAAACTGAAAATGGGACATTTGCGTCAGACTCCGTCTCCCCGTCCCATCTGTTCACACGCCTTACTTTGGTGTGTGTGATTTATGAATACGGAGGCCGAGCTCTTGTGCTAATGAGGTTTGCGTATT
>CM045737.1:44697347-44699847 GCA_024760905.1 Plotosus lineatus | reverse complement strand
TACTTAATTCTAGTCATCACTAAAAGTCATTAAATATCACGAACGACAGAGGCAAACTCTAATTTTTACCAGCGTTTATTTGAAAGTTTTGTTGGCGAATCCAAAAATCGCAGCTCTGCTGAGGTTCTCTCTGGGAGTAACGAGGATGGACAGGATCAGAAATGAGTACATCAGAGGGACAGCCCATGTAAGATGTTTTGGAGACAAAGTCAGAGAGGCTAGATTGAGATGGTTTGGACATGTACAGAGAAGGGATAGTGAGTATATTGGCAGTAGGATGCTGAGGTTGGAACTACTAGGCAGAAGGCCTCGAGGAAGACCAAAGAAGAGATTTATGGATGTGGTGAAGGAAGACATGAAGGTCATTGGAGTAAGAGAAGAAGATGCAGAGGACAGGGCGAGATGGAGGCGGATGGTTTGCTGTGGTGACCCCTGAAGGGAACAGCCGAAAGGAAAAAAAGAAGAAGAAGAAGACTCTGTTCTACCCCCATTTCACTGGATGACGGCATGCAAGGATCGTAGCAGAAAGGTGCAGAATGCAGTCGATGGAAGAGCTTTGGCATTTTTACACGGAAAACAGGTGCAAATCCTACGGAAAAGTGGAAATTCTTATACCCCCATTTCACTGGACTAAGACATGCAAGGATCGTGTAGCGGAAAGGCGCGGAATGCGGTCTACGGAAGAGCTTCGGCATTTTTACACAGAAAACGAGTGAAAATCCTACGGAAAAGTGGAAATTCTTACACTCTCGGAATGTTCACAGCAAAGTACGCCAAAGTGACCTCACAGAACACTCGCAGAACATATTCAAAAGCATGTTCACGGATTATTTTGGCCTGCCGAAAGCATAGAGGAGTGGAGGAAGACTTGAGGAATAACTACGGAATGACACGGAATGACACGGACGACAACATTTTTGCTTCCGTAAGTCTGCTACGCTAGTGAAATGGGGGTATTCGATGCTTGCTTTAGTTCCTGATATCGGTTATTTTATAATACCCATTAAGACTCATTATCTTGCTTTTTTTTAAATAAAATAAAATAAATAAATAATGAATAGCACAAGGGAAATTATTGCCTCTGCATTTCGTCCATCCAAAGTGAGCACACACATAACAGTGAGTCTCCAGGTGAAACAATGTGTGGCAGATCACTGAGCAGATGGGGGTGAGGTGCCTTGCTCAAGGGCACTATAGCCATGAATCTGGAGGAAGGAAAGGTGCAGCTCACGCTCCGACTGCCACATATTTTTCATGCTGGTTCGGAAATTGAACAAGCAAGCTTTAGGTCCCAAGGCTGCGGCTCTAACCGTGAGGCCACCGCGGCGCCCTTTCTTATGAAATGCAAAAAAAAATACCGACTGAGCACTGTCCTGATCTTTGGAAGCTAACACAAGTTTTTTTTTCTTGTTTTGTTGATAGTCTACGGAGTCGCCATGGTGCCAGTTTAAACCCTGTGGTTATTGGTTAGCCTGTAACGCCTCACAGCAAGAAGGTCCCGGGTTCAGCTCTGTTGCCTGGGTAGTTCTGCGTGGAGTTTTCTAAATTTCCCGTAGGTATTAGTGTTGCCCTGCAATGGTCTTGCAAGCTGTTCAGGGTGTAATCTGTCTTCACCCACAGTATCAGGTGAGATAGGCTCCAGCCTTCCCATACCCGAAATAGGATCCCAAAAACAAAATAACGTTCTCTGAACGTTGGGGGAATGTTTGTTGTCCGTTGTGTGAACATTCTCGTGGAACGTTCTCATAACGTTAGTCTGTGGAGGTTTTCTGTCGTTAGGAGAACGTTGAAAAATAACGTTACACGGGAACGTTCTGAGAATGTTAGGGGAACCTTCTGGTGACTGCATGAAAACCTTCCCAAAATGTTAGGGGAACCTTAAATAACCTAATAACGTTCTAAGAACATTCTAGTAACTTCATGAAAACCTTCTGAAAACGTTAGGGGAACTTAAATAACCTAATAACGTTCTAGGAACGTTTGAGGAACATTCTGGTAACTTCATGTATACCTTCTGAAAACGTTAGGGGAACATTGTGGAAAAACTCGGAACTTTTGGAAAGCTCATAACATTCTGGAAAAGTAAATGCGGAAAATGAGTGAGCGAGCAATATTTTAATTTTCAAAGTTATTCGATATTAAATCCCAACATCAGGTTTCCACCCTCGATTTCCAGCTCTGAATCTGAACGTCGAGCTACTCAGGTTTATTTTGATCGTTATCTGTTTAAATCCGCCGTAAAATCTCTTTAATTCCTTCGAGAAACGCAGTGGAAGCTCCGCGGTGCATTTTGTTAATTCTGTGAACCCGTATCTAAATCTCTCAGCTCCACAGAGAAGCACAGGGCAAGCACAGTACTGTCAGTTTCACACTTTACACCAGATCTCCCTTCTCTCTCTCTCTCTCTCTCTCTCTCTCTCCCCTCTCTCTCTCTGTCTCTCCCCCCCTCTCTCTCTCTCGCTCTCTCTCTCTCTCTGTCTCTCTCTCTCTTTCTCTCTCT
>CM045737.1:44454847-44692347 GCA_024760905.1 Plotosus lineatus | reverse complement strand
TTAATCAATCAACCTGGGTGCCGTGCCAGAATTCTGGCATAGGCGGCAACCATAACAGCCCTTGTCACGGCTGTATACGAAGAGCAAAAAATTCGCAGTAGAGGCCCAACATTCTTTCTGCGGAGTGTTTTGATTGAGACTCCATCTCTAGATAGCTGGCTGTTGACTTTAAAGAGTTCATCCGCCCTTTGATAGGTCTTCTTTTTATTCCTTCTGGGTTGCTAGCCACCCTACTCACCAAATTTGGAACCTGGTGGGGGATTAGTCGCCGGTTTAGTCGCCAACCACTCAACCGTGCAACTTTGTACGTTGTACTGGCTTACATGTTACCAGTAGCAGGGCAAGACCTGACCTGACCTGATGTGTTACTTAAACCTATTATATAAGTACAAGCTATAGGTGGCCAATACCGGTACTGTTTAAAATGGAAAAATAAATCTAAAAGTATTTTAATTTTATTTGCTTTTTATTGTTGTTTCTATGTAGTACAGTGGTACCTCACTTTACGAAAGTCTCACCAAATGAAAAATTCAGGTTACGAAACGCATTTTCCAGAAATTTTTGCCTCTGGATACGAAACAAGTTCACATTACGAAAGCGCAATCTCAAAAATTCAAACACGCCAATCAAACATTCAAACAATGCGCGAGTTGCTTTCCCATTGGTTGTCTCCCAACACCCCACCCTGCTGGCCTCCCATTGGCTAGGAGGGAGCTGAATCTCTATAATACAGTACTGTACCCATAATGCTTTTCATGTGCCTTTGACGCATTGTTCGTCACACGTGTGAAGGAGAGTTGTACTGTTGGTTCATGAGTTTCATGAGGTTTTTTGAGTGTGCTCATTGCAGCGTTGTTTTTCGTTATTAATCATGAGCCCCAAGAAAGTGATTCTTGGTGAGACTGAAAAGAAGAAGCGGGCTCCGTTATCAATAAAAGTAAAACAGGAGATGATAAAAAAATATGAAAGTGGGATTCGGTTGAGTGAAATCGCAAAGGAGTATGGCCGACACCCCTCTACAATCGGGACGATATTGAAGCAGAAGGAGGCGTTAAAAGCGACGACCCCTTTGAAAGGCCTCACTGTGATGTCAAAAAGAGGTCGTCACTGAACGACAAGATGGAGAGACTGTTACTCCTTTGGAAAAAGGAGAAAGAAATTGCCGGAGATACAATGACGGAGGCGATTATTTCGGAAAAAGCAACCGCCATGTTTAAGGACCTCGTGAAGAAGGGTAATTTTCTTTTACTTTTAACACATATTTCATACATATTTCATACAAAATTGGTTTACTTTTATCATTTTTAGATGGTTTATGGGGTAGTATTGGGAGCCTTGGAACGAATTACGCATTTTACATGTGAAATGCAGCTCAACTTACGAAAAATCCAGATCACGAAAAAGGCACTGGAACGGATTAATTTCGTAAGGTGAGGTACCACTGTATATACTAGTAAAACTCGACATGGGTTTAAAAACACAATGTTAGTTACACAGAATTTAGGTTAATTTAGGTAACTCATCTGACCTGGCTTAGTTAAAATATGTTCGAATCACCAGAATCAGAATACTTCAGTGATCCTAGAGGAAAATGTGTGCACACAGTTGCTCCATACCAAGTAAAGAATAAGATAAAAGTCTCAATATAAGAAAATTACAAATCTACACACACACACACACACATATGAATGAATGGTGTCATTGAGAGATATGTACAGTATTATTACTATGATAGACAGTTGACTGTAAATGTATAACAGTGGATGTTGGCGCTATATGGGTGGGTTTTGTACATTTTAACGTTCACAGGTAGGAATGATTTCCTGTCCGGTTCAGTGGGGTATTTCTTTTGGTGGTATCAGTCTCTCGCTGAACAGCTCCTGTGACGGGTCAGCAGATTGTAAAGCGGGTGGGAGGTATTGTTCAATATTGTCTTTATTTCGGACAGCGTTCTCTTCCAGTCCAGTTCCATCCCAACAACGTTACCGGCCTTGTGGGTCACTTTGTTCTGTCTGTTATCATCTGCAACCCTCAGCCTGCTGCCCCAACATGCATAGAGGACAGCGCCGGCCACAACAGACTCCACCATTTCAACATTGATGCCCTGGATGGACACAGGGGACGCTAATGTTGTGGAATCAATCAATTCCTTTGTCTTTGTGACAATAAGCTACTGATGGTTCTGTTCACATGTAAAAATAAACTAAAGGAATCGACTCTATCTCAGGGACTATTCAGCTGATTCCATTTCGCTCTCGGCGCTTAATTGTGATCCATTTGCCAAACTGCTTGATCCCACTAGGGTCGTAGAGGGTTGGCGATTATCTCAACCAACACTGGGCGAAAGTGGAGCACACCCTGAATACACAATCATTCCAATTCCCACTCACACCTTTTTGGGATAATTTGGAACTGCATGATGTGCATGTCTTTTGAATGTAGGCGGAAACCAGGTTACCTGGAGGAAACCCATGCAAGCACGGAGGAGAACATGCAAACCCCACACAGAAATGTCCGAAACCAGGGACTTGAACCTGTGGCCCCTGTCTGACATTCTTCATGTTTTGTCTTTATATGTATTGTATGTCCTATTTCTACTATCCTGAGGGGATGCAATCTTAGTAGGAAGCAATTGGCTGTATATACAAATGAAACGTTAAAGATTATGATCGACAGGACACTCTGTACAGCGCTGTTTGAGATCAATACTATATTACACCCTACGTAATGAGAATGTGAGAATGTAATAGGAACAGCATTTTTAGAACAGCTTTTCTGAAAGAACTTTTTTTCTGTAAGAAAAAAGCTTTTCCTGAAGAAACAAGTGAGGGCTATATGTTTACATTAATCATATTCTGCATAAAAATGTAACAAAACATGATAAAAATAAAAAGGTAAAGTCTGTTGGGCTTTCTACACCCGAGCCTAAAGGCTCATCAGGCCGGTGCTTATTCCCGATTTCTGTATCGTGAAGCGACCAGGAGTTCAACTCCTCCTGGATGGGACGCTAGTCCATCGCAGGTTACCTTCCCAGTATATTTTTACTGGTACCCATTTATACTGCTGGGTGGCAGAGGCACACTTGTGGTTAAGACCTTACCCAAGGGTCTTAGCACAGTGGGGGTCTAACTGGGATTTGAACACACAACCTCCTGATCATGAGTGCAGCACCCTAACCACTACTACACCACTGGTTAAACCGCCTACTTCACTTTCTCTTTCAAATTTTGACTATGAATGGCTTATGCAAGACTGAGATGTACCAAAGTGCACTATTTCCCAGAATCCTTCATTACATTTCAAGATGGCTGCTACAAACTCAAATACCAGTAACGTGGTCAAGGTCACTTCAAATCACATACACAAACACACACACACACACACACACACACACACACACACACACACACACACAGACACCTGCCTCACATCTTGCACTACACCCGAGTCTGAACTTGCCAAGTGTCTGTGCTCATTATCAATTCTCTGCTCTCTGTCTTTGCACCAGGACACTTATTGCTATTTATTTTTGAATAGCTCTCTGCTTTACTGTTTTGTACCAGTCTGCTAGTTGCTCATGAAAACTAAATCTGCATTTGTATCCATATCTGTTGCTATATCTTTTACATATGTACACATGTATTTAGCCCATGCAAATAATATGTAAAAAAAAAAATAATAATAACTTAAAAAAAAAAAAACACTGGGGCGGCATAATGGTTTAGTGATTAGCACATGTGCCTCAAAACAAGATGGTCCTGAGTTTAAATCTCGTGTGAGGACATGTCTGTGTGGAGTTTATATATTCTCGCTGCACTTGCCTAGATTTTTTTCTGGGTACTTGTTTTCCTCCCAAGGACTAAATGTCAGAGCCATGTTGTCTAAATGGGCCTAACAGATTATGTCACCTCAATAACATGTTTACACTAATCTTACTAATAACATCAATAGTGTTATAACATTAATTACTGTGTCATCAGTTGAGAAATTCGAATTTAAAAACGTATCTCTTCCCAGTTTATGGACACATAATGCACTTTCTGATTTGAACACGCAGTTTCACTTCTAGTTATCTAAATAGATCTCGGCGTTAGACCTATTGGAAAGTTCCTGTATATGTAAATGTATTGAGTATCATAATATAATTTTAATATATTTCTGTAATCTCACAAATGTCTGATTTTAATAACATGAACAATATATAGTTCATGCAAAAGGCACTCACTTGCTAGAATCGAGTGCGCACTCGTGGGCTGTGGACAGAAAAACACACAATTTCCTGCAAAACGAGATTTGGCGCATCACAGTACCTTCCGTGTTGCTCAAGAGAAAGGTAAGTATACAGACTAGACAAATTGGCTGTCAGTGTGTGTAAATGGCTGTGTGTATATGTGTTGGCCCTGTGATGGTCTAGCAAGTTCAGTGTCAGCTGAGATAAGCCCCTAATAGGATTAAGCAGCTTGGTAAATTAGGGATAGTGAGTAAAAAAAAAAAAAAAAAATTCTACAATAGTCAAAAGTGAGAAACTGACCTGACATGACCCTTTCTTTATTTATTTTACTTTTTTGACCCTCCCCTATTTTCTCCTCTATTTTGGTCGTGTCCAATTCTCATCCGTCAAGTACAGATGCTCCCCAACTTATGTTCATCTGTTTTACGTTTTTTCGCTTTTACCTTTTTTTTTTTCAAAAAAAAAAAGTCAAATTTTGAGTTTAGACGTATCTACGTAGTACGCTGATGCAATGACACAATGACATAATGACGCTGTGTGCATTGCTTACAAATGACAGACTGAATGTGCCCCTCCTTCTTCCCAGTTCAGTTATATACATACAACCTTCACAATCCATTGAGCGGTGTAAGCCCAATGCACATTCCCCCTCTGTGACATGCACCACTGCCACCCGGCTCTTTACGAACTGCGAGTATGCATATTTGAATGCGGCTTAAGGAGGAGAAACTTTCCTCAGGGGGAAAATGCTCCCTGCCCCCTCGTATGAATGGCTGATTGGCTGGTGATTGCTGTGAGTGACAGTGACGTGAGTGTATGCCATCCTTCCCTCCATCCCGTGAAAGCTTAGCCAATGGACTCCCAATCCCAGTCCCATAGACTCCCAGTCACAGATGGCTGTAGTATTGACCCGGAGTTGAACGTGCGATCTCCAGGTAGAGAGTCGCACACTTTGTTGGCATCGGCGCGCCACTCAAGAGCCAATCCTTTTTTTTCTTATTAAATAATTGTCCCAGATATAATCTGTAAAATTTTATAAGGGAATTAGCTGGTATGCTTTACTTAGCATCTTGTAAAAGCTTTCAGATTTTGTCTGTCGCATCAATTTCCTATGTTTTGAAAGCAAAATCCATCAACTTTTATTACGCGTCTTGAAAAATGCTCTCTGATTTCATATGTTGTTTTCTTTACCGACATACAGTCACTTTTCAAGCACAAATTAGATCTTGGAAAGGAAATGTGTAGAAATCAAAAATGTTTTTGAACTGACTCCATATTGCTGAATTTAAAAAAAATATCAATAACACAATTTAAGACAAAATATAAAATAAGATAAAAACAGGACGTCACAGAATTTTGCACAGTACCGAATCGACAGGTTTCCTAAAAACGATCATTTTAGAGGTCGTGTTGATATCTGGTCAATACAGACCAAGTCATCTGTCTTTAATGAACAATCCGCCCTCTTGCTTTGCTGAGCTCATCACAGTGCAAGCAGTCCACACAGTAATTAGGTACACCACTACCACAAGCCTACAATATTAAGATTCAGGGCCTATGCATATGAAATACATGCCTCCTATGTGCATGCAGCTGGCAGCAGGACTCCTGGAGTACGACTGTAATCGAATTCATCAAAAGACCAGGAAACACACGAATAATTAGAATCTGAAGCTGCGCCCCAGTAACAAAAGACATCTAGTTGTTCATAGAATCCATTGTGACAAAGCCTGTTTGTTTCAATACGGCGGAAAAACGGATTCAACAATAAATGTGCTTAAGTGCAGCCATAGGCATGCAACGTGAAACATTAACATATGCGTCATGTTCCGGTCACAGCATGCATCACGACACGGTGGTATCATGGTTAGCACGCCCACCACACAGCAAGAGGGTAATGGGTTTGTGTCCCGGGCTCAGTGAGCGCGTTTCTGGATAAGACCTGGGAGCCAGCCAGTTGTAATGAAGTCGGCTGGCTGCCTCATGGAGTGTCTGACCAGCTGCTTAGCCAGTCATACTAGAAGTGGTAACTGGCTATGACAAAACATGACTGACTATTACTGGTGAAAGGTAAAAACATAGATACACAGCATTGTACATAGTCTAATTAATATAAAAACGAATTATACAAATTCATTAGTGATTGTGAATTGTCTGTAACAATCTTATATCAAATATGCTTCATGCACACACAACCATGATGTAGGAATGTCTGCACATATTTAGAATTAAGCTTAGATTAGTTCAAGTTTTCTAACAACAGTTTCGAGGCTTGGAGCAGGGACAGACCAGGTGCCTGAAATTTCGTGAGATACCGTATTTTTCGGACCATAAGGCGCACTTAAATCCTTCAATCTTTAAAAAAATTTGACGGTGCATCTTATAATCTGGTGCGCCTTGTGTGTGGATGAAGCCGCACAACTCAATCTCACTGATACCGTCATAACCCAAGTGAAGCAAACTCGGAGCTTTACCATCATACCGGTTGATAAACCAAACAACTCAAACCGCTAGATATTGGTGTCAATAGGTCGTAAGTTAGAGGGATCCAGGCTTTATGTCCAAATACTGGCATGACTGCTATCATAGTCAGGTAACTCACTGAGTAATACGTGAGTGGTTTTTCCACCTAATCTCCGTCTCTACCGATCATCTGTCTTGTTACGAATATGCTTCTGCATCTCAGAACGCTCAGCTGGCTTAATGAGAGTCTCATGTTCATCACCGGGATAAAGCACTGTTACAGGTCTCGGCCCGAGACCTCGGATTAACCTTCTTGAGTTTAAAGTTATATTAATACAGCTCCTTAAGTGTAATGACCTCCGTTCTGTAATGAACACAATACTCACGCTGCAAATGAGCATCCTCCATTTTTGTTACTGTGATGATGTTGTCGCTTTAAGGGGGCGTGGTTGAGAGAAGTTTAGGTCACAACTTGGAAGACTTTAAATCTCTGTCTCTATTAATCTGTGACTCCATGTACATGAGGGGAATAATAGATAATTAAATATTATAATATAATAATAAAAAAATAACAGAGGGATCCGTACTTTATGTCGAACTCTCGCAACTGTTAAACTCAGACACTGAAAATGAAAAAGTTGATGGATTTGTGGAAGAGGAATGAAGTGAAGAAGTGAGTTTCATTGTTTTATTTTGTTACAGTTGAACAATGTTGAGTTGTTGTGAAGTGTGTCATTTTATGTTTTATATTGTTATAACTGAACAATGTGAGTGTTACTGTGAGAGTTAAATCAAGTTTGACTTATCTGACTTTTGTTTTGCTCAATGCGCCTTATAATAAGGTGCGTCTTATGTGTGGACAATGGGCGTTCGCGCATCGTGCATTGATACTGCGTGTTGTAGTCCGGTGCGCCTTATGGTCCGGAAAATATGGTAAATAAACAGATCACGAAATATATTTTTATTATCTGTACTCTAGGCTAAAATAATATAAGTAGTACAACCAGCCTGTTCTAAAAGTTAAAATTAGATATAGTATCAGTAGTGATAATACGGGATAATTAAGTTAGGCTATCGTAAATAAATGGCTTCGTGTTAGGTTAGGTGCAATTTAAGAATTGCTAAGTGTATTATACATATTTAACCACGTACATTCTTGATGGTTTTAAATACATTTGGAACCTGGAGAAGACATTTCTATGCTTCAAAGTCACTGAAATATTCATGCAGTGGTCACGGAGGTTGATAGTGTTGTTGTTAAAACTGATGCATGAACATGGTGTGTGACTATCAATCCGGAGATTGCATCCGAATCCAGATAACCACACCCATCGGTGATCAAGAGTCCATGGAAGCTACCCGCCAAGCTTAAACAGACGGGAGGGCTGGCATGCGCTCACTTCTCTGTCAATCACAGAAATCACCAGCCAATCAAATGATGTGTCTGATCTCATTTGTATGATGGGGCGGAGAGCATTTTCCCTCCAAATACACATGGGCAGCAGTTTGGAAAGAGCTGGACATGTCACAGAGGGTTCACGTGTATGCTTACACCCAACTTGGTTAGTGGTGGTTGTGTGATAGGAAAGGCAATACTTGATGGTGGGAATTGGATACGACTAAAATTAGAAGAGAAAACTGTGGAAAATAAAATAAATAAATAAACAAATAGCCTCCTGAGACTCTTCTGTTAGTAGGATTGCCTGCTTGCTTTCATGCACAAATATATTTGAAAGATACGTGACATAGACATAAATAGAACAAACAAAGTGAGACACAACATTTAGCGCTCATCGAAATGGTGGAATGAAGTCGTTAGTAATATGGTGGACACCAATGGCACATCACGCGAGGGTTTTGTCCGGTCTTTTGCATATATGTATCTTTGTCAGCCAGTTTGCATTGAAGGCGATAATATACTTCATCGTTCATTTTCTATAACTGCTTAATCCTAATTAGGGTCACGGGGAGGCTGGAAGCCCATCCCAACCAACTCCGGGCAAGGGCAGAGTACACCCTGGACAGCTCACCAGGCCAACGCAGGGCGGAAGCACGCTGACGGCTATGCAGCTACTCTTGTCAAAAGTCAGCAATGGTTCTTTTACATGAACCTCACACCACAGACAGTGAGAGACGAGAGACATGACCGGCCTTTGAAACCCAGTGAGCTGCACTGGAGGGGGGACAGTGACGACACATGGAGAGTGGGGCTTGAACCCCCAAGCTTAGGATCAGCGATCCAGCTCCTTTACCACCAGACCACCACTGCCCAATAGCAGCTGGCTTTCCCAACAAAAACAGCATTTGACATCAGAGGTATGCGATGGCCTGGCAAGGTGGCTGCGATGTGTACCCCGCCCATGCCTAGAGTTGGCTCAGATTGGGCGCCAGCCTACCTGTGACCCTAATTAATGTTAAGCGGCTTAGAAAATGAATCAATTGATATCGGAGGCTATAATAGACAGCGCACAGCTCTGTGTATAGAGTTATCCTGCTCTGGGCACGCCAGTTTCCTCCCACGGCCCAAAGATATGCACATGAGGATAAATAGCTGTTCCAAATTGCCCCTAGTTGTGTGTGTGTGTGTGTGTGTGTGTGTGTGTGTGTGTGTGTGTGTGTGTGTGTGTGTGTGTTGCTCAGAGATGGCCTGGCAAACTGTTCAGATAGGCACCAGCCTCCCTGCAAATCTAGTCGGATTAAGCAGTTTGGTGAATGGATGGATGGATGGATGGATGGATGGATGGATGGATGGACGGATAGATGAAAAAGGGAAAAATATTCCAGCAGTGGCTCAGTGTTGTGCGTTTATTTTACTTTTCTGACTACAATCTTGTCGCATTAGGAACGACTAACGTTCATGTAGTGGGCCACCCTGGACTTCATTATCATCATTAAACTCGACACCCGAGGCAAAGTCGCTTTCATCGAGCCCAGGCTCAGTGCTGCTACTGCAGGGGCTTTGTCTTTCCTTAAAGGAACACCGCTGAGGACTTTAACCTCATATATTCAGTTAATTAAAAGGCAAATGGATCTAGTAATTCAACTCTGTGAATGTGATTGATGCCTCATCCTCTGAGGGTTCTCATTCCATTGTGAAGAAATCTAAAGACATGGCATTTTCTTTGAACATGGAATCTTCTTTATACGGAAGTTCAACGACTTCATTCCACATTAAAATCATATGTCAGGACCACAGTTAGAGGAGGCATGGCGGAATATTGTGGAAGAATCAGAACTGTGGTGAGGGACCAAAAGGTTTCTGGTTCGATTTTAAAACCAGCAGGAAAAATGTGTGTGGCGTGGGGGGTGGGGATGGGGGTGGCGGTGGGGGGCCGGGGATGAGCCGCACCTCTCCCATCCCTTCCTCCACCTTCATGGTTGAAGTGCACACTGCTCCAAGTGTGTATGTGTGTATGTGCTCACTTTGGATGGGTTAAATTCAGAGCAAAATTTTCCCTTGCAGGATTAATACGGTACAGCAAACTCCAAAAGAGAAGAAAGCGAGAGAGAGCGAGAGAGAGAGAGAGAGAGAGAGAGAGACTGGACAAAAAAAAAAAAAAAGCCTGGATTTAACTGCTGCATTTAACGACAAATGTTTACGACTCATTCATTCATTCATTTATTTGCCGAAGCGCTTTCTTCGGCTATGGCAGCAGAGAAGCTGGAGCCTATCTCAGCTGACTCAGGCTGAGTGTGGGATACCCTTTACAGCTCACCAGTCTCTCAAAGGACACACACACACACACACACACACACACACACACACACACACACACACACACACACACTCACACCTAGCTGCAATTTGGAACAGCCAGTAAATCTAACGTCCCTGGGGGCAGTGGTGGTCTAGTGGTATAGGGCACCAGATCGCTGATCCAAAGGTTGGGGGTTCAAGTCCCACTCTCCGCAAGGTTGTCACTGTCCCCCCCAGTGCAGCTAACTGGGTTATCAAAGGCGGGCCATGTCTGTCACTGTCTATGGTGAGAGGCATGTAAAAGAACCATTGCTGACTTTCATAAAGAGTAGCTGCAAAGTCGTCAGCATGTTTCTGTCCCTTGCTAAAAAGGGTTGTGGCAGGAAGGGCATCCGACGTAAAAACCTCTGCCAAATCAAACGTGCGAATCAGATGATTCGCTGTGGCGACTCCCGAGTAAAAGGGAAAAAGCCGAAAGGAAGACAGACAGACTCCAGTGCCACTAGCTGTATATGTCAGTGTGAATGGTTGTAAATGTTGATCTATGATGAGCTGGTGAGCTGTTCAGGGTGTACTCAGCCTTCACGCAATGTTGGCGGAGACAGGCTCCAACCTCACCATAACTCTAATACAGTACTGGGATCCCTCGCTACTTCGCGCTTCGATTCATACGGCTTCAGTGCATTGAGCTTTTTTTTAATTTTTTATTTTTATAATATTCATCGAATTAAAAAAATAAGGAAATTAAGGAAGAACAGGGGAAAAAGTTAAGGAAAAAAACCAAGACCAATTATGCAAAAAAAAAAAAAAAAAAAAACCCCAAACAATATGTGTGTATTTATATTTTATTTACATCTTATGCATTATTTTTGAATGTTTAACTGTTATTATATGCATTTATAGCACTGAATATGTATTTATTCATGTATAGTATGTACGTATAAGTCAGTCGGGGGGTAGGCGGGGTGATCCTACTTCACGGAATTTGGTGGTCGCGTGGGGATCTCGGTCTCAGATTAACCGCGGAAAGTGTGGGATCCCTGCATATTCAAGTGTTTCGGCACATGAGTGAGGAAATAATAGTGATTTTTTTTTTACGTTTGGCCCTGTGATGGTCTGGTGAGCTTTTTAGGGTGTTCCCTCCACCCTTGCCTGTCTTCTGCTGAGCCATTTAGCCAGTTAGTTTAATGTGTAAGTCTTTGGACTGTGGGAGGAAACTGGAATATGTGGACGAAATTCAAACAAGCACAGGAGGACCATCCAAATTCCTAAGTCCTGGACTCAAGCCCGACCTTTCTTGCTATGAAGCAGATGTCCTCGAGGACTATTTCAAAAGAGGTAATCCAGTAGATATCTTTTTATAGTAAAAAAAAAAAAAAAAATTTCAGACCATTGGTATTTTTAGGTTGTTTTTATTTACACGGTAAAGAATGAAGAATGAATCGTACTCCTTCTAGGCTACAGTTCAATGGGAGGGGATAGGGGGTGGAGCTACACTCCTAATCGACCGTCATAAATATATCAGCGCAATAAATGTGCAGAATAATAAATCAGTGTTTTCAATTACACAGTCTGTCTCGACTGAGCTGAAACCGTTGATTATGAAACTCAGGCGGCTCAGCAAGTATTGGAGGCTCCGTTCAGTTTAATGATAGATGAAGGATGCAATATTTAGAGCACGGTGAAGTCTATTTTGCATTGTGTTCAACTTCAGCCTGTGTACCATCTAAACATGATGCTCTCCGAGCTGGTATTTGTTTCTGGCCTGATTCTAAACTAGCTTTAATAGGATTGGACAGTAATGTCCAACCCACAGCTTTTCCGAAAGCACTCTTGTACAATTCATTAT
The DNA here is from genome assembly GCA_024760905.1 of Plotosus lineatus. Lineage (NCBI taxonomy): Eukaryota > Metazoa > Chordata > Actinopteri > Siluriformes > Plotosidae > Plotosus > Plotosus lineatus. Next base: position 44,680,107 of record CM045737.1, on the reverse strand, counting down.
ATAATAAAGCAATGATTGTATTTAAATGTTATTTAATCTGAACAGAACCCTCCCCCAAAGAAGTAATTATTGTGAATGTGATTAATGCAAAGTGATGCCATGATACTAAACTATAATAAGTCCATTAAAGCAAAAAAAAAAAAAAAAAAAAACAACCTATATAGTACTTTTCTCAGATAAGTCCCACAGATGAGTTGATATCCCCACAGCAGTGAATAATCATTCATTTTATGTACCCGCTTAATCCTAATTAGGGTCGTCGGGAGGCTGGTGCCCATCCCAGGTGACTCCAGGTGAGGGCAGAGTACACCTTGGACGGCTCACGAGGCCATCGCAGGGCGGAAACATGCGGACGGCTTTGCACCTCCTCTTGTCGAAAGTCAGCAACGGTTCTTGTACATGTCTCTCACCATAGACAGTAAGAGACATGACTGACCTTTGATAACCCAGTTAGCTGCACTCGGGGGGACGGTAGCCGGTAGCAACTCGTTGAGTGTGGGGCTTGAACCCCCAACCTTAGGATCAGTGACCCCCCCCCCCAGTAAATAATCAATGAGTGTCATTTTATGAACAAGAGTAACAAGCAGGGACTCAAACCCAGGACATTCTTGCTATGAGGTGGGCGTGATACCCATAATGCCACTGTGCCGCTCAGGAAAAAAAGCAACAAATCTCAATATTACATACAGTATACATGCATAGACTCTGGAAAGGTTTTTTAAATAGATTTTAATATTAGTTTCGGGGCGGTATGTTAGCGTCGTGTTTAGCAGGTCTGCTTCACCGCAAGGCCTGGGTTCGATTCCCAGCTCAGGCATTTCTGTGCAGAGTTTGCATTTGTGTTCCACCAGGTACTGTACTCCCGTTTCCTCTCTCAGCCCAAAAACATACAGTAGGCTAACTAGCAGTTTCAAATCACCCCTAGGTGTGAGTCTGAATGATTGTTTGAGTGCTGGCCTGGCAAGGTGTGCAGGGTGTACATCGCCCAGAGTAGGCGGAAATGGGCGCCAGCCTCCCCACGACACTAAATAGGATTAAGCAGTGAAGAATATAAATGAATGATATTAGTTTTCCTCATGGGTGACACTGTGGCGTAGTGGTTAGCACATCCTGTGCAGACAATTAATTGTGTCAGCAAGGTATCCAAAACCGTGTCCAATTAAATTTTCATGTGGTTGGCCAAGGAGACAACGTTTAGAACACCGGTCAAAGCAGCACAGTTTGTAACAGATGATGTCCAAAGCTATGTTTGTTTGGGTTTTTTTTCATCCTTTAATTAATTTTCTAAGATGTCCAATCCGAATTAGGGTCATGGGGAGGATGGTGTCTATCTCAGCTGACTCTGAGTGAGGGTAGCATACACCCTGGACAGCTCACCAGGCCATCGCACAGCCGACACTCACACAAGCATTCACAATCTCACTCATGCTTTGTCACGCTTACTTAAAACAGGCAGCATCATTACTGTCATCTTTTGAAAATAAAAAAATATAAATTTTACTTTCATGTGTTTCTTTGTAGTGCACACTCTATACCAAGCCACAGAGCAGGGGTTCCTTATATCTCTGTGTAATAGTGTATATACTAAAAGCTGTACAATATATATAGCACAGATGCTCCACCTGTGCAGCATACAGAACTCACCTGACCTGCCTCTGTAATGGTAAAAAAAAAAAGTAAAAAATCAGCAATAAAACTCTCGTTTAATTTATTTTTCTTTATTTTTTCATGTACTATATACTAAATCTTTGCACAATTATAAAAAATGTGACTTGGATTGTTGTCCCGTGTCGGTACCAACACAGGAAACCCAATAACGTCTGCAATGTCACCAATAAAACACAGATCTATTATGAATAATGGAACTAAAATGCCTCAAAAACAGAAGCTTCTACACTATTGCTCACATTGGCACAGAATAAAAAACATTATAGTCTTATCCTGGTAGGTAGGCAAACTTTCGCCGAGGAATATAACGCCAAACATTAATGTGACACGGAACATGAAACCGTTAGACGGATAATTAAACTAACAAGACAGGTAAAACAAATGAACATGGAAATCAGTTTGTGAAAGGCAGTGAAAAGGAATCTGCTTCCGCTTTAGCCTGTATTCAGGAAATTTAATGGAGAATTATTTATTTCCTGCAAGCTTGAAGTTAATTCAGTCCTTAAAGGAGTGATGCTACTCTTATAACACCGGCTTCGGACACCTATCAATTGAAATAGCCATCAGGAGCTCCACCCTTTGAAAGTGCCTAAATGTAATAATATTATATACAGTATATTATACTTCTCTGAAGGATATACTAAAACAATTACTACTGTTTCGCATATACCAGTAATTGCTAATTGCTCAATCATGCTTAATAATGTTACTGACAACAATTAGTTTTTACTAATATAATATACGTAGCGTATTCAAATGTTTGCGTACAGAAACTACTGATTTCAAAAGTAGCCCGACGCTAACAACTACTCCTACTACTAGTGTGTGTGCTCACTTTGGATGGGTTAACTGCCAAGGAAACAAATTCCCTTTTAATTATATTAATAAAATAAAAAAGGATTAATAAAGTATATCAAAAAACATTTTGAGGAAGGGAAGGTGAAACTATTACTATACATTTTTCTTGCTGGATCAGGAATATGACCAGAGGCGTTTTGGTCCAAAAACCCACTTCACAAACCATTAGGCCATGGTTACCCCTTATTACAGCATATTATGATTTGATGCCAATTGTGATTGAATTTTAGAATCACAATTTGTTCCAGTTTTATTTCTTGGATGCACCCCGCCTCTTTTTTATACCCCAATTGTGCTCCAATTGTAACCATAAATCATATTAAAAAAAAAAAAAAAAAAACATGTAGACTTTCAGGTGAAATGATGTAGTATGAGGAGCACTTCAGATACACTTACCCAATATGGCAACAACCTCATCATCTTGAATGACCTCTAGGGACCCTGACACCACAAAGCAGAGGCTATCCACACTTTCACCTGCATGGTAGATGAGATCCCCTGGAGCACTGTGGATGGTCTGAAACTCCATGGCAAGAGCCCTCAAACACCCATCACTAGCCAAGCGGAAAGCAGGATGCTCTTTGAATACCTTCCTGTTGAGATGAACACAAATATCTGCTCGCATATCCTTTGGGCAGATCTGTAACACCTGAAGGAAAACAGAGAAAAGGGCCAATCTTTTATCGCCACAGTGTCAATAACGGGTGAATAACCTTTCTTTTGCAATCATATGACTAAGAATAATGAAGACTAAAGTAAGACTTAGCTTGTAATCCTTTTGCTAGAATGGAAGACGTCCTAAAAGTATGTCTGAACACACGCCAGACTTTTTGCACACTGTGATTTTCAGAAAGTTTAACATAACATTTTAAGTGTGACCTTGAACATGTAAAGCACATTTGTCACTTTGCTGCGGATGTTATTGCAACGAGATAACAAATGAGCCCAAGTGATAGTTAGAGCAAGTGATGAAAACAAGCTCCTTGCATGCGAATTATAGTCTCTTGACAGCACTTGGCACCAGGTACCTTGTCAGTGTCGATTCCCCTGGACATGGACCAAGTGGAGACAATGTAGTCCATGACTCTCTCACTGAGTCCCTTAGGGACTTGATAGAGCTTCAGGAAATCTCTCACACTGTTCAGCATCTCGTGATAGCGATTAGTATTCGCATACATCTGCTGGAAGATAGTGGTCACATTTCCAAAGATGGTGGCATACAGTAGGGCTGGAATAACACAAACAATGATCATGAATCAAAATGGATAATAATAACAATTAGCATGAACATATAGTGCTTTACACAAGTGTGATTTTCAACATGAAGTCTTTCAGTCGAGAGTTTAAATGACTACTGGATAGTTTTGTCTATGCCACCACGGGAAAGTCAACAAGTCAATTTATTAATAACAAAATTAAAACCCAAACAAACAGTGACTCATTCACCACCACACAGACACATGGAGAATAAAAACACTAACTCAGGTAGGCAGACAAACCTACATCGAGCACAACAACACCAAACATGAACAGTAGCACGGAACATGAACTCGTTAAACGAATAATTAAACCAAGACAGGTAATACAAATGAAAGTGAAAAATCACCTGCTGAAGGTGGTGAACAGAAAATTCAACGTAAACCTTTCCTGCTTTCGCCCCAGACGGAGTCAGAAAACACAAGGAAGATTTATTTATTTATTTGTTTGTTTCATTAAGGGCTGAAGTTGATTGACGGAACAGCGCTACTCCTATAAAACCAGCTACAGACACATCTCAATAAAGATGTCTATCAAGAGTGCTGCTTCTAGGAATCACCTAAATTTTAATACAGACAGAAAAAACTCAGACATTTGGAGGTTACATAATAGTCACCCGACCGATTCCGATAGAACCATCTTGCCATTCCATCTGTAGGTCTGATGTTTATTCTTTATTCTTTATATTTTTACTATATATTTTATTCTTCTTCGCAAAATTAGACTGAAAACCAGGCTTTCACTGGACCATTTCAGAGCATTTCCATTTACAGTACTTACTGGGGATTAAACCACCGACCTTTGGATCACCAATCCAGACCTTCAATCACTGAGCCACCCACTGCTAATGCACCACGTTCTTGGGTTTAAACCATGCCTTTATCCATTCATTTATTTTCTAAGCCACTTAATCCTAATTAGTGCAGCAGGTGGCGTAGTGGTTAGGGTGCTGCGCTCATGATTGGGAGGTGGCGTGTTCAAATCCCAGTTTGACCTTACTGTGCTAAGACCCTTGGGCACGGTCTCAACCACAAGTGTGCCTCTGTTCACCCAGCAGTATAAATGGGTACCAGTAAAAATATATTGAGAAGGTAACCTGCGATGGACTCGTGTCCCATCCAGGAGGAGTTGAACTCCTGGTCGCTTCAAGCTACGGAAACCGGGGATAAGCACCGGACTGATGAGCCACGAAGCTCGGGTGTAAAAAGCCTAAAGGACCTTTCCTAATTAGAATCGTAGAGAGACTGGTGCCTATCTCTGCCAATGCTGGGCGAAGGTAGGGTACACCCTGAACAGCTTGCTAGACCATTGCGGAGCTGGCAAAGATGTAACCACCCATGGTTATTTTCCCACCTGGGGAGATGTGGAACAGCCGATTAGCCTCGTGTACATGTTTGTTAACGTGGGAGGAAGCCAGAGTACCTGAACAGCTCACCAGACCATTGCAGGGCACATGAACAATGATTCACATACTTACATCCACACCTCGGCGCAATTAAGAACAACCAATTCATCTAATTTGCACGTTTTTGGATTGTGAAAGAATACTGAAGAACCCAGAGGGAACCCACGCAAGCACGGGGAGAACCTGAAAACTCCACACAGAAACCCCTGAGCTTGGGAATCGAACCTCGGACTGTGAGGTGGAGTTACGAGATTCAACTTTAGACTCAATCAAACAAAATTGACTCTAAATGATGCAAAGATAAACATGACAATTGAGGATGTTATCATTTGACTCGCATTTTTTGTAGACAAAGTCAGAGAGGCTAGATTGAGATGGTTTGGACATGTACAGAGGAGGGATAATGAGTATATTGGTAGTAGGATGCTGAGGTTGGAACTACCAGGCAGAAGGCCTAGAGGAAGACCAAAGAGACGATTCATGGATGTGGTGAAGGAGGACATGAAGGTAGTTGATGTAAGAGAAGAAAATGCAGAGGATAGGGTGAGATGGAGGCAGATGATTTGCTGTGGCAACCCCTGAAGGGAAAAGCCGAAAAGAAAAGAAGAAGATCATTTGTATGAAATCAAGCAAAATTCAACCCCAACGCACTTATTTTTTCATTGCAACCCATTACCACTTCATTCCATCTCTCTCTGCATGCAGTCTCGGTTCTGTTCCAATACAATTTCTTTGTATAATTCCAATACACATCTATTACCAGTCAATAACATTGAGCGACAAACAAATACTCCGTGCTCAGCAGTGGCACTGCCGATCGATTGCATCTCCGACAATCCCCACAGGTCAGCATTTTTTTTCATAGGCATGTCACCCTCTGTCCTCTCCAGATGCCCCTCTCCCAAGCCAAGCTGACACAAATCAATTCTGGCTCTGCCAATTCCACTGACAGATGAGCCTCCTGGATCCCATTTCAAGTTAAGTGAAGTGTGACGACTACGCTGCACTCCGCTTTAATGCAGTGGACACTTGGCACGGTGCCAAATTATTTAGTTGCTCCCGGCACGTCGTATTCGTTGCTGCTGTGAGAACAGCACACAACCTTGCCAAAGGAGATTCACAGAAAAGGTGTGTTTGCATGTTAGTCACAGTGTGGGATTAATGGCAATTTTATGCCAACATTAAGTACACACCAGGTAGACAGCCTGCGAATAGGTTCTGTCAGGCCATAAAACCGGAGGCGTTCATCATGGCCAAACAGCAGCGTTGAGAGTGCAGAGAACGAGCACCTGAGCACATCTGTAATGACAGCTGTACTGCCGTTTTTATCCAAGCGAGATACAAAAGCTGCAGCCATAATGGATGAGGTACATCCAAAAAGTCGGAGGAAATACTACCATTCCAGGATATTACAGTTACTGTCATCTCACTAGTCTCTGAAATTTGTGATGATCCGAAACATGCCAAGTCCTGTTTTACAGGCCACATTATTATGATTATTATTATTTTATCTATGTACTATAACACACTTCATACATACAGGATAAAAAGATTAAAAGGGACATGGCCAAGGAACATCTACATCATTGACTTCACTGAACATGCTAGGAGCTAAAAACAACTCACTTATTTGCCAAACCGATTAACCTTACTATGGTCATGGAGAGGCTGGAGCCTATCTCAACCAACACTGGACAAAAGTGGGAAGTTGTACACCCTGAACAGCTTGCCATATCATTGCGGGGCCAACAAATATACAGGAATCCCTCACTTTCCGCTGTTAATTGGGCTCAAAATCCCCATGTGACTACCAAATTCCGTGAAGTAGGATCACCCCCCCTGACCCCCCTGACTGACGTATACGTACATGTACTATATGTGTATATCTTCTTCTTTTCCTTTCGGCTTTTCCCTTCAGGGGTTGCCACAGCGAATCATCTGCCTCCATCTCACCCTATTCTTTGCATCTTCTTCTCTTACACCAATGACCTTCATGTCCTCCTTCACCACATCCATGAATCGTCTCTTTGGTCTTCCTCTAGGCCTTTTGCCTGGTAGTTCCAGCCTCAGCATCCTATTACCAATATACTCACTATCCCTCCTCTGTACATGTCCAAACCATCTCAATCTAGCCTCTCTGACTTTGTCTCCAAAACGTCTTACATGTGCTGTCCCTCTGATGTGCTCATTCCTGATCCTATCCATCCTCGTTACTCCCAAAGAGAACCTCAACATTTTCATCTCTGCTACCTCCAGCTCTGCCTCCTGTCTTTTCCCCAGGGCCACTGTTTCTAAACCATACAACATCGTTGGCCTCAACACCGTCTTGAACACTTTTCCTTTCATTCTTGCCGATACCCTCCTATCACACATAACACTGGACACTTTTCTCCAACCATTCCAGCCTGCCTGCACACGCTTCTTCACCTCTTTTCCACACTCTCCATTGCTCTGGATTGTTGAGCCTAAGTACTTAAAATCCTCCACCTTTCTTATCTCGCTCCCTGTAATCTCACCGTTCCTCTTGGGTCCTTGTCATTCATGCACATGTATTCTGTTCAACTGAGGCTAATCTTCATTCCCCTCCTTTCCAGGGCATACCTCCACCTCTCCAGATTTTACTTGTTATCTGCTCTCACAATGTCATCTGCAAACATCATAGTCCATGGGGAATCTTGTCTAACCTCGTCTGTCAGCCTGTCCATCACCATAGCAAACAAGAAGCGGCTCAGAGCTGACCCATGATGCAGTCCCACCTCCACCTTGAACTCTTCTGTCACACCGACAGCACACCTCACCACTGTCTTACATCTCTCATACATGTCCTGCACCACTCTAACATACTTCTCTGCCACTCCAGACTTCCTCATGCAATACCACAGTTCTTCTCTCGGCACCCTGTCATATGCTTTCTCCAGATCCTCAAAGGCACAATGCAGCTCCCTCTGACCTTCTCTGTACTTCTCCATTAACATCCTCAAGGCAAAGTACTATATGTGTATATAATAACAATAAATACATATTCAATGCTATAAATGATTATAATAACAATTATCATTCAAAAATAATGCATAAGATGTAAATAAAATAGAAATACACACATGCGAACGCACGCAGGCACTCAGACCTGCACCTCACAACAATGTAAGTAGTTTTGATGGGAGGTTTTGGGTTGTTTTTTGTTTTGTGGTTTTTTTTTTTTTTTTTGCATAATTTGCCTTGTTTTTGTGGCATTTTCCTTAACTTTTTCCCCTATCTTACTTAATTTCCTTATTTTTTAATTTGATGAATATTTAAAAAAAAAAAAAACATGATGCACTGAAGCCACATGAATTGAAGCGCGAAGTAGCGAGGGATCCCTGTATTACTATTCACACTCACACTCAAATCTGGGGTCAATTTCATCAAATTAGTCTACATCAAATTAGCTTAATGTGCAGGTCTTTGGACTGTGGGACAAAACCAAAGTACCCAAAGGAAACCCATGCAAACATAGGAAAAACATGCAAACTCCACACAGAAACATCTTCGCCTGGCCCAGCACTTGAACCAAGGACCTTCTTGCGGTGAGGCCGACATGCTAATCACTATGCCACCATGTCAATAATTTTAATGAGAAATGCTACACATAGATTACAGAAATTCAGTTTCTCACACAGTTGTGCTAATTTATGCTAGTTAGCGATTTGTACTATATTTTGCTGTCGTATGACAAACACAAGGATCTTCTGCTTTAGGATTTGAACAATTTGAGAGAAATGTAAATGACCTCATGCTAGATCTCAAAACCCTGAGCTTCTTTTAGTACTTGTTTGGGTTTCATCCTGGCGCACCAGTTTCCTTTCATAGTCCAGACCTGGGCATTAGGTAAACTGTTCATGCTAAATTGCCAATAGGTCTGAGTGTGAATGTGAAAAGTTGCAGTGTATTGGCTTCAGGCTCCCCGGACCCCTAATAGGATAAAACAGTTCAGTAAATGAATGAATGCCAGGCACAAACAGATTACTACAACTTGGTATACAGTAGTTATACAGGAATCCCCCTTGTTTCACGGTGAATGGGGACCAGCCTCCCCTCTAAATGCGAAAAACCGCAAAATGACTTCTGCCACTTCTTAGGGACACCCACCCACCTATATATTATACTAGTATAAAATTTATATAGAACTTAATTTAAAAGTGTTCTATGCATGTTAATGTCATACAGGCAACGTGTATTAATATATAAATAAATTATACACCTTATAATGACAATAAATATAAATAAATACTGTATAACAAACCTTATAAATAACATATCCACGGCCACGTCGAGAAGGAGAATCACTGGCGGCTTCAGAACCTTTGCTTTAGTACGTATCATGTTAGTGTCCAAACTCACATTATTTTTATGGCAGTCCGTAATCCACAACGATAAGGCATTTTCCATTTTCACAACTGTTATCAGCACGCTATAAATAGCTCCGTGCTCAACCAGTTTCCATGTTGATACTCTCCCAGTGATTTTGGTTTTTGTTTTTCCCTCACCACTATGGTGAACACAATTTTTCCCGCACCCCAGTGCTTCCCTGAGCTCAATAAAAGTCATTGTTTCATGAAAGAGGAAAGGTGAGTTGGATGCTGGGAAATATAATCTCGACCAATCAGCTTGCTGGATTCACAGCCAATCAGAGAACACTCAAGTCAAGCAGGAGAACAGAGCATCTTGGGTAACGTAGTTGAATGTACATGTAATGCTGTAGTGCACATGAATTTTGAATAATCTTTAATTTTTTAATTTCCCGATGGGAAATCCTGCGATATTACGGGGACGCGAAGTAGGAAACGTGAAATGGTGGGGATAACTGTATTGAATTGTCTTCGCCCAGTGGGTGTCTGATGAATAAGTCATTTTCCCGCTGGGATTTTGGGAGTTTTCCAACATCCTCTTATGCACCGATTACATCCAAAATTGAATGGTTTATTACTTGTACCATACCCTACTAACAAAAAAAAGGATCATTAAAATGCATGCATAACTTCTGATGTTATGCTGCACACAAACAAACAGACGGAATAACAAACAGAGGAAAAACAACCATCTGCTGAAGGAAATGAGGAATACAATGGTACTTTTTTTGTAAATATTTACCATGCATACCGTAAACAAGTTATTTTAAGTACTGTAATGAAGAATAATTTAATTATAAGTAAGGTTTCATCTCACGTCATCTTACTAAGGACATAGGGATCCTGTTGCCTAACTCTTGTGAAGGTGGGATGCACCCTGAAACAGCTCGCCAGACCACTACAGGGCAACACATACAACTATTTATACTCATATTTAGGGGGCAATTTGGAACAGACAATTAGCCTAATCTGTATGTCAGTGGACTGTGGAAGAAACCCACAGAAGCATGGGAGGAACATTCAAACTCCACACACAAACACCTGAGCCTGGGACTCGAGCTCAAGACCTTCATACAATCAGGCAGATGTGCTAACCAATTACACCACCAAAATACTATACAAAAAAGATTTTGTTATGTAGTGAATACTACGATGGCTTGGCGAACTGTCCAGGGGGGGGGTCTATCCTGTTTGGCAAGCTGTTCAGGGTGTACCCCACCCTCGCCCAGAGTCGACGGAGATGGGCACCAGCCTCCCCGTGACACAAATTAGGATGAAATGGTTCATAAAATGAATAAATGACTGATGAATACAGTACTAAATAAAAAAATAGTTCAATTGAGACTTTTTGTATCATACCACATAATTTTCCTGCCCAGCACGGCACCATCATTCAACATAGCCATCATGTCAGGATAAGATCTGTCTGTCTAATCACATATTTTTTATATAGCTTTAGGCCTTATAGGTCTATAAAGAGACACACCGTTCCTCAATCACTCAGCATCTATATTTAGTTTGAGTGCATCTGCTTATATGTGACATGACTGCACATAGACGTTACAGTCTACATAAAATTATGAATCCATTTTTCCTAGACCTAACCACAGCATCCCTAAAGAGGACTGCGACATTTGTGTCAGATTTTTTTTCTCTAAAAAAAAATGGAACAATCAAAGCAACCCTATGGAAAAAGATATCAAGGTTTTTTCCTACTGATTCCAACCATATGGTCTAATTACCTGGAGGCCTTAAATGATAACAATCTATTTCCCAGCAGGTTAAAAACCACAGAAAGTAACCCCGGGTTTACACTAGGGCATGGGATTCGTGATTTATGACCACGCCTGAAGCACAAGATGGATATAAAAAGGAGGTAGGGAGCATTCAAAAGATGAAACTTGAAAGAATTGTGTTTCCAAGTTCATCAAGATCCCATATCATAGCACTTCTAGGTCTGTTACACTGTGTTAAGGTCTACTTCCCTCTACTATGATTCCCACGTTCCATCATGATTGGCATTAAGTCGTAACACATTATGATAATCATGGGAAAATCTTTGACAGTTAATAATTTGGCCGCAATTTGCATCATCATCAGGAATCTAAGTTCACTTGAGATCACCATGATTCCACCAGGTTCCCTCCAGATCATTACAATTCCACCAAGTTCTTTTGAGATCATCACAACTCCACCAAGTTTCCCCAAGATCATCACAATTCCACGAAGTTCCCTCAAGATCATCATTATTACGCCAAGTTCCATCAAGATCATCCACAATTCCACCAAGTACCCTCAAGACCATCACAATTCCACCAAGTACCCTCAAGACCATCACAAATCCAGCAAGTTCTTTTGAGATCATCACAATTCCACCGAGTTCCCTCAAGATCATCATTATTACGCCAAATTGAATCCAGATTTCACCAAGTTCTTTTGAGACCATCACGAATCCACCAAGTCCCCTCAAGATCATCACAATCCACCAAGTCCCCTCAAGATCATCACGATTCTTCCAAGTTCCCTCAAGAGCATCACGATTGCATCCAACAATCCCCCCCTCCCCCAATATCCATCATGATTCTGTAAAATCATGGAGACTGAGGACATCTTTGCAATTTTTACTCCAACAGTCCAAAGACATGCAGGTTAGACTAATTGCTGTTCCAAAGTACCCTAAGCTTGACTGTGAGGGTGAATGGTTGTGTGTGGTTTTGTTGGCCCTGTGATGGTCTGGCGAGCATTTCATTGTGCACCCTGCCAGACTCTGCCTCCAGTGTCCCCACAAATGAAAATTAATTGGTTCTGCAAATAAATGAAGGAACAAATTAATTCATTAATTATCCCGATTATTGATTCTGTAGCACTTCAAGGTCTGTTACACTCTGTTGAAATCTACTTCTCTCTACTATGATTCCCACATTTCATCACAATTGGCATCAAGTCGTAATATATTATAATAATCATGGGAAAATCTTTGACAGTTTATAGTTTTTCCGCAATTAGCATGATGATCAGGAATCCACCAAGTTCACTCAAGATCATAACCATTCCACAAAGTTCTCTTGAGATCACCACGAATCCACTAAGTTCCCTTAAGATCACCATGATTCCACCAAGTTCCATCAAGATCATCACAATTCCACCAAGTTCTTTTGAGATTATTACAAATCCACCAAGTTCCTTCAAGATCACCACAATTCCACCAAGTTCCCTACAGATCATCACAATTCCACTAAGTTCCGTCAAGATCATCATTATTACGCCAAATTCCATCCAGATCATCACAATTCCACCAAGTTCTTTTGAGATCATCACGAATCCACCAAGTCCCCTCAAGATCTTCACAAATCCACCAAGTTCTTGCAACATAATTTCGAGTCCACAAAGTTCCCTCAAGATCAACACAAACCCACCAAGTTCCCTCAACATCGTCATGATTGCATTCTCCCCCGATTTGTCATGATTCTGTCAAATCATGGAGACCATGGACATCTTTACAATTTTTACTCTCACAGTCCAAAGACATCAATGTTAGGCTAAGTGGCTGTTCCAAACTACCCTAAGTTTGAGTGTGAGTGCGAATGGTTGTGTGTGGTTTTGTTGGCCCTGTGATGGTCTGGCGAGCATTTCATTGTGCATCCTGCCAGAGTCGGCTGAGACTCTGCTTCCAGTGTCTCCATGACCTAAGATTAATTGGTTGTGCAAATAAATGAAGGAACAAATTAATTAATTAATTATCCCTATTGATTTTGTTGCCTGTATTTTGGCTGAATGGGATGAACTACTGACTGTGATTGTATAATTCGATAAAGTCACTCATTCACTCACTCATTTGCCGAATCACTTAACCCTACCATGGTCACGTGGAGGCTGGAGCCTATCTCTGCTGACACTAGGCAAAAGTGCGGTGCACCTTAATCAGCTCGCCAGACCATCACGGGGTTAAAACATACAACCATTCACAGTTGCACTAACACCTATGGGCAATTTGGAGCAACCAGTTAGTCTGATGTGCATATCTTTGGACTGTAAGAGCAAACTGGAGAACCCAGGCATGCACAGGGAAAGCATGAGAACCGCACACAAAAAAAAAAAAAAATGCCCTCACAGAGACCAGAACTCGAACCCTGGATCTTCTTTCCATGAGGTGGCTATGATAACGGGATTACTGTCAAAATACATGATTCCCGGGAAGTGGTGGCCTGGTGGTAAAGGGTGATGGATCACTGATCCCAAGATTGGAGGCTCAAGCCCCACTATCACTGGGTTGTCACTACTGGCCCCCCAGTGCAGCTAACTGGGTTATCAAAGGCCGGCCATGTCTCTCACTGTCTATGGTGGGAGGTGCATGTAAAAGAACCATTGCTGACTTTTGTCAAGAGTAGCTGCATAGCCGTCAGCGTGTTTCTGCCCTGCGATGACCTGGCGAGCTGTCCAGGGTGTACACTGGCCTCGACCAGAGTCAGCTGAGATGGGTGCCAGCCTCTCCACGACTCTAATTAGGATTAAGCGGTTCAGAAAATGAATGAATGAATGAATGAGTACATGATTTATCATGTGTATTAATATATTCAGATTACTCTTTGGAGTCTGAGTTGACTGAAATCTACAGAGAAGGAAACTTTTAGTTCCGCGTTGAAGGAACAGTCAAGGGTTTCTTTGAGAGTCAAAACCCAATAAAGTTTTTCGAACTCCACGGATGACTAACCCTCACCCTGGGGTCTGCTGTGACAGCATAGTGTATGATGCAGATTGGTATAATCAGTGGTTTTGTTGCTCACAGATCAAAAACTGTAGTGAGTCATAGAGATGCCAACTTTCACTGGGAGAGAAAGAAGAACCCTTCTGATGATAGTGTGTGTGTGTGTGTGTGTGTGTGTGTGTGTGTGTGCTCCGTGTTCGTGCCTGACAGTTTGTAGATAACCTTGCTGTCTGCAATTGTTGTGCAAATACAAAAGAAACACCCCAGGATGGTGGTTGCTATGGCGATGTCAAAGCTTTCTGAAACGGCATATGCATAGTTTTGATCTTGTGCTGACAGCTTTGAAATATATAAAAGACAACATATATATATACTTCGGCTAAAGGACCCGAATGTTCTTCACCCAAATGCTGTTACATACATAAGAGTTCCCTTAAAAAAGGCTAAAACTGAGTCTGGATCGAACGCAAGAAACACATTGCTGTGAAATGATCAGACCTCGTATGTGTCTCTCTTATATTCTCCCAGTAATACAACACTGCTTAAAGACCTTACAGCTGCACATTAATGACAAGCTCCCTCTCAGCAATTTGCAGCGGATAGTGTCAGCTAAAAGCTTCGGATTTAACGCCCTGTCACTTACAGCTCACAAAAGTATTCTGAACAGGAGCCTGCAATGCATGCTGGGACATTTTACAGCTTATGCAAACAGTACATAGTCAGATGCTGCATGGATCACCTCTAGAGTTTCTCCAAATAGCCATGAGAGCAAATCTCTCTCTCTCTCTCTCTCTCTCTCTCTCTCTCTCTCTCTCACTTACTTACTTGCTGAACCACTTAGTCCTATAAATGTCACAAAGCCAACACCGGACGAAGGCAGGGTGCACCCTGTACAGCTAGCCAGACCATCACAGGACAACACACACACACTTACAACCATTCACACTCACAGTCACACTGAGGGCCAATCTGAAGCAGCCAATTAGCCTAATATAAATGTTTTTGAACTACAGGGATCCCTCAGTTTCGACGGTTAATGGGGACCGAGATCCCCCCCCTGCGACCACCCATTTCCGTAAAGTAGGATCGACCCCCCCCCCTTCACTGACGTATACGTATATGTATATGTGTATATAATATCAATAAATACATACTCAACACTATAAATGCTTATAATCACAATTAAACAGTCAAAAATAATGCATAAGATGTAAATAAAATATAAATACACACAAACACAGAGATGCGCACCTCACATAAAAATGTAAGTAGTTTTGTTAGGGGGTTTTGGGTTGTTTTTTGTTTTTGTTTGTTTGGGGTTTTTTTTTTTTTTTTTTGCATAATTGGCCTTGTTTTGCTGCATTTTTCTTAACCTTTTCCCTATTTTGCCTTAATTTCCTTATTTTTTTATCATCATCATCATCATTTTCTGTACCCGCTTCATTCTAATTAGGGTCATGGGGAGGCTGGTGCCCATCCCAGCCAACTCAGGGCGAGGGCAGAGTACACCCTGGACAGCTCGCCAGGCCATCGCAGGGCGGAAACACGCTGACGACTTTGCAGCCTACTCTTGTCGAAAGTCAGCAATGGTTCTTTTACATGCCTCACACCATAGACAGTGAGAGACATGGCCGGCCTTTGATAACCCAGTTAGCTACACTGGGGGGACAGTGACAACCTTGTGGAGAGTGGGACTCGAACCCCCAACCTTTGGATCAGCGATCCAGTGCCTTATACCACTAGACCATCACTGCCCAGACTTATTTTTTTATTTTTCAATGAATATTTTTGAAAAACCCGCAATACACTGAAGCCGCAGGAACTGAAGCACGAAGTAGCGAGGGATCACTAGGAGAAAACTGGAGTACCCAGAGGAAATGCACTCAAGCATACTGAGAACATGCAAACTCTACATAGAAATGCCCCCAAGCCGGAGATTCAAACCCAGGACCGTCTTGCGGTGAGGCGGACGTGCTTACCACTCCGCCACCATGCCACCATTAACTATTTCTCCTGTAATAAAATAAGCCCAGTAATCTTCCGTTCATTTTTCAGAGAGATGGCAATGAAACCACTTTCAGAACCACTTACAGTAATCCTAATCCTAAGTGTCCATCTCAGCCCAGAGTTGGCCACACAACCATTCATACTCACATTTCGGGGTAATTTGGAACAGTTAAATAACCCACTGTGCATGTTTTTGGACTGTGGGAGGAAACCAAAATACCCAGAGGAGACCCACACAAGTACTTGGAGAACATTCAAACTCTGCACAGAAATGCCCAAACTGGGAATCGAACCCAGGACCTTTTCCTGTGAGGCAGACATGCTAACCACTACACCACAGTGCCAGGGTGTGTGTTTTGGTCTGACCCCGTGAATTCCTCATTATGGATGTCCGATGGACGTGACTCACAGCCTAACTGACATTCAGCAAATGAACTGGAGGTGCACTGACCACAGGCCTCAAGTTCAGTCAACAATTACTGACAAGAAATATATGAAAACTGATAAATAACAGACGCGTAATAGAGCTCCACATAAGAAAACGGACGACTTCAGGAGAAGTACGCTAAAACTACCATACATGTAATGGGTCCTCACCGGGTCTGAAATGGATAGCAGCGTCCATCCTCTGGGCTATCGTGACAGCTTAGAGCAGTAGTGGAAACAAAGTTTCTATCCATCAAACAGACATCTGGTCCCGCCCCTTCACAGGAAAAAGGTCCTGGGTTCAAGTCCAGGGCTCAGCGAGCGAAAGCGTTCCTAGGTGAAGTTTACATAGTCTCAATGTGCTTCCATGGGTTTCTTCCGGGTTCCATCCAAAGACAATCAAATTAGGCTAATTGGAAAATCCAAATTGCCCCTAGCAGTGGTGGACTAGCGGTATAGGGAGCTGGATCACTGATCCAAAGGTTGGGGGTTCAAGTCCTCTTCTTCTTCTTCTCCTTTCAGCTTTTCCCTTCAGGGGTCGCCACAGCGAATCATCTGCCTTCATCTCACCCTATCCTTTGCATCTTCTTCTCTACCACCAACTACCTTCATGTCCTCTTCACCACATCCATGAATCGTCTCTCTGGTCTTCCTCTAGGCCTTCTGCCTGGTAGTTCCAACCTCAGCATCCTACTACCAATACAGTGGGGGTTCAAGTCCCACTCTCCAAAAGCCGTCAGCGTGTTTCCGCCCTGCGATAGCCTGGCGAGCTGTCCAGTGTGTACTCTGCCCTCGCCCGGAGTTGGCTGGGACGGGCGGCAACCTTCCTGTGACCCTAACTAGGATTAAGTGGTTACAGAAAATGAACTAATGAATAAATTGCCCCTAAATGTGAGTGTGAATGTTGCCCTGTGATGGACTAGCAATCTGTTCAGGGTGTACTTATGGATGTTTAATGGATTCTTTCATATTTTCAGAATTATTCATTTCAAGTGTTATGTCTGCTGTTGTTGTGAAACATGTTTCAGATTGATGACCCCCATATTCATGACTGATTCGGTCCCATCTCGCCCTGAAGTTCTTCACTTTGCTACACAATGCAGCACTTCCTTTCCATTTTCTCTATGGATTTTCTCTATAATTAAATAAACATCGCTCTAATGGGCACCATGAAGTTGCTGAGGTGTAGTGAAGTGTTTGAAATGGAGACATCCGAGTCTCATGGGTTAGAAAGAGCAGAGAGAATGTTTAACAGACGAGGGAAAGGAAATGACAGGCAGTGCTCGGACTACATGAGCCAGAACTTTATCAGGCTCTCTTCTCTACCACCACAGACCTGCTGCAAGAAAGCCCGTTTTCTAAGCCGTTTAATCCTACTTAGGGGCGTCCATCTCAGGCAACTCTGGGCGAGGGTGGGGTATACCCTGGACAGCTCACCAACAATCACAGAACCATTCACATTAGTTAGTTAATTAGTTAGCACATCTGCCTCACAGCAAGGAAGCCTGGGTTCGATTCCCAGCTCAGAAATTTCTGTGTGGGGTCTGCATGTTCTCCTTGTGCTTGTTGGATTCCTCCGGATACTCTGGTTACCTCTCACAGTCCAAAGACATGCACACTAGCCTAACTGGCTGTTCCAAATTGCCCCTACATGTGCACTTATTATTAAATCACCATCAAATTCTTTAAGGTAGCGACTGGGACAAAAGGCTGAAACGAGGTTATGAAAATTTCATTGTAGTTCAAGTCCACGGTCAGAAAAACAGCCAGTTGTGGTTGGTGTGACTCCCTCATTGGGGACCTGTAGGGTGATTATTATTGTCCTCTTCTTCCACTTATTCCGGGGTTGGGTCATGAGGGAAGCAGCATAAGCAGGGAGGTCAAGATGTCCCCCTTCGCCAGCTTCCTCCAGCTTTTCCGGGGTAACACGAGGCCTCACCAGAGCAGTGTTCCTCCAATGTGTTCTGGGTCAGCTCCAGGATCTCTTCTCAGATAAACACCACACCAGGGATGATGATAATGATGATGATGATGATGATGATGATGATTAATAATAATAATAATAATAATAATAATAATAATAATAATAATAGGAGTAGTAGAAGTAGTAGTACTAATCCTGTTCACTATAAAGTAGGTTTTTATAATTAACGTATACGACGTGATAAGCGCCCAGGGCGCTTGAAATTGGAGTGGGTGGGCACTTATTAAAATGAATACCAGCTGAGTGGAACTGTAAGTGCTTATTACCATCGAGGTGGAAAACATGAATAATAACAGAACAATAAAAGAGTTTTACTGGTATTTGTATTATTCATTTTGTGGTATCAACCAAACTACTCACATAAAAGCTGAAAATAAACAGAAAACAGCATAAATTTACAAAAAAAAGGACTTTTCCCTCCCGATGCTGTTCCTTTAAACATTTTCCTGAAAGTAAAATTGAGCCAATCAACATGAATGTCAACTTTAACACATGGCACGTTGAACCAATCAACATGAACATAAGCAAAAGCACATGGCCAGGCACGTGCTTAAAGTTATGAAGTAAGTGAGCAGGAGAATCGGGTGAAAAATTCTCGTCATCACTTTCTGATAGGTCCATATCTGACTCATTGCTCCATTCATTCAGAGCATCCCATAGTTTTGCTGTAGCAGTTTCTAATGGTTCATCGGTTGTTGGACATTTACCAAGAGAACACAGCAAAATATTTTCCTATTTTTTAAAGCATGGCCAAACAATCAAATGTGTTGTTACTGATGAACATGATAGACATTCCCCAGTGGCAGGGGGTCTTGAAATACCGTGTAAACTCACTTTTACAGGCAGTGAACGCTTCATTTTACTGTTACAGAGACTGATCGAATAAAATTGGTAAGTTTGATGTACGATTTTGCTCCAAGTACAAATGGGCGGTTATTAGACGCAAGATAAAAAATATGGTGTGTGGGGGGGGCTTATTGGAGCAGAGTGCTTATTATGTCGAATACAGTATTATATTACTATCATACAGTATGGTAACAATTATATATGTCATGGCTTGTATAAAATGGGGGGGGGGTGTTCGCCTCACAGCAAGAAGTTCTTGAGTTTGAGTCTCGAACTCAGCGAGGGCATTTCTCTGTGGAGTTTGCATGTTCTCTCCGTTCTTGTGTGGCTTTCTTCCAGTCCAAAGATTTGCACGTTACGTATGCTAATTGGCTGTTCCAAATTGACCCTAGGTCTGAGTGTGAGAAAGGTTTTTTGTGTGTGTGTGTGTGTGTGTGTGTGTGTGTGTGTGTGTGTGTGTGTGTGTGTGCCCTGTAATGGTCTGAAGAGTTGTTAAGGGTGTACCCAACCTTCTCCCAGCCTCCCTGCTACACTAATACGTTTAAGCAGTTTATACAAGTGAGTGAGTGAAAAAGTGAAATGGGAAATTCATGAACATATCCAAAAAAATTCGAAGTTTAGTATTTAGGGAGACTTAACAGCAGTCAAGATGAACATAACGTCTAGACAATAGATTTGTATACATATGTGCTCATTCTACAGTCTATAAATAAATCTACTTGATGTTATACCAATACAGGGATCTCTCACTTTTGCAGTTAATGGGGACCGAGACCACCCTCCCGCACGACCACTGAATTTCCGCGAAGTAGGATCAACCCCCCCCTGATTGACGTATACCTACATGTAGTATATGTCGATATAATATCAATAAATACATATTCAACACTATAAATACTTATAATAACAATTAAACATTCAAAAATAATGCATGTCTGTCTTCCTTTCGGCTTTTTCTATTTTACTCGGGAGTCGCCACAGCGAATCATCTGATTCGCACGTTTGATTTGGCAGAGGTTTTTACGTCGGATGCCCTTCCTGACACAACCCTTTTTAGCAAGGGACAAAAACACGCTGACAACTTTGCAGCTACTCTTTACGAAAGTCAGCAATGGTTCTTTTACATGCATCTCACCATAGACAGTGAGAGACATGGCCCGCCTTTGATAACCCAGTTAGCTGCACTGGGGGGGACAGTGACAACCTTGTGGAGAGTGGGACTTGAACCCCCAACCTTTGTATCAGTGATCCAGCGCCCTATACCACTAGGCCACCACTGCCCATTCAAAAATAATGCACAAGATGTAAATAAAATGTAAATACACACATACAGATGTGCACCTCACATAAAAATGTAAGTAGTTTCGTTGGGGGGTTTTGGGTTGGATTTTTTGTTTGTTTGCGGTTTTTTGTTTGTTTGGGTTTTTTTTTTTTTTTTTGCATAACTGGCCTTGTTTCGCGGCATTTTCCTGAACTTTTTCCTGATTTTTCAAAGAAAAACCCAAAGCCGCAGGAACTGAAGCGCGGAGTAGCGAGGGATCACTGCATTGCATTTAGTTTCAGTTCTATATCTCATAGTGTTATGCAATGGATATCAGGTTTATAACCAGAGCCTGATTATAGTAATTGAGAAATAATGCAAACATTGCAGTAAACACAAGCAGTTAAATGAACGGAGCCAGAGACGTGGCGAGGTCTGGATTCCCGGAGACATGCCTAAAGTGCCTTAGTACTAGAGGAAGCGAAATCTTAGACTGTATTGACTTAATGGTGCACACTGATATCTAACTGCCATGCTCTGCCTCGGCTTTTCTTACTCACCGCCCTACATCATTCACACAGTATCAACCAAGAGACAGACCAAGGCTAGCTCTATTAACTAACACACACACACACACACACACACAAGAAGATTTTCTTCTTCTTGGCAATAGCTACACTACACACATATTGCATGACTAAGCTGCATGCTGCTGGTTGGAGAGGTGACAGCCGGAGCACCAGCCTGATGTCTCTATGGTACAGCAGCTCTGTCACAGCATGATCCTCTGGCTTCCTGTCAGTCTCCTCTCCTCTCCTGCCAGCACGTATCACCGTCAGCCCCAAGCAGGAACATACAAACATGCCACAAGCAACCAAGAGTAACAACTCGGTTAAAAATTATGCACGCATATGCAAAATAAACTGCATGCTTGTGCGAATATACACCAAGACCTGTGCACATGTGACAATCAGACAGAGAGGAAAACAGGTGGGTTTACATAAAAAGCTGATTACAGCTTCCTCGACAACAATCAACAATGTTCGCCAATTAATTTTTGAATGCAAACAATATGTACAGTGCCAACGAAATGGCCACATGGTGTTTTTATTTTTATTGATGTATTTATTAGTTTTTTCGTCTATAACAACAAGATAATTGTATTGTAGGCATCCGTCAGTCCCGAAGGACTATGGCTGCGCTCTGGCTGGTATCCCGGCTGGTGATACTCCCCAGTACGTAGAGCCCGGGTAGGGAGTAATGAGGGACAGGCTGTTACCCAAGCAGCAAGTCCCCCGTCTCGGCGCCACCGGAAGGATCCAATGGAAGGGCAAGTGCCGATACGACTGGGTTCCAGTGCCGTTGCAGGAGAGAATCTACAGTCAATTTAGAACGGCCAATTAACCTACAGTGCACGTCTTTGGATTGCGGGGGGAAACCAGAGCACCCAGAGGAAACCCGCACAAGCACGGGGAGAACATGCAAACTCCACACAGAAACGCCCAGGCCGGGAATCGAACCCGGGCCTTCTTGCTGTGAGGCGGACGTGCTAACCACTACGCCACCGTGCCGCCAACAACAAGATAATACACCTTTGTATTTGTTCCAGCTGGATAATGAATGTCAGGGTTTTCTTCATGATTTGTGTCATTTTTACTTAGAATTTAAAAAGGGGCGGCACGGTGGCGCAGATTAGAACGTCTTCCTGCATGAAAGGTTCGAGTTTTTTTTTTTTTTGGGGGGGGGTCCCCCCAATTTCACCCTAATTTAGTCGTATACAGTTCCCACCCATCAGGTGTTGCCGTCCCTATCATACGACCCCCACCAACCAGCGCGGGGCGAAGGAATGCAAATGCTACGCTAGCCATCCACCTCTTTTTGAATCGCGGCGCATGTGTATTTTGGGTGATCTAACACGCTCGGCAGTTGTGTGTGAAGCGTGTATGTTCTCCCTGCATGTTCGTGGGCTACCTTCGCTTCTCCGGTTTCCTCCCACAGTCCAAAAAACATGCACAGTAGGTTATTAGTTGGCTGTTCCAAATCACCCCTGGGTGTGAGTTTGAGTATGAATGGTTGTATGAGTGTCAGCCCTGCGACGGCCTTGCGAGCTGTCTAGGGTGTAC
Source organism: Plotosus lineatus (assembly GCA_024760905.1). NCBI lineage: Eukaryota > Metazoa > Chordata > Actinopteri > Siluriformes > Plotosidae > Plotosus > Plotosus lineatus. Next base: position 44,657,179 of record CM045737.1, on the reverse strand, counting down.
CCCACCCTCACCCAGAGTCGGCTGAGATGGGCGCCATCCTCCCCGCGACCATAATTAGAATAAAGTAAAAAGGTGAAGTCTGTTGTGCTTTTCACACCCAAGCCGAGTGGCTCGTCAGGGCGGTGCTTAGCCCCGGTTTCCGTAGCGTGAAGCGACCAGGAGCTCAACGTCCCCTGGATGGGACGCTAGTCCATCGCAGGTTACCTTCCCAGTATATTTTTACTGGTTCCCATTTACACTGCTGGGTGAACAGAGGCACACTTGTGGTTGAGACCTTGCCCAGGGGTCTTAGCACAGTGGGGGTCTAACTATGATTCAAACACACAACCTCCTGATCATGAGTGCAGCACCCTAACCACTACGCCACCCGCTGTTCATAAAATGAATGAATGAATCCAAACGCATGCGCAGTAGGCTAACTGGCTGTTCCATATCACCTTTAGGTGTGAGTGTGATGTGAATATGAATGTTTGTATATGAATTGGCCCTGCGAATGCCTGGCGAGTTGTTCAGGGTGTACCCTGCCCTCGCCCCGAAGTTGGCTGAACTGGGCACCAGCCTCCCCGTGACTTTAATTAACATTAAACTGCTTTGAAAATGAATGCTTGAATAAATGAATTTAAAGAAGGACTTGTATGGAGGATATTCCATATAAACAGATTTGGAAATGCGTGCAGATGTTGACAGCTCGGATGTTTCTGTGCAGAGTTTGCATGTTCTCCGTGTTCTTGCGTGGGCTCCTCAGGGTACTCCAGTTTCCTCCCACAGTTCAAATACATGCACATTAAGGCGAAGTGGCAGTTCCAAATTTTCCCTAGGTGTGAATGCGAGTATGAACGGTGGTCCCTTGAGCTGTTCTGTTCTGGGTGTACCCCACCTTCAAGCAGAGTCAGCTGAGATAGGCTTCAGCATCCCTGTGATTGAATGAGTGATCGTTGATTGCGGTTGAGGAAATGTTTATTTCGCATTTTTAAAAAACAAGTCTGCAGAGTCTTTCAGTTATCTGATGCGGGAAAGTCTGTCAGACAGAAGGATGCTGTGCGCCTCTGAGGACGTTCCCTGTAACCCCACTTCATGTTGGGCGTTGGTCATCACATCACGCCATCACTGATGATCCTTTTCAAACAGTGTAGCAGCATACAGTGTGCTGTTCTTAACATAATCACTTAATTACTCACACTCAGGTCCTGGGAAGGCTATCGCCTATCTCAGCCAACACTGGGCCCAGGTGGGGTACACCCTGATCAGCTGACCAGGCCGTCGCATGGCTAACTATCTATCTATGTCTATGTCCAATCACGAGGAATGGATGTTGATTCCTGAAGCATAAATGATCCTCATTCAGAGATTGTCATGGCTGGGATCACGATGATGGTTCGCCAGACCACATACGGACTCACTCACACCGACGGCCAATTTGGAACAGTGAATTAGCCTACTGTGCATGTTTTTGGACTGTGGGAGGAAACCGGAGTGCCCAGAGGAAACCCACACAAGCACAGGGAGAGCATGCAAACTCCACACAGAAACGCCCAGGCCTGGAATCAAACCCAGGAAGAACCTTCTTGCTGTGAGGCGGACGTGCTAATCACTACGCCCCCGTGCCGCCTACATGGCTAACACACATACAACCATTCACATTCACACTCAGGGACTGTCTGAAACCGTCAATCAGCCTAATATGCACATCTTTGAACTGTAAGAGGAAACTGGAGAACCTGGAGGAAAACCCACAGTAACAAGAGCATGCAAACTCCACTCTGAAAACGCCCAGGCCCAGGACCTTCTTGCTGTTACGCGGACATGCTAACCCACAATGCTAATGAACTGCTCTCCTAAATAATGCATTCAGATTAAAAAAAAAAACAGAAGGTACAGCACATGCTTGCTATTGTAATGTGTAGACAAGTAGCTCATAATCATCTGAAGGGCGGGGAAGGGGCGCCATCTGCAATCTCGCAAAAAAAAAAAAAAAAAAAAAAAAGTGGAAAGACTTCCGAATCCGCTGAAAAACAAGACCCAATAGTGTAATCCATCACAGCAGCTCCTCAGGCTTTATTCTGGGACAGAATGCAATCTAGTTCACCTCTATATACAACCAAGGCACTAGAAAAATCCCTCGCAGAAACCGTGTTAATTATATTCTGTGTATGGTGAGAGCATCCACTTTACGAGACGAGAAGGAAGCGAAGGGAGGACACGGCAAAGACAAAACTCCATAAAGTTCAGAGGCAAATAAGATGTAATTACACAGTCATATTTCTTTGCACTAGATTTATGGGGCTGCATTTGAGATTAGATTAGATGATACAAAGACTATAAGTACATGTAGTGATAGTGCACGTTTTAATGCAGCCCATAAATATTGGGAAACAATCGCCGTGAGGGAAAGTACTCGACCTCGGCGCACTTGGACAAAAATAACAAAAGACTTTTTTTTTTCTTTTTTTTACTCATCATAATTTCCTACAATTACAACGTTTCTGTCTATCTTCCTCTTTATTGTGGAGCTGTACAGGGATCCCTCGCTACTTCGCTTCAATTAATGCGGCTTCAATGCATTGCAGTTTTTAAAAAAAAAAAAAATTAAATATTCCTCAAATTAAAAAATAAGGAAATTAAGGAAAATGTCACAAAAACAAAGGCCAATTATGCAAAAAAACAAAACAAAAAAACCCCTCTAAACCAACACAAAACAAAAAACAACCCAAAATCTCTCATCAAAACTGGAAACATTGGTGCACCTGTGTACGCGCACATCTGCGCAGCCACGCCCCCCCCTCCTCTGCTGGAGTCTAGTATTAAGTGTACCTCAGCATAATGTTTAATCATATTTTATACTTATGTTTATGATCCATCATTCTGTAGATTTTATTCCATTTCTATTTCTACTTGTTCTTCAATTTCATTTCCCTTTCACTTTCACTTTTGACCTTGGACAGCTTTGTTGGTATCCCCAGATGTTTGCAAAACGAATGTTGGTAAGTTGAAGAGCGTCTGTATTTATGTTTTATTTACATCTTATGTTATTTTTTTCAATGTTTAATTGTTATTATAAGCATTTATAGCATCGGATATGTATTTATTGATATTATATACACATATACATGTACGTATATGTCAGTCAGGGGTGCGGGGTGGGGTGGGGAGGGGTGCTCCTACTTCGCGGATTTCGATGGTCTCATGGGGATCTCGGTCCCAATTAACCGTGGAAAGTGAGGGATCCCTATATATATATATATATATATATATATATATATATATATATATATATATATGTATATATATTTATATATGTTTATGTGTGTATATATATATATTTAAAAAAAACTGTATCCACAGGAATCTGTTTATTTTTCTTTTTACTTGAACAAGAACACCCTCTTTCACCCTCTTCAATGCTGTCCCTATGATTGAAAGCAGAGCAAGCAGGGAGGCCTGGGTTCGATTCCCAGCCTGGGTGTATGTGTGTGGTATTTGCAGGTTCTCCCCGTGCCTGTACAGTTTCCTCCGGGTACTCTGGTGTCCTCCGACAGTCCAAAAAACATGCACAATAGGCTAATTGGCTGTTACAAATCTCCCCTAGGTATGAATGTGAACGGTTGTATGAGTATTGGCTCTGTAATGGCCTGGCAAGCTGCCCACACCCAGAGTTGGCTGAGATGGGCACCAGCCTCCCAGCAACCTTATACCCCCATTTCACTGGACCACGGCAGACTTACGGAAGCAAAAATGTTGCCATCCACAAACATTCCGCAATTATTCCCTCATCTTCCGTGTGATTCCGTGTGATTCCGTAGTTATTCCTCAAGTCTTCCTCCACTTCCGTATGCTTCCGGCAGGCCAAAATATTCCGCGAACGTGCTTTTGAACATGTTCAAAAGCACGTTCACAAAAAAAAAAATTCCGTGAGTGTTCCGTGGGGTCACTTTGGCGGCTTTCCGTGTAAAAATCCCAAAGCTCGTTCATAGACTGCGTTCCACGCCTTTCCGCTACAGGATCCTTGCATGCCGTAGTCCAGTGAAATGGGGGTATTAATTAGGATTAAGTGATTCAGAATGAATATCAGCATATAGAAAAAAGTAACGTTTATATTTATCACACATTTGAGTCCGTACAATTAGATTTATATGTTTTTGATTAGGGGATGCATGATGGTGTAGTGGGCAAGACAGTGGTGCACATTCGCCTCAGGGCAAGGAGGTCCTGGGTTCGATTTCCAAGGCTCAGTGCGATTCTCTGTGGAGTTTGTTTCATCCCGTGTTTGTGTGGGGTTTCCTCCCACAATTCAAAAACATCTACAGAAGGCTGATTGGTGGTTCCACATTACCTGTGTGTGTGTGTGTGTGTGTGTGTGTGTGTTTGTGTGTGTGTTGGCCCTACAACCTCCTGGCAAGCCTTAACCCTTAACATACCTTAACCCAAAGTTGGCTAAGATAGGTACCAGCCTCCCTGCGGCCCTAACAGATTTAAGCAGTCAGTTTGGCAAATGGGAGATTAAATGCTCTAGATTGGGTGCCATGAATAAGAACTTCCTGCAGGTGGACATCTCATTTTTTAATTTTGTACTGTGATAATATTTATTAATAAATAAAGCGCTTAGGCTCCTTACCAGAAGTTAGACAAGATCTGGTGCGTTTGAGTGACATCATAGTGCTTAAATAATCATTAAAAACACACGAAAAAACTTTGCAATTCAAGCAATCACGTTGATAACATGTACACGAAGGAGGGGGAAAAAAGAGGTGTATACATCATCTGCAACCAATCAGCAGGAGGGAGAAACAAAAACTCTCAGCCATTGGCTAAATTTGAATCCCGTGCCAGTAACGTCGTGATGATGCATATGTATAATTTCCCGGTGCTGCCGCTAAGTCAGTGCTTCTCAAATAGTGGGGCGTGATTATATGATCGTAATGGCGTAAACTTGATCTTTATTTATTTTTATTTTTCCATATATTTTTTGAAAATCGACCTACGAAAATGACTTAATTTGAAACGACTTAAATCTCAGTATACCTATATATGGGGGCATTTGATGGACAGTACAAGCAAGAACCCACCCCAAGCATCTTGAATTGAATAGAATAGAAAGCAAATTCATCTTCAAGATCTACTCACATCCGATCATCATCATGGCCACAGCAAAAATCTTCTCCCCATCCGTTGTCGGGGCAATGTTTCCAAACCCGATGCTGGTCAAGCTGGTCATGGTGAAATAGAGTGACGTAATATAGACCGAGTCCTTACTTGGGCCACCCTCCCACTTGCCTGTACCGGTGGTGTTGAAGCGATATGGTGTGCCCACTGACTCACTCAGCATATACAGCCAACTGTCGGTCCGTACCACGTTGGCCTCCTCGTCAATGACCTCGTAGTCACCAATGCTGTACCAGATGCAGGCCAGCCAGTGAGCAGCCAGGCCAAACACACACACCAGCAGCACCAGCACCGCCGCTCCATACTCGATATAGTGATCAAGCTTGCGGGCCACCCGGCCCAAACGTAGAAGTCGCACCACCTTCAGTGAGCTGAAGAGACTGCTGATGCCCTGCATGTCAAACAATAAAGGAGAAAAGAGATGCAATCAGTTCGTGGTAAATATTTCCCTGCATAATATCACCGAAATTACGTTTGATGCTTAGACTATTGGCTATAGTTTGGCATGGCACTGTGTTTTGATAGGGAGGGTGCAGTGGCGTGGCCACTTTAAGTCTTAAAGCAAGGTGGTCTCACCAAGATGGCTCCTCTTCAGAATTGAACCAGTAATGTACAATCTAGTTTTTTTTTCTTTTCTTTTCTTTTGCTGATCAGTGATTGGTGGAAACAGGTGGAAGGTGTGGCTACTGTTTGGTTGAAGTAAAAACCTGCACCCACACCGGCCCTTTGTGGATAAGATTGGAGCCCCCTGGTTTACATGAACCTCACATCATAGAGCAGGGGTCTTCAATCTTATCCATAAAGGGCCAGTGTGGGTGCAGGTTTTCACTTCAACCAAACTGTAGCCACGCCTTCCACCTGTTTCCACCAATCACTGATCATCAAAAGAAAAGGAAAAAAAAAAAAACCACTAGATTGGACATGACTGTGAGATCACCGTGCTTTAAGTCTTAAAGCCAGGTGATCTCACCAAGATGGCTCCTCTTCAGAACTGAAACAGTAACGTCCAATCTAGTTTTTTCTAGTTTCTTTTCTTTTGCTGATCAGTGATTGGTGGAAACAGGTGGAAGGTGTGGCTACAGTTTGGTTGAAGTGAAAACCTGCACCCACACCAGCCCTTTGTGCCTAAGATTGAAGACCCCTGCCATAGACAGTGAGAGACATGGCCGGCCTTTGGTAACCCAGTTACCTGCATGAGCTCGCCCTCGGAACGGATTAAATTCACAAGTAAAGGTACCCCTGTAGTGGACAGTCTACCATTAATGATATTTAGTCACCAGACACGGACTCCAGGAATAAATTTTGGTTATATGGTGTTATAATTTGAATATCAGCAGGAAATACTATTTTCTCTCCCAACTTCCACCTCAGTTTTGTTCTGCCCTTACATGCAGCGCTCATATAAAATACATCACCTTCGCTTGAGCAAAGTAAAAATGGACTCGCAGGTAAAGAGAAGTCATGCATGAGGCCGGAGAAGCTTCCTCTTTAAGTCCAACCCCTTCATAAACACCGGTTCTGTGCTGAGACCAAGCAGCAGAAGCAGCAGAATGAAAAACCCGGATAACCCGTGTTGACAAGTCCGGCAAAGGCAGTGGCCGCTCAGGTTTTTTGGAGGGCGGGGTCTTTCTAAGCAGCATTAATCTTGATTTACACCGCTTCACTTTGCTCGCTAATGCAGACACAAAACTCAAACAGCTTCACACAGCACTTTAGGAGGGGCGCTTTGAATCTGATGTCCTGGATGGAAGTCATATAAGCAGACATTTCAGTGGCGCTAATACAATTACGCAGCAGTGATGCCTTTAGATTGGTCACATGATGCACAAAAAAATGATGTTCAATAAAAGTTATTCATTCATTCATTTTCTGAGCTGCTGACTCATAATTAGGGGTCACGTGGGAGGCTGGCGCCCATCTCAGCCGACTCGGTGCGAGGGCAGGGTACACCCTGGACAGCTCGCCAGGCCATCACAGGGCTGTACTGTATATCTCATTTTTCAATCTGCAATCATGATGGAGGGCCCGATATTATCTCAGCTCCCTTTGGATGAAGGCACAGTACACCCTGAACAGTTCACCGGATCCTCACAGGGCCAACACATGCACAACAAAAGTCAATTAACCGAACATACATGTCTCTGGACTATCAGAGGGAACCAGAGTACCCAGAGGAAACCTACAGAAGCACATGGACCTGGAAATCGCACGTACGACTCAGGGTTAATGTACACAGCCATCCGCGGCCGGGAGTCCATGTGAGCTAATTTTGGCTGAGATCTCACATGAGGGAGCGACGTCACTCACGTTCCATGTCACTCACAGCGATCGCCACCCGATCATGGGCGTCCGTACGTTCATTCGTACAAAGGGGTGGATAGCGCTTTTTCAACGAGTGTATTAAACCGCCCCCAAATACACGTGCTCCGCAGTTTGAAAAGAGGCGGGTGGCTAGCATTGCATGTCATGGAGTGGGGCATGTGCATGTTTTCGCACCTCCCTAGTCGGTGGTGGTTGTGTGATACTGAAGGCTATACCTGATGTGTGGGAATTTGATACGACTAAATTAGGGAGGCAGCGGTAGCCTAGTGTTATAGGGCGCTGGATCGCTGATCCTAAGGTTGGGGGTTCGAGTCCCACTCTCCACAAGGTTGTCGCTGTCCCCCGAGTGCAGCTAACTGGGTTATCAAAGGCCGGCCATGTCTCTCACTGTCTATGGTGAGAGGTTCATGTAAAAGAACCATTGCTGACTTTCGTAAAGAGTAGCTGCAAAACCGTCAGCGTGTTTCCACCCTGCGATGGCCTGGCGAGCCATCCAGGGTGTACTCTGCCCTCGCCCGGAGTCGGCTGGGATGGGCGCCAGCCTCTCCGCACCCTAATTAGGATTAACCGGTTAAAGAAAATGATAAATTAGGGAGAAAATGGGGGGAAAAATGGCGTATGTACGAACCACTACACCGTCACATCACCCCAGTGTGAGCAGTCATATCTCTACCCTTGTTGAGTTTACGTGTTGAGTTTACGTTATCATCAACGTACAAAGAAGTCTCCAAAGAATGCGTTGTGCTGTGATATCATTTTCAGTGAATTCCTGTTAAAGTCTACCAACTGTAATGTCTGTCATGGCTCAGTGGTTGAGACTACTGGGGTCTGAGGTCATTTTCAGAAGGTCTTGGCTTCAAGTTCCAGTACCACCAAGTTGTTGGGTACTTGAGCAAGGCCCATAACCCTCTATTGCTCAGCGGTATAAATGATAAATGCAGTTCATTCTGGATAAGGGTGTCTGCCAAATGCAATAAATATAAATATAATTATGCTGACTTTTGGTTTAATGTGAAGTAGGCTGGGCTCAACTGACACTGCTTCAGGATTATTAGAGGATATTTGCCAGCTCTATCTGAAATGGCCGTGAACGTACGTATCATTGAAGTTAATTATTCCTGCAGGTGCCATGAAGCACAGGATCATTCAGATACATATTTCACAGAAAATAGTCACTGGATCTTGCACCTGAGACTGGATCTAGCACCAGATTTCCCTGTAGGACACTCTGCATCCCATTAGAAAACCGTATCTTAGGCTCCCGGGGTGCATGACTGTCAACCTGGAGCTCGCCGGTTTAAATTCGGACTGACCCTGCAGCCTTCTGGGAGTCCGTGGAAACTGAAACTGGTTGAGCTCTAATGGGATCATGGGACGGCGGCATCCACGAATGAAAGAGATCAATGAGTAAATGTAAACATGGTGGGTACCTGAACACTATTTGCAGAATTTTTGCACAATGTATGGCGAGGATGTTTCCAAGTCCATGGAAATGAACCTTAAAAATCCAGTCATCCATTTTCTGAACCGCTTAATCCTAATCAGGGTCACGGGGAGGCTGGTGCCCATCTCAGCTGACTCCAGCTGAGGGCGGGGTAAATCCTGGACAGTTCACCAGGCCTTCGCAAGGCCAACACTCACACAACCATTCATACACCGAAGGGTGATTTGGAGCAGACAATTAACCTACTATGCATGTTTTTGGTCTGTGGGAGGAAACCGGAGTACCCAGAGGAAACCCACACAAACACAAGGAAAACATGCAAACTTCACACAGAAACGCCCGAGGTGGAAATCGAACCCAGGACCTTCTTGCTGTGAGGTAGACGTGCTAAACCCTACGCCACTATGCCGCCGCACTTTAAAAATGTCAACTAATATTGAGGATATGAGATCATTAGTAGGGTGGGATTGCCTAGATTTTATGTATTGCGATATATTGCGATTTCTAGCATGTATTGCGATATATTGCAAGAAGAATTTTAAATTAAAAACGAGCCTGTTCTTGACAGGATTTATTCTTTATTTCAAAAAGAGAAATTAACAACATTAAACACGTTGTTTTTATTCATTAAAATAAAAATTCTAAGCATCAGAAAAAATCTACTTAGGAAAATTTAATGTTTTAAACTTTGGCACAAACATTGACACTGAAACAGAACTGCTTATTGAGCAAGATAAGCTATTTAAACATATTAAATACACATAAACATTAGAATAGTGTAAGTGCATCTAGTGCTTTTATTATCATAATGTGAAGCCTTAATCATTAATGCATGCATATTAAATTTTTAAGGCGGGATTAAAGGTGGAGCATCATCCGCGCATGTGCAGAACTGTATCATGCACGACTTCACCTCATCAGATCTGTGACCCTACGAGCAGTAGATTGATATATTTATATATAACAGTATTAACATTACATGTATATACAGTATATTAATGGCATCATAGCGATGCCCATAGACCTGCTGGGCACATGTCACACAAATAACACTTAGCCCAGGAAAGTCCGTCAAATTTTCGAACTTTACAATAATAACATATAATATTGTTTATCATATAAATCACATTAATATGATCATTATGCTGGAGAGAAATGGAATGTAATTTGGAATCTGGACCGATTTGGAGCATGTTGAGCCTGAGGCCGAGTCCGCAAGTTGTGTGATGTCATTTTTTTCACAGTCGACAGAGATATTATTGCCGTGTTTAGCAACAACAACAACAAAAAAAATCCTGCCTGGTTAATGTGCCTTGTTGGAGACCAGATTCACGGGAGCGCTTCCTTCTTTTGCTCATTTTAAAATAAATGTTTAAGCAAAAAACTAGATGCAGTGGGTCAGTAAATTTCTGAGAAATTAGCAACATGAACCGTGGTTTTGTTTTTAGCGGGAATTTCCGTATCCTGTATAAAAACAAATTCTATTGGCTGAAGGCTTTCGTGACAATCCGCACTGCCCAATCACGGCATTGATATTATTATACCTGGCTCTCCACACACTGAATGACTGTAGATAAGTCGACAGAAACACAATTGTGTCAGGATTACATGCCGGAACCTCTACGGTCACCTTTTTTTCCTTTTTTTTTTTCAACGAAAGCATTACTTCCGGTTGAATTAGCAGGAATCGCCGAAGTTTTTTTTACTGTTCCAAAGTTTTCGGAATACAGGGGAAAAAAAACGGTTTTGCTTCAGAGTATCACAAAACATATTGTTTGCGTGTTAGAATTGGTTGAAACCGATAAACCGGTTTTATTGCGCAGCCCTAATTATTAGTACCAGTATGATTCAATAAGCAGTGGTATGATGTTGTAATTGCAAGTAAACAAATGAGTCAAACTAAATGTTGTCACCATTGCAGTTCCAGTAGAACATCAAATTTTATTATTATTATTATTATTATTATTATTATTATTATTATGGCAGGTGAAAATGCCTAACTGAAAACATATTGCTCATCCATGCTATCATCTTACAGATACCATCAGGTAATGTAGTAAAATGGCAGAATGAAGAGGGTAAGAGGACTGAGGACGAGGGCAAGATTGAGAATATTCATTATGTTAAACTCTGCACCACTCCGAGCCTGCATCACCACTGCTTGATTAAAGGCATTGAAAGATTCTCTTTTTCTTCAAATCTTCAACACGTCTCTGGTGTAAACAGCCCTGTCATTGTTCGGCTACACAGCTGCCTCACTGAGGTTTTACTAATGCTCCAAGCATAAAAAACAGACTGCACTGAAGTAGACTATAATGAGTACTCCAAGCCTGCATTGCTTTGGAGAGCGAGTGAGAGAGCAAGACAGCGAGACGGAGAGCGAGACGTCGGCATTCACGCTTTACACTACATGTGCAATAATAGAGGGTAAAATTGGGTCTTGAGTAGCGTATCTGTTGCACAAACTGTTTAACAATGGCGTTTATGATTAGGATGAAATGATGTGTTTCGCTGTGAGATGTTCAACGGAGCTCGGGGACAGAACATTTGTTGGTCTGTATGCAGTGGGAATGTGATGCATCCCTCCCTTGGGATGGATGGATTCCCCAAGGTGTCTGCAGTTGGCACACAAAATGCCACATTAAAAGCCAGTTGGATCATTAATCAGTGTTTTCTGATGCCTCGTCTGACACTGGGCAGCTGCCAAAAGTGGAGATTAAACGCTCAAGCGCGCTCAGTTTGACAGAATCATCAGAACATGTACAACTACTATAAGCACCCATTAGATACTGCTGTGCATTGACTGCTGACTGATGAGAATTTAGGTGCAATGGAGCCGAGTTAATAATAAATTATTTGAGTGGTAAACTGTTTGTGTTGTTGTTCTGGTTACCATCATACTATGATGAACACCCAAATAAACAGTATTGTTATGTAATTGATATGTCAGTCATCGGTCACCTTGGCAATGCCGTCTGTGTAAACCTGTGTGGTCGGACTATATTATTCAGTAAACATAGCTTATGTATAAACGAGCCTGTTCACTCACTGAAATCATCCGTCTGGTCAGATATTAGGAATCTGACAGGTTTGGATAAAGTATTGTTTTGAAAATGCTTTCATTTTAGTACGAGGCGGTACTGCGGTATAGTGGTTAGCAAGGCCGGCCCACAGCATGCGGCATAAGGGTCTTGTGTCCAAGTCCCAGGCTTGGGCATCTCTGTGTGAAATTTGAATGTTCTCCCTGTGCATGCTTTGGGTTTTTTTTCTAGGTACACAGTCCAAAGACATACGCATTAGGTTCTGTGGGCACTGTTCCAAATTACCCCTAGAGTCTGAGTGTAAATGGCTGTCTGTAGTGTTGGCCCTGTGATATTTAAGCAGGCTGCTCAGGGTGTACTACACCTTCGGACAGTGTCGGCTCAGATAGACTCCAGTCCGCCCGGTATCCTGATAGGATTAATGGTTCGGCATGTAAGTGAGAGTGAGGGAGTACTCGAGTGCAATGTTTTGTCATGAACGATTCTTTTCAGTGCAAGAGCAAAACAGTTTTGGCGCTGATAGGTCAGAGTTTCTGTGATGGTTTAAAGTAAAAAAAAAAAAAAAAGTAAAAAAAAGTAGTGATTTCTATCAAAAACTGAACAAATTACCCTTGAACACCTCAGGGTACTCGGTTTCCTTCTACAATCCAAAGACATATACATTAGACTAGTGGTCCCCAACCCTCGGGCCGCGGACCGGTACCGGCCCGCACAAGAAATAATAATTTATTTCTGTTTTATTTACTATCTGAGTCTGAACGATCTTTTATTTTTGAAAAAACTTTTATTTTGAAAAATGACCAGATTCTCTCTGTTACATGTCGGTCATTTGAGCGATAAAATGTAACCCACAAGGGGACGGCACATGAACAGAGGCGAGTTGGACATGTTTCAAACAATAGTGGGGATTTCAGGTGAGACTGAGCCTGAGCCTTCATTATCCCCGCTGGTGCACCATCACCTGTGGGTTTTTTTTTTTAAGAAGAGTTCGAGCTCGATTAAAAATGTAACACACATCTCAGCCGACTCTGGGCAAGGGCGGGGTATTATATTTACAATATAGCCCCCCCCCGGGCCGCGGTAAAATTGTCAAGCGTTGACCGATCCACGGTGATAAAAAGGTTGGGGACCACTACATTAGACTAATAAGCCATTCCAAATTGCCCCTAGATGTGAGTGTGAATGGTTATCTGTGTGTCTTCGCCCTGTGATGATCTGCTGAGCTGTTTATTATGTGCACCGCCTTCAACCAGAGTCGACTGAGATAGGCTCCAGCCTCCCTGCGATTCTACTAGGATTAAGGGATTTGGGAAATGAGTCAGAGTGAGTGAGTGCTTGTGGTTCTAATGTATATAAGCTGTGAAACTGTAGATAGGCCCTTGGTGTGAGCGAATTAGCCTGGTGGGAGAATATAATCTGTAAGGTTATGAACATCTACAAATGATCGTCCATTAAAATTAATGTGCAGACGGTGAGTCTCTATCTGGTTTACGTTGCTAACAAACTAGTGGATGTGATGGACACTGCATTCGCAGTTATCTGGTGTCAGACCTTTTGTCAGACCCTATTCCCTCGGTGCTTGGGTAATAGGTTCTTTCCATGTCTTGCATGATCATCATCTCTTAGTCATGCTTTACACTTGGAGGCCCACAACACTTTCAGTGCAGGTGTTACTGGGTTGCACATGCCCAAACCAGCAGAAACACCTGTATCTCAGGTGCACATCAGGAGGGATGACCCCAAACCTACCACAAAGACTGATAGGTTCTAAGTTCTGTCAGAAACCTGTCAAGCAACACGCTTAAAAGCAAGCAACCGCTGACAAGCATTAACATTTATAATTGTATATTCTTTCAGAAATCCTGTTATATTAGTCCATTTTACTAAGCCGACAAATTTCTGTAAGATTAAACTGAAACTTACTAAAAGTTTGCATACAGCATTGTACATATTTGCACATAAAACATTTTAGCCCTGTTATTATTATTACAAGATTTTTAATAAAGAAAAAAAAATAATAAATCTATACACAGCGGGGTGACATTGATCCCAGCAGCCAATACTGCAGTAATTTGCATATGAATAAATAGCAGTCAGCCACTCGTATAACCAAGCCAATGTTCATTTAATATGAAAATCTGCTTGTATGATGTGTACCTGCGCCTAATTTTATTTTATTAAAAAATGTACTAGTTTATATCTCATTTGTTAGTTTAATATCGACATACTCTTATTTTTGCCATTAGCTTGCCTTGTATACTGTAAACCGAAGGATTTATGTGCTATTCATTCATGTGATTTTGTGCACACGCAAGTATGAAATTTTCAAACTGACTAATTCAAATGATCAAACAGATTTTAGCAGCTTGTAAGTCCTATATAAGTAAAAATATAAGTAAGAAACACTTGATAATGAAAATATACAAATGTTTATATGTTACTAGTTGTACGTATGATACGTAACTACTGTATATATCAGGGATCACCAACGTGGTGCCCGTGGGCACCAGGTAGCCCGCAAGGACAATCTAAGTTGCCCGCGGACCTGTTCACTGCTATTTCTAGGCCCACGGCTCCATAGCGCCACTCTCCATTGAGCTGCATCTAATTTTGTTGAATATAATTTTAAACCAAATCAATATCTTCCCATGGATGAATATCATTAATTATTAATAATAACATATAATTAAAGGTAAATTGAGGAAATTTGTAATTTCAGAAGTGCGTATCGACCTGGTATCCCTTCGCATTAATTGGTACCCAAGAAGTAGCTCTCAGTTTCAAAAAGGTTGGTGACCCCTGGTATATATGTTTATATGTTACATATATTTATATGCTTGGAAGACTTGCCTTTCATTTCACTTCATATTTGTCAGGTTAGCTAGCAAACAATGTCAATAAAAATAACAAAAGTGCATAAAAATGCCGCATAGTAAGTGTAAGTTCCGTATTTATATTGTATTCTATATTATATTATATACAGTTTGTGCCAGTTCCTTATGCATATTATAGTCTTGTTTATATTATATTATATATTATGTGTGGGTTCCGTATTCATATTATAGTCCATACTGTGTTATACAGAGGAAGTAGGGGTTCCAGAACAGATTGTAGTGTGCTATTTGGGTGGTTGTCATTATTTAATATAATATTACCGATGATGTACAGTAAATCCACCGTAAACCCAATCCACACTACTTGTGTCTAGTGGTACGACAGCACATTATTTCTTTTATCTGAAAGTATATTTGTCATGATGATGCCACACTGTGCATATAAATGTAAATCCATATTTTATATACAGGCAATGGTGGCTTATGGTTAAGAGTCTGTATTACTGACCAGAAGGTTGGGGATTCAAGTCCCATTACCACCAAGCTGCTACCGTTGGGAATCTTAGCAAGGCACTAGCGTTTCTGGATATTAGGGTAGTATATAAGGGTGTCTGCCTGTAAGACGTTTTGGAGACAAAGTCAGAGAGGCTAGATTGAGATGGTTTGGACATGTACAGAGGAGGGATAGTGAGTATATTGGTAGTAGGATGCTGAGGTTGGAACTACCAGGCAGAAGGCCTAGAGGAAGACCAAAGAGACGATTCATGGATGTGGTGAAGGAGGACATGAAGGTCGCTGGTATAAGAGAAGAAGATGCAAAGGATAGGGTGAGATGGAGGTAGATGATTCGCTGTGGCGACCCCTGAAGGGAACAGCCGAAAGGAAAAGAAGAAGAAGATGTAATGGTGTCTGCCAAATTCCATAAATGTAATCGGCTACTAAAACCATACGGTACTTGCTATTGGTGTATTAAAACTTATTGAAAGCTTTTGTAGTTATGTCATTTGTTCTATGATTAGTATCTCCTTCATTTTTCTAAATCGCTTAATCCTAATTAGGGTCAACGGGAGGCTAGTGCCCATCTCAGCTGACTCTGGGCAAGGGTAGAGTATAGCCTGAACAGCTCACCAGACCATTGCAGCGCAGAAACATTCTGACGGCTACGCAGCGACTCTTGTTGAAAGTCAGCACTGGTTCTTTTACATGAACCTCCCACCACAGACAGTGACAGACATGACCGGCCTTTGATAACCAAGTTAGCTGCACTGGGGGGGGGGGGGGGGGGGGGGACCAGTGACAACCCGTTGAGAGTAAGGCTTGAACCCCCAACCTTAAGATCAGTGATCCATCACTTTTACCACCAGGCCACCACTGCCCTTGATTAGTTTCTCTGAAATGTTAAATTCTAAATATGTAAAGGTGGGTCATGATGATGTGGAGTATTGTGACAGGAACAATAACTGTAACGTTTGGTTGCACAATAGCAGGTCAGTGATTCATTTCCTACGTTAGCACACCTCGTCATGTTTTATTCTTTTCAGAACTGTCTGTACAGTAAATATGAAGGGGGAAAGAGAATTTACAAACACACTGGCCTCAATGTTTGCATTCACTACCGTGCTCATTAACATAATGCATAAATTCTTCCCGCGGCATGCCTATATTTCCATATCTGAATTAAGGCGCACCGCCAGTGGTCTGCATTCTGAGCTTTAATAAATCAAGAACTTGTAATACCCCTTATTCTGACCTTTAACCAATTTATTCAAAAATCATTCCTTACATCCTGTATGTATTCCACTGATTGGTTTATCTATTCTGGCAGTTAACTGACAAAATCATATTGACCCTCATATTAAATAAATAAATAAATAAACATCCTTACCTCATCTACATTCTCAAAAGCATTGATAACATCATAGGGCAGGCAGGAAAGCAGGTCGATAACAAACCAGGTCTTCACATAGTTCATGCGGATAAGTTTCGGGTCTGATATCACCTCCCCAGCTGGTCCCACAAAGGTTGTGTGAAAATTCAGCACAATGTCCACAAGGAAGATGACGTCCACAATGCTGTCTACCACCAGCCAGGTGACATTGTTCTGCTTGGTCTTGAAGGAAACATTGTAAGGTACCATGATGGCTGTGTAGAAGGTGAGGATGAGGATCACCCAGTCCCAGGTGGTCTTGAAGGTGCAGTAATGGAGGATAATGTGGGGTGGCGTCTTAGGTGTCTCTTGTTTGTACTGGGGGAGGATGTCTGATCCCAACTGCAAGACCTGACAACAAAGGCTTATTATCTTTTTAAAGTTGTATTTATTAGATAACATTCACATATATGGCTTATATTTACATTATAGATTAGTTACCACTAAAAACAAGTCATGGACCGGTTTGGGGACAGACAAATCATTAATTTGGCGAGCACAGTGGGGTAGTGTTTAGCACAACCGTCTCACAAGAAAGTCCTAGGCTCGATTTTCTGCTGTTTCCATGTGGAGTCTGCATGTTCCCCTGGTATTTGCATGGGTTTTCTCGGGGTACTCCAGTTTCCTCCCACAGTCCAAACACACACACACACACACACACACACACACACACACACACACACACACACACACACACACACACACACCTTTGACTAACTGACTGTTCAAAATTGCCGCCAGATATAAGTGTGAACAGTTGTTGTGTGTGTGTGTGTGTGTGTGTATGTGTTAGCCCTGCGATGGACTAGTAAGTCTCCAGAGTGTACCCTACCTTCACCCCGAGTTGGCTGAAATAAACTCCAGCCTTCTTGCAACCATAGTAAGATTATGCAGGTCTGGAAATAAATGAAGGAAACAATTAACTATCCCACCGGGCAGATAAAACAAGTCTGATATGGTTGTCCAGTCTCAGGTTTTGGATGGTTGGGAACCTACAGGGTCATGTACTGATCCAAATGAGGGGTCGGGGGGGGTGAATACTTAAAATTCCTGAGGAGCGGAAGTCAAAATGGTTTTGTTCATCATCCTCTTCATTAGTTCTTTTCTAAACCACTTAATCTTAATTAGGGTCACGGAGAGGCTGGCTGACTCTGCCATGTCAGCCGACTCTGGGCGAGAGCGGTGTACACCCTGTTCAGCTCATCAGGCCATTGCAGGGTTCCTCTGATATAATGTAATCTACTTTTAAAATGTACAATATGTATTGTTATGTCTCGATCTTGAGAAAACTGTCCTATTATTACTCGAAAACAAGAAATGACAAATAATCACGGAAATACAAATGAAATTAATTCACTATTTTGAGAAGGCAGCCTTTGTTATCCTGAGAAAAATACATAATTATCCATTATGTAAAGAAAACAGTGGGGGAGGGGAATGAATGCATGACCGCTCAGGGCTTCCATAGTTTTAGATACCAACAAATAAAAAAGTTTAATGCACAACCTGCTCATGCTGGATGACCTAGTTTGTGATTTGTCCACCTGTAAAAATCTAAGCAACTAATTCTCATGCAAATGATATCAAATACATATTTCTGAGAAGGTACGGACGGGGACAAAAACATGCAATGCTACAGCGCTAGTCCAACTGTAAGGGATTAATGATACCCAGACAGTAATGTAAGTCATTATAAAACCTTACTTGGCAGAACTACTTGCAGCTGACGGCCCAGTGATCTAAAGTACATGGAAAATCTCAAAGGATTTATGACCTGAAGGGTTGAGAGCTAATGGTGTTTTGCACAAATACTCAACCTCTAAGCAGGACCAATTCAACACATTTTATATCCAGCAAACAGTAAGAAGTCAAACACCAAATACTAAAGCTATATATATATATATATATATATATATATATATATATATATATATATATATATATATATATATATATATACAGATGCGCACCTCACATAAAAATGTAAGTAGTTTTGTTGGGGGGTTTTGGGTTGGGTTTTTTTTTTTGTTTTTATTTGTTTGGGAGGGGTGTTGCATAATTGGCCTTGTTTTGCGACATCTTCCCTAACATTTCCCCTATTTTCCTAAATTTCCTTATTTTTTATTTTTTAATGGATATTTTTGAAATACTCACGATGCACTGAAGCAGCAGGAACTGAAGTGTGAAGTAGCGACGGATCACTGTATAGACATAAGGATTACCGTATGTTGCGGACTATAAGGCGCACAATATCAGTGCACAAACATTGAACGGTCTTCTTCTTCTTCTTTCCCTTTCAGCTTTCCCCCCCCCCTTTTTTTCACAGGGGTCACAACATCGAATCATCGCATGTTTGATTTGGCAGAGGTTTTTACGTCGGATGCCCTTCCTGACACAACCCTTTAGCAAGGGGCAGAAAGACGCTGACGGCTTTGCAGCTACTCTTTACGAAAGTCAGCAATGGTTCTTTTACATGAACCTCTCACCATAGACATTGAGAGACATGACCGGTCTTTGATAACCCAGTTAGCAGCTGATCTATTTTCATACATAAGTCATATCGGATTATAAGGCGCATTAAGTGAAACAAAAGTCAGATAACTTGATTCAACTCATTCATAATAACTCTCATCATTGTTCAGTTGTAACAATATGAAACAATAAACTCACTTTTTCAGTTCAATCCTCTTCCAGAAATCCATCAAATTTTTCATCTTCAGTGTTTAAAAGTTGCGCAAGTTGGACATAAAGCTCGTATCCCTCTAACTTACGACCTGTTGACACCAATATCTAGCAGTTGGAGTTCTTTGGTTAATCCACCGGAATGATGGTAAGCACTGAATTAGTTTACTTCACGTGGGTTTTGACGGTATCAGTGAGATGGAGTCGCAGCTTCACCCACACATAAGGCGCACCAGATTATAAGGTGCAGTGTCAAATGTTTTTTTTTTTTTGAAGATTAAAGGATTTCATAAGTGCGCCTTATGGTCCAAAAATGATGGTAAGCATATAACATTTTGAAAGATTATAAATTGTATACAGTACTGCGCATAAGTAATAGGCATGCTATTTTTTATATGAATAAGTTGTGCTGTAGAGTTTTGATTTTATGATGTTAAGTACAAAAAAAAAAATTAGATTTACATTTCAAAACAAGAACAAAACGCCAGCAACGCATTTCATACAAGACCACTTTTCAGATAAAACCATAAGGAAGGCTGCGGAGATTTGCATGTGACTAATGAAGCACAGCGGGGTGGTGGTTATCACGTCTGCCTCACTGCAAGAAGGTCCTGGGTTCGATTTCCAGGCTTGGGGTGTTTCTGTGTGGAGTACCACTGGTGCTTGTGTGGGTTTCTTCCGGGTACTCCGGTTTCCTCCCACAGTCCAATAATATGCACAGTAGGATAATTTTTCTGTCCCAAATTGCCCCTAGCTGCCAGCCTCCCCATCGCCCTAAGAAGTTTAAACAATTTAGAAAATGAATAAATAAAGAAGAGCAGAACTCTTACTGGTTCTGTGAGCCACTCAGTAAAACTGTCATCACACCAAATATTAACTTTCGTTTTTATTTACTGTTTATTGTGTCAGCGCGGCCATGTAGTGGTTAGCACGTCTGCGTCACAGCAAGACGGTCCGGGGTCCGAGACGTAGGTTTGGCTTTTCTGTGTAGAGCTTGCATCTTCTCTCTTTGTTTTTTTCCCTGGGCACTCTGGTTTCCTCCCAAGTCCAAAGACATTAAAATTAGGCAGTCTGCTCCAAATTGCCTTCCTTTTTTTAAATTGCCCCTAGTTGTGAGAGTGAGTGTGAATAGTTGTGTGCATTGGTCCTACAATGATCTGACAGATTCTTCAGGGTGTACCCTGCCTTTGCCGGTGAGTATCATCTGACATAGGCTGCAGCCTCACCATGACCGTAGTAGGATTAAGCACCTTGTCAAAATAATTAAAGTGAGTGATTGTCTACTGTGCTTTACAGGACATTTTATTCAGAAACTGTATATAAATTTAACGTGGCACGGTGGCGTAGTCGGTAGCACGTCCACCTTACAGCAAGAAGGTCATGGGTTCGATTCCCAGCTCGGGTGTTTCTGTGTGGCGTTTGCATGTTCACCCTGTGCTTGCTGTAGGTTAACTGGCTGTTCCAAATCACACAGTTGTGAATGCTTGTGTCAGTGTTGGCCCTGTGATGGCCTGGCAAGGTATCCAGGGTGTAGTTGGCTGAGACGGGTGCCAGCCTCCCTGTGACCCTAATTAGGATTAAATGGTTCAGGACCTGAATGAATTCATATTAATTGAATGATTTTTTTAATGTAATATACAAATATGTAAATCATTGCTCTACAGCATTTCTTTGCACGTGTCTAAGACTTTTGCACAGTACTCTATATTATTCTTACTTTTTTTTATTTATTTATTTAACTTTTTTGCAGCTGTTTGTGACTGAATTATTGGTGCACGTGGTTTTAAAATGAATATTTCATGCTCTGAAGTTCACATCTCAGATCTCAGAAAAATACCGTTTCATATTACATGTTTAAATAACACGCCTCATTTATCGTTTGTTTGTAAAATCAATCTGAGCTGCGGGGGTCTGTTTTCTGTAAGTTAAAGTGGTCCGAGATGTAAAACGTTTCAGAAATCCTGTTCGATGGTATATCGCTATGACAGATCACAAACACAGGAAGTAATAAAATCTTATTAAATAAACTGGGCCCTTTTGCTGTTTGTTTGATAAACAGGATGCACTTACGACCTCCAGACTACGACACTTACAGCTGCTTTAAATGTGATTTTAATTAAAGTGTGAAAATACACAGTTACAAAAAAATAAAACCATTAAAACACACTGAGCTTAAATATTCAGACGAGGTTTTATTTGAGCAGCTGCGTCAAAATTGGGAGAGATTTATCTCAAACAAGCAGGGGAGCTGTGAAGATTGGAACAGACGTTCTACATTTTTTGGCAGGAATGCTTCAAGACTAAGGGCTGAAATGGCCTTTGATGAGAACTAAACACACACACACACACACACACACACACACACACACACACACCCACACACACACACACACACACACACACACACACACACACACACTCTACCTCAGCCAGACGAGAGTGCTTGTGAACGTTCTCGCCCTTATGAACAGTAGGAGCCAGCTGCTGAAGGACCCCACGGCTGCTCGTCAAAGCACGAGTGAGACGGGCAAACTTAGCCCATCCTTAGGGAAAGATGTAAAAACACCGATGTGAGAATTACATCCACTGTGCAGTTTTAATTAAAGTCAAACATGTGCTTTTAATCTCCTGGTCTCTGAGCCCATGCTGTCCTGAACATTTTTGTGTTTCCCTGCTTTAAAAACACATGATTGCATTAATTGATAATGATCAGTCCTTACTGGGATTCAAAAAGGGAACGCACTAACATGAGCAGGACATGGGGTTCACTGGGACCAGGCTTTAGAAACTCCGCCCTAAACATGAACAGTAAGGGGGCGATCACACTAGAGGTGCAGTAAAAAAGCGACTGACGCAAAGCACAGCTGTTTTTCATTCATTTATTTTCTGTAAACCCTTAATCCTAATTAGAGTCACGGAGAGGCTGGTGCCCATCTCGGCCGACTCTGGGCGAGGGCAGTGTACACCCTGGATAGCTCGCCAGGCCATCACACGCCGACGGCTATGCAGCTACTCTTGTCGAAAGTCAACAATGGTTCTTTTATATCAACCTCCCACCACAGACAGTGAGAGACATGACCGACCTTCGGTAACCCAGTTCGCTGCACACGTGTGGGGGGGATTTGTGTGTGTGGGGGGTTGTGGGGGGCACGACAGTGACAACCCATTGAGAGTGGGGCTTGAACCCCCAACCTTAGGATCAGTGATCCAGGACCTTTACCACCGGACCACCACTGCCTCACAGCTGTTTCATTCTCAAAAATGTTCATAAATTTATTGCGCAAAATTGTGACATCACATTTTAGTCGCCCGGTTCGTGAATACATCACAAAAAGTTTCAAATAGGTTTCAAGCTGTTTATTCGATTTTAGTTTGCAAGGAAAACCGACAACTTGGCGAATTCAACACGGAAAGTTTGAGACTTGCTGGCATCCGCCATAATCTGTGTATTTTGTCATCATTCGTATTTTATTCACATTTTGTTTACGCTAATAAAGGAGTGAATAAAAAGTGAATGGTTTGAGGGCAAAAAGCGAACAAAACACAACTGATTTATCACAGGGGATTAATTCCTTTCTGCCGAACATTTACCAAAAAAAAATCACAAATTACTCGCGAATCAATCGCAAAAATCCTTGTCACGGCTTTCATGTAATGTAAGCATTTAAGTCGCAAACATTCACAAAAAATCAATTCGCATCAGTCTCCTTTCTACTGCACCTCTAGTTCAATAACATGTGATCCGTACAAGCACTGACATGATTGTTGTATGTTGCTTGGTCCGGGTTAGCACTACATTCTGACAGCCCATCAGTTCGACAGCCCTAACCAACCTGAACTGAGTAGGTTGACGGACCGATGTAAGCATGCTGCCTATTTTTTACGAGTAGAGCTGTCAGACCAATGGGCTATCGGAACCTAGAGCCGTCCTAGTTTGGTCAGTAACAACAACAACAAAAAAATTCCATTAAAAACACCTTGCAATGATTTCCTGAGTTTCCACAAACCTTTAGAAGAATCGTCTTCGATGGGCTGCTTAAACGCAGTGATGTCATTAAATGTGCATAGAAAAAGAACAACTTTGTCCTGCTCGTTGCGGATAGGGGCGATCTTCACAAAGAACCACACAGGTGTTCCTGTTCAGAGTGGAACGGTCAGTGAAATATGAGTTTCCTCACACTGCTGAGCCTGGGTTTACACTGTGGCACAATGTCTGCAATGTCTGTGATTTGAGAGGTGAGCATGGGGGATTGCGGGATAGAATAGTGATGAACTCAAGGGACCTTGGTTGATTTGTGGTGATCTCGAGGGAACTTGATGATCATGAGGGAACTTGGTTAATTTGCAGTGATCATGAGGGAATTTGGTGGATTCGAGATGATCTTGAGGGAACTTGGTTAATTTGTGATGATCATGAGGGAACTTGGTGGATTAGTGATGATCTTGAGGGAACTTGGTGGATTCATGGTTATCTTGAGGGAACTTGGTGGATTCATGATTATCTTGAGGGAACTTGGTTAATTTGTGATGATCATGAGTGAACTTGGTTAATTTGTCGTGATCATGAGGGAACTTAATGCAACCATGAGGCGGGGGAGCACTAACCAGTGTCTCTCCCCCTTATGCCAGTCCCAAGCCCGGAGAAATGCAGAGGGTTGTGTCAGGAAGGGCATCCGTCATAAAACCAATGCCAAACTTTTATGATGCAAATCAGAAGTATTACCCCCATACCGGATCGGTCGAGGCCCGGGTTAACAACGACCGCCATCAGTGCTGTCAATCAACAGGGTGCTGATGGAAATTGGACTACTGTTGGTCGAAGACGTCGAAGAAGGAGAAGCGGGAGGCATGTCCGTAGGCAGAGAGAGAAGAGGAAAGGCTTGAGTCTAGGACTGAGAGTAGGGACTTTGAATGTTGGAACTATGCAAAGAAAAGATAGAGAGCTGGTTGACATGATGCAGAGGAGGGTGGACATACTGTGTGTTCAGGAGACCAGGTGGAAAGGTAGCAAAGCTAAAAGCATAGGAGCAGGGTTTAAGCTGTTTTATCATGGTGTGGATGGGAAGAGAAATGGAGTCGGAGTCATCTTGAAGGAGGGGTTTGTCAGGAATGTTCTAGAAGTGAAGAGTGTCAGACAGAGTGATGAGTCTCAAGTAAGAAATTGAAGGTGTGATGTTCAATGTTGTTAGTGCTTATGCCCTACAGGCAGGATGTGAGCAAAAAGAGAAGGAGAGATTCTGGAGTGAGTTAGATGAAGTGATGCAGAGTACCCCCAGAGGTGAAAGAGTGGTCATTGGTGCAGACTTCAATGGACATGTTGGTGCAGGCAACAGAGGGGACGTGGAAGTGATGGGCAGGTTTGGTATCCAGGACAGGAACACAGAAGGACAGATGTTGATCGATTTTGCAAAAAGGATGGAAATGGTTGTGGTGAATACTTTCTTCCAGAAGAAACAGGAGCATAGGGTGACTTATAAAAGTGGAGGTAGGAGCACACAGGTAGACTACATCTTGTGTAGGCGATGTAATTTGAAGGAAGTCAGTGACTGCAAAGTAGTAGTGGGTGAGAGTGTTGCCAAACAGCATAGGATGGTGGTATGCAGGATGACGCTGATGGTGAGGAAGGTGAAGAAGGCAAAGGCAGAGCAGAAAACAAAGTGGTGGAAGTTGAAAAAGGAAGAGTGTTGTGTTGTCTTCAAAGAGGAGTTGAAACAGACTTTGGGTGGCCAGGAAGTGCTTCCAAATGACTGGACAACCACAGCATATGTGATCAGGGACACAGGTATGAGAGTACTTGGTGTGTCATCTGGAAGGAAAGTAAATAAGGAGACTTGGTGGTGGACTGAGGAAGTGCAGAAGTGTGTACAAAGGAAGAGGTTAGCTAAGAAGATGTGGGACATTGAGAGGACCGAAGAGAGTAAACAGGAGTACAGGGAGACACAGTGTAAGGCGAAATTAGCGGTGGCTAAGGCCAAACAGAGGGCGTATGATGACTTGTATGATAGGTTGGACAGTAAAGAGGGAGAAAATGATCTATACAGGTTGGCACGCAGAGAAATAGAGATGGGAAGGATGTGCAACAAGTTAGATTGATAAAGGCCAGAGAGGGAAATTGACTGATGACAGAAGTGTGCTGGGAAGATGGAAAGAGTACTTTGAAGAGCTGATGAATGAGGAAAATGAGAGAGAAAAAAGAGTAGAAGAAGTGACCATTGAGGAGCAGGATGTAGCAAAGATCAGTAAGGGTGAAGTGAGGAGGGCATTGAAGAGGATGAAGAATGGAAAGGCAGTTGGTCCTGATGATATACCTGTGGAGGTATGGAAGTGTCTAGGAGAGGTAGCAGTAGATTTTCTGACAAGAACATTCAACAAGGTCCTAGAGAGTGAGCAGATGCCGGAGGAGTGGAGGAGAAGTGTGCTGGTGCCCATTTTTAAGAACAAGGGAGACGTGCAGAGTTGCGGCAACTACAGAGGGATAAAGTTGATGAGCCATACGATGAAGTTATGAGAAAGAATAGTAGAAACTAGACTAAGGGCAGAGGTCAGCATTTGTGAACAACAGTTTGGTTTCATGCCAAGAAAGAGCACCACAGATGCAATGTTTGCTTTGAGGATGTTAATAGAGAAGTACAGAGAAGGTCAGAGGGAACTGCATTGTGCCTTTGTGGATCTGGAGAAAGAATATGACAGGGTGCCAAGAGAAGAACTGTGGTATTGCATGAGGAAGTCTGGAGTGGAGAGAAGTATGTTAGAGTGGTGCAGGACATGTATGAGAGATGTAAGACAGTGGTGAGGTGTGCTGTCAGCGTGACCGACGAATTCAAGGTGGAGGTGGGACTGCATCAAGGGTCAGCTCTGAGCCCCTTCTTGTTTGCTATGGTGATGGACAGGCTGACAGACGAGGTGAGAGAAGAATCTCCATGGACTATGATGTTTGCAGATGACATTGTGATCTGTAGTGAGAGCAGAGAACAAGTGGAGGAAAATCTAGAG
This sequence comes from Plotosus lineatus, assembly GCA_024760905.1. Lineage (NCBI taxonomy): Eukaryota > Metazoa > Chordata > Actinopteri > Siluriformes > Plotosidae > Plotosus > Plotosus lineatus. The sequence goes on along the minus strand of CM045737.1, from coordinate 44,630,776 downwards.
AGATGGAGGTATGCCCTGGAAAGGAGAGGAATGAAGGTTAGCCTCAGAAAATCAGAATACATGTGTGTGAATGAGAAGGACCCAGGAGGAACAGTGATGTTACAGGGAGCAGAGATAATGAAGGTAGAGGATTTTAAGTACTTAGGCTCAACAATGCAGAGCAATGGAGAGTGTGGAAAAGAGGTGAAGAAGCATGTGCAGGCAGGCTGGAATGGTTGGAGAAAAGTGTCCGGTGTGATGTGGGATAGGAGAGTGTCAGCAAGAATGAAAGGAAAAGTGTACAAGACGGTGGTGAGGCCAGTGATGCTGTATGGCTTAGAAACAGTGGCGCTGAGGAAAAGGCAGGAGGCACAGCTGGAGGTAGCAGAGATGAAAATGTTGAGGTTCTCTCTGGGAGTAACGAGGATGGATAGGATCAGAAATGAGTACATCAGAGGGACAGCCCATGTAAAATGTTTTGGAGACAAAGTCAGAGAGGCTAGATTGAGATGGTTTGGATATGTACAGAGGAGGGATAGTGAGTATACTGGCAGTAGGATGCTGAGGTTGGAACTCCCAGGCAGAAGGCCAAGAGGAAGACCAAAGAAGAGATTTATGGATGTGGTGAAGGAAGACATGAAGGTCGTTGGAGTCAGAAAAGAAGATGCAGAGGACAGGGTGAGCTGAAGGGAGCAGCCGAAAGGAAAAGAAGAAGAAGAAGAAGAAGAAGAAGAATCGTGAGGGAACTTGGTTAATTTGTGATGATCATGAGGGGACTTGGTTAATTTGTGATGATCATGAGGGAACTTGGTTAATTTGTGATGGTCATGAGGGAACTTGGTTAATTTGTGATGATCATGAGGGAACTTGGTTAATTTGCAGTGATCATGAGGGAACTTGGTGGATTAGTGATGATCTTGAGGGAACTTGGTTAATTTTTGATGATCATGAGGGAACTTGGTTAATTTGTAGTGATCATGAGGGAACTTGGTGCATTAGTGATGATCTTGAGGGAACTTGGTGGATTCATGATTATCTTGAGGAAACTTGGTGGATTCATGATTTTCTTGCGGAAACTTGGTTAATTTGTGATGATCATGAGGGAACTTGGTTAATTTGTCGTGATCATGAGGGAACTTGGTGGATTAGTGATGATTTCGAGGGAACTTGGTGGATTCATGGTTATCTTTAGGGAACTTAGTGGATTCATGATTATCTTGAGGGAACTTGGTTAATTTGTGATGATCATGAGCGAACATGGTTAATTTGTAGTGATCATGAGGGAACTTGGTGGATTCATGATTATCTTGAGGGAACTTGGTGGATTCATAATGATGGTATTTTTGCCACGATTATTATGATGTATTACCATTTGATGGAAATCATGATAGAATATGGGAATCCTCGTAGAGTGCAGTACAGTTTAACAGACCTCAACAGAGCACAGACATGCCACTGTAGGGGATCCTGATGAACATAAAAGCATGATTCCTTCAAGTTTCATCTCTTGGATGCAACCTGCTTCCTTTTAATAAGCCAATTGTGCACCAAGGGTGCTTGTTAATAGTGTTTTACTCGACTCTTTTTTGAATCATGGGGATCACAGACATCATGCCCCAGTGTAAACCCATGATTCAATAGGTATGACATGCTTACTTAACAATAGTCTACTTACGGTTCTTCTTGTACATGAGAATTTCAAAGGAGTTCATTTCATAGTTCTCGAAGGTCTGGCACACTTTCTCACAAGTCTCCTTGTCGGTAAGTTCTCCATACATGAAGCTGAGAGGTGGGGAAAAATGGATATTAATTGGAGTCACGTTTGTCAGGTCCTAGCAAGTGGTTCTTCTGAGAGGCAACAAGAACATGCTAGCCACAAGATGTGCTGTTACAGGGAAATAACCAAAGATGTGGTGGTGCAGTGGCAGTTTATTTCCCAATAGCAGCACATGCTGGAAGGTTTAATCCTTGTTATACAACTTTGTAATTTTTTTATTTATTAGTGAACATAAGGCTTTTTATCTGTGTAGAGGCAAATGTAGCAGAAATTGCAGGAAGTCAGTTAAAAAGTTGTTGCAGTTATATAATAACCTAACTGCCAAAATGTCTGGCAGCAATTCTGCCCTAGAAGCTAAAAGGCAGTAACTGCCATATCTTGTTACTAGGACATTTTGAGCATGTATCCAACTGTGCATATAAACACTCTTCCTGACAATCTTCCTGGCACTATTACTTGGCATCAAAATTAGTGAAGTAAAAAAGAGAGGACATGTGGACATGCGTAGAACTTCATGGCTCATTTTCTCAGTTTGCACATTTTGCAGATACTGCATTTTACCTTTACAAGGCAGAATAGAATTCCTGTTACCACTTACATTGCTCACTCACTCACTCACTCAATCGATCGATCAATCAATTTGTTGAGATGCTTAATCCTATTATAGTTAGAGGCTAAAGCATGTCTCATTCGAGACAGTGAGTGAACATGAGGCCCACCGTGAACACCTCGTCAGACCGTCGCCAACCCAACACACACACCATTCACATTCATATCTCAGAGCAATTTAGAACAACTAATTAGCCTAATTTGGATGCTTTTGGACTGTGAGAAGAAACCAGAGTAGCAATACGAAAGTATTGGACAGTCTCAAAACAGAAACACCCAAGCCGGGATGGAATCCAGAACCTTCTTGCTGTGAGGTCGACATGACAACCACTACACGACCATGCCCTGCTCTTACATTATACCAATTATAAAAAGTTACTCCCTCACTGAACTCTCATATCTCATATTTGGTCTCCTGCATTGTTACCAAGAAACCAGAAAGTACAATGTTTTAAAAAAACGATTGTTCAAAAAACACTGACACTGGAGACTCCTACAGTTATTTATTATCTATAATTTTTATCCTCATGAAGAAGGTCATGAGGAAGCTGAAGCTTGGCCCTTAGGATTGAACTAGTACAAATTTATTTATTTGTTTTGTTTGTTTACATCACGTTGTACCATTTCTGCTTGTCAAAATGTTCACTTCAGGTCTCATAATGAACAACACTGCACTTCTAAGTTAATATTTTTCAAACGTACACTTCATATCTGCCATACAAGTCTCCGTTAACTAGTGACAGCATGTTAGAAAAAAAGTCAAAAACCTATTGTGGAAAGTTTATCTTTGTTTACAGCATATAATCTCAATGTCATTGTTTCAGCAGACTTGAGTAACATAGCATTTATTTCTATCCAGTGACGGGTTAATTTCTCACCAACGTCTTGAATTGATGAGGGAAAATTTGAACCACTCCATAAAGTCTTCTCCAGCACATTCCAAAAGCATTCAACAAGGTTAAGGTCAGAACTCTAGGGCGCCAATACATATGTGAAAATGATTCCTCATGCTCCATGAACCACTCTTTGAGTATTTGAGACCCCGTTTTATATCCAAGATACCAGGGAAGGAAAAGTGCAGTGATGTGATAACCTGCTCATTCAGTAAACTCAGCACTTCAGATGCTTCATTTTATTGGCCACACTAATGTTGCTGAGCCTCATACTGACCAACAATGTCACGGAGATTACGTACTGAGATACAATATAGTCTCCTTAAGAAAATATAAGCGTGAGCGTTTTTTTTTTTTTTTTTTGGCCAGGCAGTGCATAAATATAATATAAACCTCTGGACCCAAAGGTACCACCAATAGCACTGAGGGCAGTGCTGGCTTACTGGATAAGGTGCTTGGTTACTGATCCAAAGATCATCGGTTCAATCCCACCATCGCCATTTTTGGGCCCGTGAGCAAGGCCCTTAACCCACAATTGCTCAGTTGCACAAAAATGATCATTGTAAGTCAAATGCTGTAAATGTAAACATCAATGATATCGGAGACAATTCTCAGCATCTTCTGACTGATGAGATTTAAGAATGCAAGAGTGCTGTGGTATATAACTGAGAACATAACTCCTGGTGTGTGCATTCACACTGGATCAAAGAACACAAAAAGATTCTGAACCTGCAAGTACTGCTCTTCTGCATGACTTCAGCCCGATGGTAGCCCGAGAGTTTGCAGAATCCATCATTACTGTAGACAATAGGCCAATCCACAATCTGGGCATTCCCCAAAACAAAATTGGTGTCTGGTGTGAGGCATAAAGAAACAAATGTAAACAATAATGTTCACATAAGAACTCAGAAGACATATTAAGAGTCAGAGTTGGGGTAAGCCTTATCTCAAACATTCAACACTTTATAGTGGGGAATCCTGATTGGCCTCACTGGCCAGGTCAGTCCCTGATTGACAATTTAGACAGCATTGACTAAAGCTAAAAGTGTTAATAGTTATTTGTCTGGTCAACTACCCTACCACTTAAATTTATTGATGCAAACTATTTCTTTTTTGTCTGTTTGTTTGTTTGTTTTAAATACATTTTGATACATTGTCACTACTCAAAGTAAATGAGCTAAGGTTTGCCTGATGTATTAAAATGGAAGCTCTTGTTTTTAGTAGATGTGCCTAGTTTTATTTTATTCAGAAATTCACTAGTTTGTATCTTATGTGCTAGTTTAATATCTATATTGTGTTATTTTTGCCATTACTTGTCTTGATATCAATTGGGTTTGTAGGGCTTGTTGTTCATTTCACTAGAAGAATTGAGTAAATGTAAGTAGAAAATTTAAGTTATGACACTTTTCTTAAATCTTTTGATGGACATTTATTACCAAAACATTGCTATTGGTGAAATATACTTAAATAACAGAGGAGCCATAAATTTAAGACTAATTTAACTGTTGCGTTAACTTAAACTGTCACTGTAATGATGTTCAGAGATTTTATGAAGGTAGTGGAATTATTTTTTACAATGCACCGCATCCCTGAATTAGAACAAAGTAGTTTTCAATAAGCGTGGCCCCTCTTATCGAGGTGTGGGGCCGGTGGCATATTAGTTAGGGTGCTGCGCTCATAATCAGGAGGTTGTGAGTTCGAATACCACTGAGACCCTCACTGTGCTAAGACCCCTGGGCAAGGTCTCAACCACAAGTGTGCCTCTGTTCACCCAGCAGTATAAATGGGTACCAGTAAAAATATACTGGGAAGGTAACCTGCAATGGACCAGCGTCCCATCCAGGGGGAGTTGAACTCCTGGGCCCTTCACACTATGGAAACCGGAGATAAGCACCGGCCTGATGAGCCACTAGGCTCGGGTGTAAAAACCCAACAGACTTTACCTACCTACCTCTTATCGAAGTGGACAGGTTTGTGTGTCCTAATGATCCTAGCAGCTATGTTGTCAGAGGCATTACAGCCTTCGTAGGGTTACCTAAGGCAAACAGGTCCTAGGTGAATGCCCAGACTAAGTGCGGTTCAAAGACCCCTATGGACAAACTTAAAAGGACAGTTTCCCTTCCGTTACCTCTGGAGCGAGGCCTAGGAGAGGGGCTTGAAGGCAAGCACCTGGTGGTGGGGTTTCTGCCCATGGAGCCTGGCTGGGCCAAGCTCATAAAGGAGACATGAGTCTGCCCTCTAATGGACCCACCAATGGGAGGGGCTAATAAGGGTTGGGTACAATGAGTTGGGTAGCAACCGAAGGCTTGGGTTCTGGTGGACCGATCCTCGGCTACTGACTCTGACTCTTGGGACATGGAATGAGGTCAAATATGCTGCAGCCCGAGCTGTCGCCAATGCAAAATCTTGGTTGTGGGAGGAGTTCGGTGAGGACCTGAAAGCGATTATTGGTTGCCCTCAAAAAGGTTCTTGGACCATTATCCAACACCTCAGAAGGGGAATGCAGTTCTCTACAAATACTGTTTGCAGTGGGAATGAGGAGCTGCTCACAACGACTGGGGATGTGGTGGGGAGGTGGAAGGAATACTTCGAGGACCTCCTCAATCTCACCACAACCTCCATGGAGGAAGAAGACCCTGGGGATTTGGGTGGAGCTCCAACTATCACTGGAGCTGAGGTCACTGAGGTAGTCAAAAAAGCTCTTTGGTGGTCGGGCTCCAAGGGTGGGTGAGCTCTACCCTGAATATCTCAGAGCTCTGGATGTTGTAGGACTGTCTTGGTTGACATATCTCTACAGCATCATGCTGTCATCGGGGGCTGTACCTCTGGATTGGAAAACTGGGGTGGTAGTCCCCCTTTTACAAAAGGGGTACCGGAGTGTGCGTTGCAATTATCATGGAATCGTACTCCTCAGCCTACCCAGAAAAGTCTATGCGGGGTGCTGGAGAGGAGGATCCGATTGGTGGTTGAACCTCAGATTCAGGAGAAGCGATGTGGTTTTTGTCCTGGCCGCGGTACTCTCAACCGCTCTATACACTCTACAGGATCCTAAAGGGGGTATGAGAGTTTGCCCAATCTATCTGTATATAAAATAAATAAAATTTCACATTCTTCACTACTTTTTAACAGAGTTGATATATTTAAGACTTTTCTGAACAACTTTTTAAGACTAAAACTGAGAATAACTTTTTGAAAAGCAGGAACGTCCAAACCTTTGAAAAATAGTGTACACTGGGCCCTTATAACACATTTATAACCAGATTTCTAGTCATTCTGCAAGAGTTATGGAAGGCTTATATCAAAATCCATGAGGGGATACTTTCAAACTATTTCATTATGAGTAGACAAACATTATTACTGTATATGTTTATATTACCGGTAACCATTTGTTCTTTACAAAATCCATTGTTAAAGCTTTGAGACATCATTCATGAAGCAGTCACTCAATTGTTCCTGTTGATTTCACCAAAAAAAAATATGTTCATTCATTCACTCATTTTCTAACCCTCTTAATCCTTATCGGGGTCGCTGGGAAGATGATACCCATTGTGGTCGACATTGGAGTACGCCCTGGACAGCTCACCCGGCTATCGCAGAAACAACACTCACACAACCATGTACACTCACACTCACACCTAGGGGCAATTCGGGACAGCTTATTAGCCTACGTTGCATGATTTTGGGCTGTGAGGGGAAACTCGCACACCCAGAAGAAACCCACATAAATACAGAGAGGACACGCAAACTCCACACAGAAGTGCTCGAAGCCCGGAAATTGCTACAAGACGAATGTGCTAACTACTTTTTTTACATTGTGCCATATAAATTTTTTAAATAAATAATGATGCATAGTAATGCAATATAGAGTGGATCCCTCACTTTCCACGGTTAATGGGGACCGAGGACCCCCCGCGCGACCACCGATTACCACCAAGTAGGATCGACCCCCCCCCCCCGACTGACGTATACGTACATATATTTGTGTATATAATATCAATAAATACATATTCAATGCTATAAATGCTTATAATAACAAATAAACATTCAAAAATAATGCAAAACATGTAAATAAAATATAAATTCACAAACACACAGATGCGCACCTCACATAAAAATGTAAGTAGTTTTGTTGGGGGGTTTTGGGTTGGTTTTTTGTTTTTGTTTGTTTGTTTTTTTGCATAATTGGCCTTGTTTTACGGCATTTTCCTTAACCTTGTCCCTATTTTTCCTTAATTCCCTTATTTTTTTATTTTTCTATGAATATTTTTGAAAAACCCACAATACACTGAAGCCACAGAAACTGAAGTACGAAGTAGCGAGGGATCACTGCATACTTTAATTTCGGGAAATGAAAATCATTCATTACATTGATGGTTTTCTTAAATAAGTTTTATTGTATATCAGGGGCAGTGATGGCCTGGTGGTAAAGGTGCTGGATCACTGATCCGAAGGTTGGGGGTTCAAGCCCCACCCTCAACGGGTTGTCACTGTCCCCCGGATGCAGCTAACCGGGTTATCAAAGGCCGCTGATGTTTCTCACTGTCTATGGTGTGAGGTTCATGTATAAGAACCATTGCTGACTTTCGACAAGAGTAGCTGCATAGCCGTCAGCGTGTTTCCGCCCAACGATGGCCGGGCAAGCCGTCCAGAGTGTACTCTACCCTCGTCTGGAGTCGGCTGGGATGGGGGCCAAGCTCCCCGCGACCTTAATTAGGATGAAGCGGTTACAGAAAATGAATGAATGAATGAGTTTTATATCAAATGCAAATGTTCCAACCATGGAGTGTTTGGAATAAATACACTTTGTAGAAGCTAACAGATTAATGCGTCATGAACGATGTCTTCAAGTTTAATCAATGTGCCACTTACAAGATAAGCTAATAATGCATGACGGGGGTCAAAAACTGAAGTTATAAGATTCCTATCCCAGAGAACTAGACTTACTTCCTGTAACAACAACAACAAAAAAAAAACTATGAAAAAACATTGCTGTCATGTATTAAGATTGGATATAAGCCTTACATAAATCCTCCCACATTCTTTATAAAAGAATGGTACAATGCTTATGAATGTGTTTTGAAGCCTTATTGTTGCTACCCTTTAATTACAGGCTGCAGTCTGCGAGTGTGTGTGTGTGTGTGTGTGTGTGGGGGGGGGGGGGGGTGATGGGTGATCGTCCATTTCCTGCAATTTTGCATGTTAACATCATGGAATGAACTGAAATAAATCTTTAGATTTTGGGAATCTTTCACTGGAAGAAGGCCGACATAAAAATTCCATCGAAAGCAAAGCTGTCTGGACAAATCTGAGCAGTTTTCTTTGGTCTTCCACACAGTATGATCCCCATTGTTGAATTAACACCCGCGGTGTTTATATAAATCTATCTGGACACAAATGAACATTGGACGAGTTCATCCAACTCCGGGGATTCATCTGTGTAAATCTCATCAACTTCCACATGGCAAGACACAGGAACAGGAAGTTGCTACAGAGTTGTAAGTCAGCTGGGGAAGTTGTAATAAGGAAGCAGACTACATGATTAGTGGTTTCTTCTATGTCAGGGATTAAAAACAGACAGGAAAATGTATAAATAAGGTAGAAAATGATAAGAAAAGTGACTTCTAATAGCACTATTGGAACCTACATGAGCAGCATTTATTACGAAAAAAAAAAAAAAAAAAAAATTCTAAATGAGAAGAAAAGCCACAACAGAAATGGATGAGCTAGATGGAGGTACAAAGGGAAAATGTCTACATGACTTTGTTTATACCTGTCTGTCTATGGGATAATGTCCAAACTGAAAGAATGAGAAGACAAAAAGGTGTTAAAGTGATTAAAGAAAGAAAACACTGCTGACGCAGGATTTTCTATACAGCCGAATGCTCAGTGCTGAACCATCTCCTGCAGGGTTCCGTTTAATTATTTCACATTTAATTCACATGTATTGTACACCGTACAGGAGCCAGTTCAGCTCTGAGGACCTTGTTCGACCGAAAGCAAAGAATAAAATGATTTAAATGTAAAAAAAAAAGTTGATCATTTCATTGCAGCCGGATATGAATAGACCTGAACAATAGGAACATGATCTAAACCATTTTAATAGCAATCACAAAAATATAAAGACAAACAACATCACCATAATAACTATGTACAAAATGGACAAACATAAACAATCAATAACAACAAATCAAGTTTTATTTTTAAGTACAGTACTTATACTTTTTTTATAATCCATATACAGGTCGTTGGAGTAAGAGTAGAAGATGCAGAGGATAGGGTGAGATGGAGGCGGATGGTTTGCTGTGGCGACCCCTGAAGGGAAAAGCGGAAAGGAAAAGAAGGTGAAGAAGATACAGTGGTACCTCGACTTACGAGTGTCTTTTATAACGACTTTTCCATGAGACGAGCTTTGATCTCACCAAAAATCCACCCCATCCAACCAGCAAAATTTTGATTTACGAGCTCTGCTGGGGAAATGGCTTTTCCGGGCTGATTGGCCTCATATTCTTCTGCGTGTATTCATCCACGCTCCGAGAGTGCCTTGTGTCGTGCTTCTCAATTATTTTCTGTGACGCCCCCTCTAGGAAGAAAAAAAACATTTCACCCCCACCCACCCCCCACCCCCCCCAGTGCCCTGCATGCTACTATAAATAGTGTTGACTGCACTTCATATCGTTTGCTCAGTGGTTTTTTTCCTCCACCATAGCGCAACAATGAGAGCGCCACTGTCAGCTACTGTAGAGGATGTGCAATTACGCTTAATTCTAGTACAGTATGGCAAAAAAGCATGTTCCCCAGGATCACCCCCCCCTTCCCCCGGCATCACACCATGCCCCCCAAGGGGGGGAAGGGGGGGCGCCACACTATTTGAGAAGCACTGGCCTTGTGGACACACACAAAATTGTCCTACTCCTCCTCCTCCTCTGTTACACCCCACCTCCTGCCTGCCCACGTGACATCTTCGCTGCAGTCAATGGCTGGAAGGGTGAGTTAACATTATTATTTATTATTAATTATTATTAATGTTAATGTACATGTATTATTATTATTATTATTATTATTAAATTTTCAGCTTACGAGCTCGCCCTCGGAACAGATTAAATTCGTTAGACGAGGTACCACTGTACTAGTATTTACATCAATGACAATGCATGTTAAATAAGAATGACATGAATTGTAACACTCATAGTGTATTGATGTATAGAGAAATCAAGTTTATGTAGTAGAAGGTCATGGGTTTGAGTCCTCAGCTCGGTGAGTAGATTTCTGTGTGGAATTTGCATGTTCTCCCCGTGGAGATGGGTTTCCTCCGAGGTACTAAAATAGTCCATCAGGACACAGACACACACAAACTATTCACACTCATTAGTCTAGTGGATAGGGTACTGGGCTCATGTTTAGGAAGTTGTGGGTTTGAATCTCGTGAGAGCCCTCAGTGCTAAGACCTTCTGTCCACCCAGCAATGTATAAAAAATACTGGTGAGGTAACCTGCGATGGACTAGCATCCCATCCTAGTTGTGTCACGCTACAGAAACCAGGGACAAGCACTGGCCTGGTGAGTCAGTAGAATCAGGTGTAAAAGTCTGTGTGAGGACATTTTAGTACCCCGCAGGAAACCCATGCAAACTCATCTCCGTGGGGAGAACATGCAAACTTTTAGCTTCCAAAGAGGCTTCGGAGGGGTGAAAACGTCAAGGAAGCGGAAAACTCACTCGGGATAGTCAGTATAATTCAATTAGATTATATTTCTATAGCTTTTTCTCATTTTATTAATTAGTTATTAGCGGCGTAGGGAGGTTGCAACCCATCACTGCCAATTCTAGGAAAAGGTGAGATGCACCTTGAATAGCTTGCCCACCGGGCCAAAACAGACCCATGACCATTCACACCTCAGGGCAATCGAGAATATGTAATTAGCCTAATGTGCTCATTTTTGGACTGTGGGAGGAAACCAGGGCAACTCAAGGAAACCCACGCAGGCATGTGAAGAACATTCCTTGCAAAGCCCAAGACTCGAACTCAGAACTTTCTTGCTGTGAAGCTGACGTGCTCACCACTACACCACTGTGAATAAATTATGATTTTAACCATTTCTTTATTAATCCTCGAAATCCCTAACGAACAAGCCTGTGATGATGATGCCGAGGAACAAACACTGACGTGGCATGAAGAGGAAACCTTGAGAGAAACCAGATTCAAAAGTGAAACCCACCCAAATGAGATGGGTTTCACTTTTGAATCTGGTTTCTCTCAAGTCATTCTTCTGCTAAACTGCTTAATCTTACCAGGAGCCTATCTCAGCCTATCTCTGAGCATCGGCATGGTACACCTTCACCCAGTCAATCACAGGACCATCAAACCACCATTCACACTCACACACACACACACACACACACACACACACCTAGGGGTAAACTGGATGGAACAGCCAGTCAGCGTACTGCGCATATCTTTTGGACTGTGGGAGGAAACCGGAGTACCAGGAGGAAACCCAGACAAGCACAGAGAGAATATGCAAACCCTGTACAGAAACGCTTCACAAATCTAGGGACCTTCTTGCAGTGAGGAGGAAGTTCTAACCAGTACAGTTCACCACCGTGCAACACTTCAGCATTATAAGCCAATAGAGAAACCTTTTAGATTTTCAACCATTTGTTTTCCAGCACAAAATTAATGAAAGAATTGGAGAATAAATGCAAAAGAAAAAAATAATAGATTACTTTTAACGGATATTCCTATTGTAGGTGTTCTCTTAATTTTTTTCATGACTGTATGTAATGAAGGAAACAAATATATATTGTACTAGAAATCCCTTAATGGCCAAAAAAAGAAGAAAAAAAAAGACAGATGGACACTGCATGCACAGGACGAAGGAAGAGTGAAAGAGAAAAAGAAACTCTCCAAGAACTGTGCCTGATTTTCAATGCATTCAGATATGAGGTACTTTTTATTTATTTACATATTGTTTATTTTCTATTGTAGGAATATTTATTTTCATAAAATTTGAAGGCATCTTCACTGTACAGAAGTTTTTGTTGTTGTTGTTGTTGTTGTTGTTTTGCATGGGACTTTTACACAGTACTGTATGTAAACCACTGCATCTGAAGTGAGATGCTAAACAGACAAAAAGAAAAAATAATAAATATAGGCACGCAGTGCACCCGCACCCACCTCACCCCCGCCCACACCCACTCGCACCCTCCCCTAACACCCCCCATGCTGAAATAACACCTGCCACCTGCACCAACAAGGTTGAGTTAATTAATAGCCTCAGGTTGGAATCTTTTTCAGATCTTTTCAACACTGAGAATCGTGCATGCCATCCTAAAAAAAAAAGAAAAGAAAAAAGAAAAACAACAACAAAAACAACAACAACAAAAAAAAACAAACAAACACACGAAAACACCAGGTATTAAGATCTTATTTGACTCCCATAGAGATTCCCTGGAGGAAAAAAAAGAGCAGAAATGTGATGTGAATGTTAAAGGTACTGGGAAAGAAAGGAAGAGAGCAAGCCTGAAGCCTGGGAGCTCAGTGATGGGAAAACAAGCTTGCTTTCTTACCGTTGGACCTCCGGACGATATTCTCGAGAAAAGTATTCTGAGGGGCCACGAGTCCTCGGCGACCCCCGGCCATCCCGACTCCTCCTCACCGGGACCCTGAGGCTGATCAGTAATTCTATAGATCCGGCAAAAGCACGAGCAGTGAGTCCTGCTTTGAGGTCTACATGATTTCGGATGCTGTGGGGACAGAGATGCGGCACTGTGGTTGTGATGCTCTCTGCTGTCCCTTGGCAACACTCTCAGTGTGTGTGTGTGTGTGTGTGTGTGTGTGTGAGAGAGAGAGAGAGAGAGAGAAAGAGAGAGAGAGCTGCCCCGGGTCGCACCGCCCACATCTTCTGAGTGTTTCGACGCTCCCTGCTGGCGGAGGAAGGAATTGCATTATCACCAACAAAATCCTAAAACGCTCATTTCAGAGATACTGTACTGGTGCTTCCCCAGTGCAGCTAACTGGGTTATCAAAGGCCGGCCATGTCTCTCACTGTCTATGGTGTGAGGCATGTAAAAGAACCATTGCTGACCCTTCGACAAGAGTAGGCTGCAAAGCCGTCGGCGTGTTTCCGCCCTGCGCTGACCTGGCGAGCTGTCCAGGGTGTACTCTGCCCTCGCCCGAAGTTGGCTGGGATGGGCGCCAGCCTCCCTGCGACCCTAATTAGGATTAAGCAGTTACAGAAAATGAACTGAACTCATGTACTGGTGCTGGACTGCTGATCCCAAAGTCAAGGGTTCATGTCCCACTATCAACAGGTTGTCACTACTGCCGTCCTCCTCAACCCCCCAGTGCAGCTAACCGGGTTATCAAAGATCGGCCATGCCTCACACTGTCTGAAAATCAACCATTGCTGACTTTCATGAAGAGTAGCTGCATAGCCGCCAACGTTGCAATGGCTTGGCGAGCTGTCCAGGTGGGACTCTGCCCTTGCCCAGTGTCGGCTGAGATGGGCACCAGCCTCCTCTGTCCCTAATTAGGATTAAGATGTTTAGGAAATGAAGGAATGGAAGATACCCTCGAATGTTCCCATATAATAATAGTCACAAATGGCTTATCATTACAATACATACTGTACATTTAAGAAGCAGCCAAAACATTACAACCAATAAAACGCCTGTGGGTATGTCGTGGTGTCTGGCACCGAGCAGTTCGCAGCACATCCTTAAAACCATTGAAGGGTGAAGTGAATAACTGTAATTGTCTTTTTGCAGTCGTGAGGTGTATGAGTCAGCAAGTAAACAGTCAGTTGATGTGTTGCACCCTGGACTAATGGCTGAGTATAAGGATTGGAGGACCTTTATCAATGGCCAAACTATCATGGCGAGACAGCTGGGCCAGAACACCTCCAAAACCTCTGGTCCTGTGGGGTGCTTCCAATATGCACTGATTAATACCTGTCATAATAATACAGTACAGGGAAGGACAACAAGTGCATGAGGAACAATGTGGACTGATCCCACCGCTGGGTGCATGTGTGTAGTTTTCAGGGGGAACAGATGCAGCAGGATGGACTATGCAAAGAAAGCAGTGTTACATTCTGGGTCGGATAATACAGTGCATGCCTCGAAGGGTTAAAACAATTGTGGTAACACAAGTAGGACCTGCACATTAATGAGATTCATTCATTCATGCTCTCTCTCTCTCTCTTTTTTTTTTTTTTTTGGTCCACTTAATCAATCCTAGGGTCATGGATAAGCTGGAATCGATCTCTGCATAGCCAATCAGTTGCAGGGGCAACAGACACAAAATCATTCACACTGACGCCCATATCTTGGGGCAAACTGGATCAGCCAGAAAGCCTATTGTGTATGTTTTTGGACCGTGGAAGGAGACCGGACTACCTGGAAAAAACTCAGGCACACAGAACCACCCTTGCAGAACCTACACTCAAAACCTGGACCATTAAATGTGAAAATACAAGAATATGATGTGCTCTATTGTCTATGGGCTCCTGTGCTTGAACACAAACTATCTTCACAAATTAAGAACAGTTCAAGGCTAAATAGTTTACAATGCAGCGAATTGGGTTATCAAAGGCCGGCCATGTCTCTCACTGTCTTTAGTGCGAGGTTCATGTAAAAGAACCATTGCTGACTTTGGTCAAGAGAAGGCTGTATAGCCGTAAATGTGTTTCTGCTCTCCGATGGCCTGGTGAGCTGTTCAAGGTGTACTCTGCCTTCACCCAGCGTCGGCTGAGATGGGCGCCAGCTTCCCCGCAACCCTAACCAGGACTAAACGTTTCAAAAAATGAATGAATTAAAGAATGAATGAAGTTTACTCTGCGTCTATGTTGTGGCGCCATCTGCTGGAGCTCAATGATATATGGCGGGTATGTTCACCATCTGGCACCACCGTATGCTCATGTCCTTATGCTTAGTAGTCCTAGTAGGGTCGCAGGGAGGCTGGAGCCTATCTTAGCCAACATTAGGGAAAGTGAGAGACACAATAAACAGCTCGCCAGACCACCACATGGCATGACACACACACACACACACACACACACACACATACACATACACACACACACACACACACACAAAACCATACGCACACTCATACACACACCAAGGGGCAATAAGTCAAATGTGCATGCCTTTGGAGTGTGGCAGGAAATCGGATTAGCCTTGCAAACGCCACCTCGGAGCAGTCCAGGACTCGAACCCACAACCGTCTTACTTTGTGCTGTATTTAAAAATAAATAAATAAATAAATAAAAAAGTGGGGGGGGGGCGCGGGAGCGCTTAGTGACTTACACACTCACGTCAAAAGAGGTTTAAAAAAATGAATAATTATGTCGCAAAACTCTAATATAATAAATATAATAACACAAGTCGATTTCACGTTATATGTTTTATTAGACATATGTCCCTTTCCCTCCATATAAAATACTTAAATGCTTATAAAAACTTCCGTTATTTATTTCTATATTAAGCTGAGCGATTCATGTTTAATTTTAATTATTCAATCTGTATGCAATTTAATTATAAACAACTCTGACGCAGTCACCGCTTACATGCAATAGCAACTCCTTCCGCCAAAGAAGATAGTTCACGGGTTACAACCAGATCCTGTCATTTATATTCATCTAATATTTAAGAAATAAATACAATTATTCGAATCAGAGCATTTTAATAAAATTTAAAACAGTGCATTATTGTATAACATGTACTTTATTGTGGAATATTGTGGCGGAGGAATACCACTCAGAAGCGATTTGGCTCAAACTGCGCAGGGGGAGTTAATGCAAGGGACAGGCTACACTAGCTGCACAAACAGTGCATTTAATGCACATATTTTGTAATTTTTATACAAAATTGTTCAACAAATACCATTGGAATGCCTGGGATGATGGATAAGGGCTCGGAATACCTTGGGAAAGGTCGGTCTAATGGGACTAAAAGCCCCTCAAACGCTTCGAATGGCCATTTTTCTGACGAGAGTGGTAGCGACGACGAGCACGGTATAGCCTCGAACACACACACACACACACACACACACACAGAGATCTAAAGCGTTTACATTTTTAATGTTAATATTTATTGATTGAAAACAGATCCCAGCAGGTCGATAGATACAGAATGCTTTTCCATTACAGATGTCGGAATGCGTGTGGGATCCGATTATCAAGCCAGTATCCCCGAATATGATCCTGGTACGGTAGGCTCACGGATTTTCTCTGGAGCTTTTGATTACGTCTGAAGCAACATACTACCGGACTAAGTAGCGCTAGAGTAGAACAACAACATGTGTTACCATAGTTACCTCACAGGTTAGCTTAGCATACTGTGGAGAAGAGTAGCTAATGGCTAGTTAGCCGAAGCTTGGTAGCCTCGGTGTAATGCTAACTCTGTGTAGTCTACTTTTAGAAGTAAGTGTGGATTTGTTTTTTAGTTTAAGATAATTTTCATGTGAAATGTGACATAAAATAACAGGAATATCAGTACTGTTTGTGAAAATAAGCGAAATTTTACCTGTAAGCTTGCTTGTTGTTATTAGTTAGCCGGCTGCTAGCTTTGTTAAATATAGCGAATATAAATAATACTGTATTAAATCTCAATTATATTAAAGTGTGATTTAGTCATGAGTTGCTATAATACATTTTAAATAGTTTTGTTGTTTTAATAGTGGTTGGTTTTTTAAGTTTCGTAGTTGTCCTGTCTATACAAGCTAAAATCATGCCATTCGAATTGCATGACTCGAGTTTAGTTTACCAGTGTGCTATTTGTTTGTTTATAATTTGTGGGGGGTTTTCCTCCTTTTTTAGAGAAGTGATCTCACAATTCAGAATTGGTTACATAATTGTCACAACCAGTGTGTTAACTGTATATTACACTGTACTGTAATTATGGTATAAATTTATATTTTCCCAGGTTCGACCAAATACAGTGATAAAGACACTGGAGGCATGTTGGTGTGGTCTCCATATCATACTATTGTGGACACAAAATGTAAGCACAGCTTTAATCATATTTCAGATTTGTTCTATTATAAATGGTGTAATGGTCAGGATACCTGGAACACTGTTTTTCATTAGGATGGTGTGGTGGAGTAGTGGTTAGGACATCCACCTCAAGAAGAAGGTCCTGGGTTCAAGTCCCAGGCAAGGGTGTTTCTGTGTGGAGTGTGCATGCTTGCCTGGTGTTTGTGAGGGTTTTCTTCCAGCGGTCCAAAAACATACATATTAAGTTATTTGGCTGTTCCAAATTGCCCCGTGTGTGTGTGTTGCCCTGTGATGGTCTGCATGTTGGCTTGGGGGGAGGGGTTATCTGGCTGTGCTAACGTTTATACACCTGTGTTTTGTTTACAGTGGATGAGTACATTGCTATTGCAAAGGAAAAACATGGTTATAATGTGGAGCAGGTAAATCTTTGTTGTTTATATTTGATTTGATGGTGGATTGTATAAATGTTCTACTTTACATTGAAAATTTGGGTTTGTGTATTGGTTAAAATATTACAAGTACAGTGATGCCTCGGCTAACGAATTTAATACGTTCTGAGGGCGAGCTCGTAAGCCGAAATATTCGTTAGATGAAACAATTATTCCCATAAGAAATAGCAGAAAACTAAGTAATCCATTCCATTTCCCTCCCAAACTTGTATAACCTGCCACAATATACACAGTATATTTGAGCTAATATATTCAAGATAAAAATATAAAAACGATAAATATTTCAGAATACTGTACTCAACTTAATAAGCACCCTGCTCCAATAAGCCTGCCTGCCCCCCCCCCCCAATGTTTTTTTTTTTTTTATCTTGCGTCTAATAACCGCCCATGTGTACTGGTAGCAAAATTGTAGATCAAACTTACCAATTTTATTGGCTCAGTCTCTGTAACTGTAAAATGAGGCGTTCACTGCCTGTAAAAGTGAGTTTACACGGTATTTCAAGACCCCCTGCCACTGGGGAATGTCTATAATTTTCATCAGTAACAACACATTTGATTGTTCCGCCGTGCTTTAAAAAACAGGAAAATATTTTGCTGTGTTCTCTTGGTAAATGTCCAACAACCGATGAACCATTAGAAACTGCTACAGCAAAACTATGGGATGCTCTGAATGAATGGAGCGATGAGTCAGATATGGACCTATTAGAAAGTGATGACGAGTATTTTTCATCTGATTCTCCTACTCGCTAACTTCATACATTTAAGGACGTTCCTGGACATGAGCTTTTGTTTATATTCATGTTGAATTCGTGTTCAACGTGGCATGTGCTAAAGTTGACATTCGGGTTGATTGGCTCGATTTTACTCCCGGGAAAATGTTTAAAGGAACAGCCGAAAGGAAAAGAAGACCGGGAGGGAAACGTAAGGGGTCCCCCGCCCCCCGCCCATTCTTAGAGGGGGCGTCACAGAAAATAATTGAGAAGCACTGCACAAAGCGTTCCTGGAGCGCAGAGGAATGCACGCAGAAGAATACGAGGCTTATCATCCCGGAAAAGCCATTTCAAGAAGAGCTTGTGAAGTGAATTTTTCCTTGTGGGTGGAGCTGATTTTTGGCGAGTTCAAAAGCTCGTATCATGGAAAAATCGTTATAAGGGACACTCATTAGATGACCAACTGTAGTTTTAAATCGGCCTTTAAATTGTGCGAAATGTGTTTTATTTATTAAAAAAAAAAAGGCTGTAGTTATTTAAATTCTGGTCCTGAACCTTGACATTAAGATTTCTTCATCAAATTTGGTAGTTAATTCTATGAGGTAGTATATTTGTGCATTTCAATATTTTGGCATATGAACTGGAGCTATGGTATCTCTGATGACTATTGTTGTTTTTATTATTATAATAAATTTGGGTTGCGAGTTGACATAATGGCTGGCATACCCACCTCACACCAAGGCCAAGAATGTGCTAGGTTTGAGTCCCATGCTTAACCGGAGTGTTTCTCTATGTAGTCTGCATGTCTACCTCATGCTTGTGTGCATTTTCTTAGGGTACTTCAGTTTCATCCCACAGTCCAGATTGTCCTTAGTTGTGAATGCGAATGGTTGGTCTTACCCCGTCACTTGATCACAGGGTGCTGAGGGCATACCGCGCCGTTGCCTAAAGTTGGTTGAGATGGATTGCAGCCTCTTTGCAACCCTAGTGTTAGGTATTTCAGGAAATACACAAATGGTTTGGTTTTGTACTTTAGTGCTCCCTGATCTTGGTGTTAAAAGCTTATTTCCATTTCACGCTCTCAAAACATATCGAGTTACTACTGCAGTAGTGAGAGCGAGCCAGGTTTTCGAACTGTTAAGCTTTGATAGTGGGATGTTGACATTTTCAAAGCTGTTTCTTTTTTTTTTCCCCTGGGTTTATTTTGTGTTTCTGAGTGCAGCATGGACATCCCAGTAGTTTGAACAAGTGTGGGGTACATGTTTTCCAAATACATTTAATATCAACTGAAAAATTCAACACCACAAAATGAAAGCAAATGTTTCCAGATATGATGCTTTATTTATTGTAAGAGTGACGAGACGAGAGGAGAACCATAGGCTGTTATATAGTGAATATCAAGCAGACTTTAGATTATTAACTCGGAGATCACAAGTTCGAATCCAGGTTCTTTCCGTAGTCGTCCATGGCAGGGAGTCCATGGGAGCTAATTGGCCGGGCTCTCACAGGAGAGAGGGATGGCATACCTCACCTCCCTGTCACTCACAGCGATCATCAGCCTATTATACGTGTCCGTGAGCTCATTCGTTTGAGGGGGGCGGATAGCGCTTTTCCAATGAGTGTGTTAGACCGCCCCAAATACGCATGCGCTGCAGTTCGAAAAGAGGCCGTTGACTAGCATTGCATGTAATGGAGGGGGCGTGTGCATGCTTCCGCCTCTCCCTGGTCGGTTGTGGTTATGTGGAATTGGATACGACTAAATGAGGGTGAAAATGGGGAAAATCTAGGGGGGGGGGCACTTCCAATACCGTTTAGTTTCTTGGAAGACGTTTTGATTTATAATGCTGGTTGGAGTGAACAGATTCTCTCCTGTTGTCTGTATCTGATCTTTTCCTCAATCACTATGGTTATTGTGAAAAACTCTGGGGGCAAATGTCCACATAAAGTAGGGAACGAATGTGGGTCAAGGAAGAAATAATCATAAAATTACAAGTGAGCCTCAACGTATGTCAGGGTTCCGTTCCTACTTGGAAGTCGGATTTTTCGTAACTCGGATCAGACTACTTAATTATGCTAACGCAGTAGCAAAATCATTAGGGCAGTGGTGGTCTAGTGGTATAGGGCGCTGGATCACTGATCCAAACGTTGGGGGTTCGTGTCCCACTCTCCACAAGGTTGTCACTGTCCCCCCAGTGCAGCTAACTGGGTTATCAAAGGCGGGCCATGTCTCTCACTGTCTATGGTGAGACGCATGTAAAAGAACCATTGCTGACTTTCGTAAAGAGAAGGCTGCAAAGTCGTCAGCGTGTTTCTGTCTCTTGCTAAAAAGGGTTGTGACAGGAAGGGCATCCGACGTAAAAACCTCTGCCAAATCAAACGTGCGAATCAGATGATTTGCTGTGGCGACTCCCGAGTAAAAGGGAAAAAAGACGAAAGGAAGACAGACAGACAGTAGCAAAATCATTATCTAGGATATAAAAATACATTTCTATGTCACATGATCACATAACTAACAGTAATAAAGCAAACAAACAAATGGAGGATAAATGTGTAAAAAATGGAGTACCATCCCTTACTTATGCTCCTGCGGTTGACCTGGACCCAGTCATTACAATGGAAGGGGATATCGGATTGTTGGGAAGAGGAATCCTTGGCTGGGCGCCTCACAGCTGACGTATTCTTCCATCTTTCGCACAAACTAGTGCTGCTTAACAATTCTTACTGAGTTTTGGTGCGACGGTTGTATCCTCGAAATGTATGTTGGTCTGTCATAAGTCCAGGACGTCCTGTTTCTTCTTTTTAATGAGGACAGGACCAAAATGGCCTGAATTGATCCAAACTAGGCTCCGATCTGTATTGATAGAAGATCAGCTTCTGTTTATGTATTCGTATTACTTTGTGTTGCACTCATAAGGCAGACTGTGCAAAGGATAACGTAAACATGTGTGTCCAACAGGCTCTTGGCATGCTCTTCTGGCACAAGCACAACATCGAAAAGTCCCTGGCAGACCTGCCCAACTTCACCCCCTTCCCAGATGACTGGACGGTGGAGGACAAAGTGCTGTTCGAGCAAGCCTTCAGCTTCCATGGCAAGAGCTTTCACAGGATCCAGCAGATGGTGAGTCACAAGACGACGATCACCTGCGGTCCGTGTGGATTGCATTACCTCATAAGCATCCATGTCGTGACTACTTCTAATAGTGCGTTAATTTTCTTCGCGAGATTTACCGCATCCACTTATTCATCACAGTTGCCAGACAAATCTATCTCGAGTCTTGTGAAATATTACTATTCATGGAAGAAAACCAGATCCAGGACAAGTTTGATGGACAGACAAGCGCGAAAGCTGGCGAACCGAAGTAATCAAGATGAAAGGTGCACTGTTTATTCATAATTACAGCACGATGTCCTCAATCACAATCAGTCCTATTGCTCACCTTTTTGTTTCTTGTGTAGTGATGAGGAAATGGAGGAAGCGAATCCTATCGAAGCAAACGATAGTGATTATGATCCTACTAAAGAGGCGAAGAAAGAGGTAACGCGGCACCGCGATCTAGAATCTTCAGAGAATTGTGGTTGATTTGATTCTGACTTTTTTTTTTTTTTTTTTTTTTTTTGCTGAAACATTTTGTGCTTTGAATGCTGTGGTACATCTACACCGTATGTGTTGCTCTCTAGAGCCACGTAGAGCCACAGATAATAAGCTCGAAGATCAGCATGGGCCGCCGAGACCACCAGACCCTGCAGCATCGGCACCACTCGCAGCGCTCCAAGTGCCGTCCACCCAAAGGCATGTACCTCACACAAGAGGACGTAGTGGCTGTGTCGTGCAGCTCCACCGCTGCCAACACCGTCCTCCGACAGCTCGACATGGAGCTTGTCTCCCTTAAAAGACAGGTAACAAGCCTGGGGAAAGTTTGCACTGAAGGCACAATTAGTATTTTTGAACATGATGAACACCTGAGTTTGGATTGCTGATTGTTCACAGAATATTTTTATGAGGGAGAAATGCACGGCCTGGCCAAAAAAAAAGTCACACTCATAGTTTAAATTAGGAAGCGCATATCCTTGGATCATAGCATGGAATCTCCATGGTATTGTTGCTCTAGTTGGTCCGGTCAAGGCCCAGCAACATTAATGTGGCAATAAAACGAAGCAGCTGATGAGCTGAATGTACTGAATGAGCAGAGTATTACATCAATGGACTTTTTTCCTTGGTGATATGAATATGAAATGGGGACTTGAGTAATGAAAGAGAGGTTCGGGGAGCATGAGGACTCGTTTTCACGTATGTATTGGCACCCCCAGAGTCCTGACCTTAACCCTATTGAAAGGTTTTGGGATGTGCTGGAGAAGGCTTTCTGGAGTCGTTCAGTTTTTACGTCATCGATTCAAGACGTCGGTGAGAAATGAACCCAAGACCGGATGGAAATAAATATTATTCTGCTTAAATTTTTTGAAACAATACCATGACGATTACGTTCTGTAAGCAAAGTTAAAGGCAGAACAACAACATATTTGTGTATACGACTTTGTTTTGGCCGGGCAGTGTATAACAGTTTTGTTTTGGATTTTTTTTTTTTTTTTTTTTTTTTTTCCCCTTCCTGGTCGTGCTCACTCTATGTTCATGGTGTGTTAGGTCCAAAATGCGAAGCAGCTGAACAGTGCTCTGAAACAGAGGATTGAAGCTGGCATCGATGAGTACCGACTGCCCGAGGTAAATCAAAATGATCCCATCTGTCTTGCTCGCTCTGCACTGTACAGTGTTTATTCGACAAAATCAACAAAGAAAATGGGTGGCGGGTGGGGTGGGTGGTTTAATTTAACTGTGTAATAAAAATATAATGCAAACTTAAATGGTTTGGAATATAATTCATTACAAGGCCCCCAATACTACCCCCTAAACCCTTTAAAAATGATAAAGGTATACCTTTTAAGGCCTCCTTCTGCTTCAGTATCGTACTGATGGTAGACGGGTTTGGCTATTTTCCTTTACGATATCACTCAACCGCATTCCATGAGCCCGCTTCTTCTTTTCACTCGCATCGGGAATCACTTTCACCAGGAATCACATGCACACGCGTGTGTATGCGTGCGTGCGTGTGTGTGCACGTGTGTTGACCATGTCTTCTTAGCAGAGTTATAATCTTACAAATGTTTATGCAAGGTTAAAAGCCTGAGCCAAAAAATAAAGTTGCAATGAGCACACTCGAAAAACTCACAAAACAACAGTAACTCTGTGCTTTACACGAAAAGAGTATTATGGAGATACAGCTCCATAATAGCCAATGGGAGGGAGCTGCATCATCCCTCCTAGCCAATGAGAGGGAGCTGCATCATGGGTATTATGGAGATGCAGCTCCCTCCTAGCCAATACGAGGCTAGCAGGGCGGGGTGTTGGGAGAAAGCCAGTGGGAGAGCAACTCGCCCATTATTTGAATTTTTCAGATGGCGCTTTCGTAACGTGAATTTGTTTCATATCCAGATACTGAAATTTTAGGTAAATGCATTTTGTAAGCTGGATTTTTTTTGTTTGTTGGGATTTTTGTAAGGTGAGGTACCAGTGTGTATATATAAAACATAAAAATATCACATAATACTTTAATCTTTGTTCTTTTACAGAAATAAAAACGTATTAGGAGGTTCACTTGGTTAGATTGAAAGTGTAATTTTCCCTGTGGTGAAACCGTGTGAGGGATGTTTTGTAGAACAAGAAGCGGACATCGAGGGATGAAATAACCGACCCGGTGATCCGACTGGAACCCAAACATGATGGGAGGATTTGAAAGCATGTCACACTAGAGGATGTATAGGGGGTGACCACATTAGCGGTGCAATAGAAAAGCGACTGGCGTCAGTCCATGCCGCGAATGTCACGTGACAAATTTGAAAATGAAAAGCGACCTTTTTCTTTTGCATGTCCAGTGTGATCACCCCAAAGAAATGCATCACAAAGACTCCCTTTTAATGGTAGATTTTTTTTTTTTTTTTAAATAAACTTAAGTTCATTTTCTGTAACCACTTAATCCTAATTGGGGTAGTGGGGAGGCTGGCGCCCATCCCAGCCAACTCCGGGCGAGGGCAGAGTACACCCTGGACAGCTTGCCAGGCCATCGCAGGGCGGAAACACGTTGATGGCTTTGCAGCTCCTCTTGACGACAGTCAGCAATGGTTCTTTTACATGAACCTCTCACCATAGATGGTGAGAGTCATGGCCGTCCTTTAATAACCCAGTTGGCTGCACTGGGGGGGGGACAGTGACAATTTTGTGGAGAGTGGGACTTGAACTCCCAACCTTTGGATCAGCGATCCAGCAACTTTTACCACCAGGCCACCACTGCCCACCCTGACTTGGATGAAGTGGCTTCGCATATGTACAGATGAATGAATGGCTGTGTGTTGGTGCCATGATGGTCTGGTGAGCTGTTCATGCTGTAACCTGCCTTGGCCCAGAATGGGCTAGTGTGAGGTTCATGTAAAAGAAGCATTGCTGACTTTCGTAAAGAGCAGCTGCAAAGCCGTCAGCGTGTTTCTGTCCCTCGCTAAAGGGTTGTGTCAGGAAGGGCATCTGACGTAAAAACCTACGCCAAATCAAACGTGCCAATCATTTAATATGACTTCCATGAGGATGGAGGCAGGTGATTCGCTGTGGCAACCCCTGAAGGGAACAGCCGAAAGGAAAAGATGATTTAATCCTAATCAGGGTCGCGAGGTGGCCGTTGCCCTTCCCAGCCGACTCTGGATGAGGGCGGAGTACATCCAGGACAGTTTGCCAGGCCATCGCAGGGCCTTCACACACATCCACTTTGGAACAATTTAGAACAAGCAGTTAGCCTAATGTGCATGAGTTTGGACTATGGGAGGAAACCAGTCTGTTTCAGAGTGTTGGTAAATGTTTTGTATTATTTCCTGCGTTCTAGCCCAACCAAAAAGTCAACGCCCGCTGGACCACAGACGAACAGCTGCTTGCTGTTCAAGGTAAAATTCTCACGATGTTTACTTTTTAAAATGGTTTCCGAGTACATTCACAGGGATTCTCATTCCCGAACTGATTTGATCTAGGAGTCCGTAAGTACGGCAAGGATTTCCAGGCCATCGCGGATGTTATTGGTAATAAAACAGTGGGGCAAGTGAAGAACTTCTTTGTGAACTATCGGCGCCGTTTTAACTTGGAGGAGGTGCTGCAGGAGTGGGAAGCTGAGCAGGGAACCCGTGCACCCAACGGAGACAGCGCAAGCATCGGGGAGGACGGAAAAAACAGCTCCAACCCACCATCGGGAAAGAGCACAGATGAAGAGGAGGAGGAGGTATATTAACGTAGAATGAGTAAAATCAATGTGATTTGATGTACGTGATGAGTAATGTGCAGATTACACTGTTGGTTTGATGGTGAGAATAATAATAATAATAATAATACTGTATTGTCACTTGTAGGGTCAGGTGACACCTGTGTCTGGACCGTCTCCGATAGCTGTAGCATCACTGACCATGGCAGCAACAAGTGGCAGCGCCTCGCTTAATCAGCCCCCGCCTTTATTACGACCTTCTCTGCCAGCCACTCCCGCGTTGCACCGCCAGCCTCCACCCCTCCAGCAACAAGCCCGTTTCCTGCAGCCTCGTTCCGCCCTGAATCAGCCACCGCCACTTATCCGGCCCTCCAACTCACTCCCCCCACGGCTCAATCCTCGCCCCGCCGCGCCCGCCAACACCGGCATCGCTCCACAACCGCCCACACTGGTGGGCATCCCATCTGAAAATCCGTCGTCTTCTCTTCACTGAGCATGAGCAGTACACCCAGAATCCTTTTTCTTGTTTTGAATTTGTGCTGTTGTGTTCTGTCAATGTTTCGTTATAGTCATCGGGGGCAGTATTGAGTCGTCATATACAGTCAACAGACAAACTAAAAATAAAAGCGTCCGTAAGGCGTGTTCGTATTGTGCCAGAACAGGTTCTGTGTTTCCTGCCATAGATTCTGCAAGTCTCTGGAACAGTGATGGAGGGAGGGAAGGCTGGGCCAAAGCATCCAAAACTAAATTTCCTCGCGACTGTGTTTTGATGGTGATGGTGCCGGAGAGCGCCGTCGATTCTGGTGCCTCACAATCCACCACAGGTGACTCCGGTGATTTAACGGCCAGGTATTGATTTACTCGCTCCACTCGATCCCTTTGGCGTGTGGATCGGGGTAGAGGCCCGTCGAATCGAGATGGATGTCAGATAAGTGTTTTCAGGCGAAACTCTGTATTGATTCATGCAAACTTTCTTTTCAAGGTGATAAATGGACCTGCCCCCCCCCCCCAAAAAAAAAAAAAAAAATTACACCCTTTTTTTCTTTTTTTTTCTTTCTTCTTTCTTTCTTTCTTTCTTTGACATTGATGTGCATGTGAGTAATATTAACCTTTGACTGAGGTGTGTGTATGTGTGTGTAACGTGTTTATTTAAGTGTGAACCCGACCTTTTTAATTCATATATGTGGATGTTCTTGCTCATTACAAGTAGCAAAGAGCAAAATCACAAATCCAAAAGTCCAGTCGGAGCAGGACCTCCTCTCCTGATCCAACCCCAACCCGTGAGAAGATCCACTCACCACAGAGAACAGTACACTCAGTCAGCTTGAATCCTTTTTTGGAATTTTGGCTCAGATGAGGAGGAAATGGTTTCGGTCTGATTTAATTCTCTGACCTTTTGGTACCGGCCCACCCTGATACAAGTGGGCCTGCTTTGTTTTGTTTTGGGGTTTTTTTTTTTTTTTTGTTTTGTTTTTTTTTTAATAAGTATAAGGGCTCATCGAGTCCTTCAGCATTTTTTTCGTGATAGTGTTCTGTGCAGTTTTGTGACTCTCATCTGATGTATATAAGCATTATTTATTTTTATACTTGGTGCTAAGAACTACAGACAGATTAATGCCTAGCGTTCAGATCCTTCACCATGAAAGTGCTCTTAAGGTTTAAGAGAACATTGTGAAGATTTTTAAACTGACATTTCGTATTTTACCATCGTCGCGTGTCTTGAATCTACTGCTGTGGTATGCATTTCATGATATGATAACAGATAGCCAATTGATTTTTATTGAGCATGGTATTACTGACTATGAGCATTAATAGTAGCTGACGTTTATTTATATCTTCAATACACAGGTGTCAAACTCAAGGGCCACGAGCCACATCCGGCTCTTCAAACTCAAACTCGTGTCCCGCGAGAGCTTTTTATACAATATGATTATCGTACATTCTCAGCGTCAGCCGTTACTGTGAAAAGTCAATCATGATCCTTACACTAGGTGGCAGCAATTTATTCCAAATAAACAGCAAGTCATTCAAGACTGGAGAAAGAGTGCATGTAAATCGATGGCTGTGTTTTCAGAAAATAAAAGTGAACAAATATCTAAACTAATCCTTTTTGCATGCGGATTTTATTTGACGCCCTTTTTGAAACGGGTGTTAATTTGGCCCTTGGCGACCTAGAAATTTCATGATGTGGCCCCTACTGAAAATGAGTTTGACACCCCTGCCTTAATAATGATATAAAACCGGGCAGTGGTGGCCCAGGGGTGAGGTGTTGGATTGCCGATCCCAAGGTTGGAGGTTCAAGCCCTACTGTCAAGGGTTGTCACTGCTGTCCCCCCAGTGCAGCTAACTGGGTTACCAAAGGCCGGCCATGTCTCTCACTGTCTGTGGTGTGAGCTTCATGTAAAAGAACCATTGCAGACTTTTGTCAAGAGTAGCTGCATAGCCTTCAGTGTGTTTTGACCCT
This sequence comes from Plotosus lineatus, assembly GCA_024760905.1. NCBI lineage: Eukaryota > Metazoa > Chordata > Actinopteri > Siluriformes > Plotosidae > Plotosus > Plotosus lineatus. The sequence continues at coordinate 44,602,615 of CM045737.1, read as the reverse complement.
GCGATGGCCTGGCAAGCTGTCCAGGGTGTACTCTGCCCTTGCCCAGAGTTGGCTGAGATGGGCGCCAGCCTCCCCATGACCACAAATTAGGTTTAAACGATTGAAAGAATGAATGATGAAACCTTTTTATTTGTTTTTTTTGCTTGATCTGGGGTCGGGTGGTGAGGGCAGCAACCTAAGTAGTGAAGTCCAGTCATCTCACTCTGTCCAGCCAGCTCTTCGGGGGGGTGGAGGTGGAGACTGAGGCATTTCCAGACAACTCGAGACACACAGCCCCTCCAGCGTGGGTTGACCTCAGGGTGTCTTTTTGGGTGGATATGCTCGAAACAGCCCCACCACGGAGCCATTGTAACCAGGTGCCTGAACTACCTTGCCTGGCTCCTTTCTATACGTGGGAGTGGCTGTTGTACACCGAGCTTTGCCCCACCTTCTCTCTGAAGGAGTGCCCCGCCCCCCCTGCGAACGAAGCTTCTTTTTGGTGTTTGTTTGTTGTTTTGGTTATTTTTTTTTTCCTGCACTGTAATGAAATGTGAAAGTGATGGAAACTGCCCCGGTTCTACTTCCCTGACCCACCTCGTGCACATGTTTCCATTCAGTGCTTCTTATTTATTTTGTAGGTGTTTGCCGGCGGATTTTGAGATCACCGCTCAGTATCGCGGGCGGTCGAAAGCAGCGATTGAGCCGTTGACTTGTTGATAGGTTCAGCCCCCTGCTGGTAGTTTGTTCTAATACCCTGTAGCATTAAATGATGTACCTTTTTTTATGTACAGATGTTGATCTCTTCAGTTGCTGGTACAGAAATAACAGCCGTTGTCCTCGAATTCTTAATCATCAGTGTTGTTGCTGTACGTAGTTCTTTCTTACTTTTGCTGATTCAGTCTGTAGTGATTACTGGCTCTGTGCTGTTGCTGCATGTCACCGTTTGTAATTTCAGGGCTGTGTATGTATTTTACTCTTTGTGTGTGTGTGTGTGTGTGTGTGTGTGTGTGTGTGTGTTATCCCACCGACGCTCTGTGGTCTGATTTTTAGTCTATTTTTATGCACCAACTTTATAGTTTCTTTAATGAAAATCTCAATGTAAATTTTGTCCTTTTTACACAGTTACCTCGTAGAATGTCAAAATTTTATTTATAGCACATATTGATTTATGTAGGAACCACCTTCCTTGTGGATTAAAACTCTTTCCCTTGTAACACTTGACAGACACAGTGTCTACTTCCTCTACATTTCAGGCATTAAAGCAGAAGTGTCCACACTAATCGGTGTATGTACTGATGATTTGGACCAGGCGTGGCCAACCAGTCAGAGATCAAGAGCCACTTTTTTTTTTTTTTTACAGTTACACCGTAAAGTGCCACATCATACACATGAGCATCACCCATTCCTTTCACACACACACACACACACACCTCTGATCAGCCAGATTTATTGTAAATTCATACATCAACATGATAAAATACATCTTTGCAGGTCAGAGTGCAACTGTGATTGGATAGTCGTGTTCTACCCCCGTTTCACTGGACTACGGCATGCAAGGATCGTAGAACAGTCTACGGAAGAGCTTTGGCATTTTTACATGAAAAACAGGTGCAAATCCTACGGAAAAGTGGAAAGTCTTATACCCCCATATCAATGGATCGCAGCATGCAAGGATCGTGTAGCGGAAAGGCACGGAACGCAGTCTACAGAAGAGCTTCGGCATTTTTACACGGGAAATGGGTGAAAATCCTACGGGAAAGTGGAAATTCTTACGCTCCCGGAACGTTCACAGCACGTGCGGAACAGGTACGGCAAAGTACACCAAAGTGACCCCACGGAACACTCACTGAATTTTTTTTTTTTTTTTTTTTTTTTTTTTTTTTTTCCATGAACGTGCTTTTGAACATGTTCAAAAGCAGGTTTGCGGAATATTTTGGCCTGCCGGAAGCATACGGGAGTGGAGGAAGACTTGAGGAATAACTACGGAATCGCACGGAAGATGAGGGAATAATTACGGAATGTTTGCGGATGACATTTTTGCTTCGGTAAGTCTGCCGTGCTCCAGTGAAATGTGGGGGTATTAATGTCCGATATTCTGTGTTCCACAGTGTGGTGGGACAGTTGGACATTTACACAAGATAAGATTTCAACAACGTCATCGAGGGGATTTTATAACGAACACTCCTTCGTTGTATGGCGTTTCGTCCCATGTGATGTTCCAAGCCAGTTGATACGATGCAAGCGTCACGGTCTCTGAGCGCTTCGTAAATTTTTGGAAAAAGTGTATCTGCTTCTCTGGCTGACTTTTCAAAATGAACAACTTGTGCTTGCAAAGTTCAGTCCATTTCGGAAATTCCTGGTCAAGGTTAGCATGCGGTGAACTGAAGTGGCGCTGAAGAGTTGAAGTTTTGAAATGCGCCAATGACGCCTGGCGTATACGTTCCGTTCAAGAACAACAAAAATAAACCCCTCCCACTCTTTAAAATGTCCTTTGTTCCTCTTCATATTTTCATTTTGTTGTGCATTTTTTTTGCTGCCATTTTAAGAGCAAATCTAACACACATTATTTATTAAAATGATCTCACTCGTACTGGAAACCTTTGCCGTACAGAAGGCCTCCGTTATTCACAGGTTTGCGTTCCGCCCCACCCGCGGATCCTGAAAATCCGCAAATTATTGACAGTTTTAAACCCCTGTGATATTACATACGCTAAAATCTGCTTGTTAAACCCATTCTATAGGCAGCCTTACTCATTAATGCAGTAATAATGCAGTACAATGTCGTAATGATTAAGTAAAACTTTATAATTTTGTACTTTGATAATATTTATGAATAAATAAAGCGCTTGGGCTCCTTACTAGAAGCTAGAGAAGATGCGGGGCGTTTGAGTGACATCATAGCACTTAAATAATCATTAAAAACATGAAAAAATTTTACTTCACAATTCAGACAATCATGTTGATAACTTGTGCGCGATGGAGAAATAAAGAGGTGTACACATCATCTGCAACCAATCAGCAGGAGGGAGAAACAAAAGCTCTCAGCCATTGGCTAAATTTGAATCACGTGTCAGTAGTTTCCGGGGCTGCTGCTAATCGGCGAGTATGAGGGCCGCGACCGGTGAACCGCGAATGGGCGGGGGCGACTGTATTTTCATCTCGCGCACATAAGCATTTGATAATGTCATATTGAACTCAAGCAACGCAAACACGCACATTAAAAAAAAAAACAACAAAAAAACACGAAGTTCGATATGAACGTAACAACCGTGTGAAATTGGGCAAAGAGACACATGCGGCTCGGAAGCCGCGGGTTAGCCACACCTGCTTTGGAGGATCTTTTCTGTTCTCGGTTACATAGCTGGTCCAGCAAATGTTTAGATTGCAGTGAGCATAGAATGGAGTTGAATAGAATTTATAGTCCAGCCAGGGTCAGAGGACGGTCTTTTGGTGTAGAACTGGCTCAGTGCACAAGGCTCTGGCTTGATGATCAGAAGGTTGGGGAATCAAACTCCAGTACAGTACTACCGAGCTGCCATTGTTGGGCCCCTGAGCAAGACCCCTCATCTTCAATTGCTCAGATATATAAACCAGGGTAAGTCATTCTGTATAAGGTCGTGTCCCAAATGTAAACACAATCATAATCGTAGACATTGTAGAAAAGGCGGGTCACTGCATTTGAGTCATTACTTCCTGTTATGTTTAAGTCTGTAGAAGCCGATTGGTTACCCGTCCTTTGGTTACCACTCATTTCGTTCACCGTCCATGAACAGGCAATTGTGATTGAATATTTAAGGGCTACCTGCACACTGAGTTCTCAGGGATAGATCACACTTGAGGCGGAACATAAAGGGTGACACAAAGGTGAGTCGTTCGAATGGTCATTCGCGGCCGGCGCTTTTCATTCTCAAAACATTTTCAAATTTGTTTCCCGGCATCGTATTTTCCTCACCTGATTCGTAAGCTCATCGCAAAGGAGTCAAAACGTACGAAATTTCCGTGAATGTCACAAAAAACGAGATTTTGACACCGAGCAGTCTCAAACTCGAAGCTTGCAAAGTTTTTGTTTTGCTCGCAAATTATTCACTGTTGTTCGCGAGGAAAAGTAACAAGTTGAAGATTTCATATCTGCCGTAATCGTATTTTGTCATCTTTTCGTATTTTGTTTGCACTACTAACGCACAAATAAGAAGTGAATGGTTTGACAACAAAAAGCGAACAAAACGCGACTGATTTACGACAGGAGATTCACGATTTTTTTTTTTTTTTTTTCTCTCACACCAAACATCTGCAAACTACAGTGAACCCTCACTTTTCGTGGTTAATTGGGACCGAAACCCTCCGCGAACCCCGAATTTCCACAAAGTAAGATGCCCCCCCCCCCCCCCGACTAACATATGTGTACATGTCTATATAATATCAATAAATACATATTCAACGCTATAATGGCTTTTAATTATTAAACATTCAAAAATAATGAATAATATTTAAATAAACTATAAATACAAGCATGAAATTGCTACTTGACTGGGGGTCGTCAGCACCATCGCCATTCAACTCTCCTTCAGGAGCAAGGCTATCGTACCGCACGGTCGATTCATTCAAATCGTAATGGCGTGCTACGGCCGCATAGCTACAGCCTTCCTTAATCATGTCTAATAAATTCACTCTCTTCCACTGTCATCATCTTCCACTTCTTCGGTTCAGAGAATTCGTCTCGACCAATCAGCTTGCAAGAATCCAGAGTCGAGTCAGCCCGGATGCCAAACCCGAGATGGTAGCGACCTCTCGGCATTTTCCTTTAACTTTTTCCAGATTTTTCCTTAATTTCCTTATTTTTAAAATTTTTCGATAAATATTTTTGAAAAACGCGTGATGCACTGAAGCGCGAGGGATCACTGTAATCACAAATGACTCGTGTATCAGTAGCAAAATAGTTGCACAACTTTCGACTTTATGTAAGCTGCAAGATATTTGCTTTGCATGTGGAGTTGTAAAACATCTGGATTTTCAGTTTGCGTCAGTCGCCTCTATGGCGCCTCTAGTGGGATCAGCCCCTTATGAATCCCCAACCATATATACACACCAGGATCTGTCCCAGTTCGACGAGTTATTCATTCATTCACTTTCTGATCTGCTTAATCCAATTTAGTTTCGCAGGGAGGCTGGTGCCCATCTCAGCCGACTCTGGGCGAGGGAAGAGTACACACTGGACGTCTCACCAGGTCATTACAGTCAGATGAGTTAAGAATCTTTTAAAGATTATAAGTGAATGAAGAAAGAGAAAAGACCAAAGCTAAAGATTTGGCTGCGCTTGGACTTTGTTTGGATGTTCATCCCATGTTTCCTCCACAAACATGCGGCTCAGGTACTTCTGTGTAGAGTTCTCACGTTCTCTTGATGCTTGTGTTGGTTTCCCCCAGGTATTCTCGTCTCCTCTGACAGTCCAAAGACATTCACATTAGGCAAACTGGCTGTTTAAAATTGAGTGTATTTGTGTGTGTGTGTGTGTGTGTGTGTGTGTGCGTGTGTGTATTGTGCTGCAATGGTCTGTCAAGCTGTTCAGGGTGTACCCCATTTTTACCCCGAGTTGGCTGAGATGGGCTTCAACCTCCTCCTCTTCTTCTTTTCCTTTCGGCTGCTCCCTTCAGGGGTCGCCACAGTGAATCATTTGTCTCTTCTCTTACACCAACTACCTTCATGTCTTCCTTCACCACATCCATAAATCTCTTCTTTGGTCTTCCTCTGGGCCTTCTGCCTGGTAGTTCCAACCTCAGCATCCTACTACCAATATACTCACGATCCCTCCTCTGTACATGTCCAAACCATCTCAATCTAGCCTCTCTGACTTTGTCTCCAAAACCTCTTACATGTGCTGTCCCTCTGATGTGCTCATTCCTGATCCTTCATCCTCGTTCCTCCCAAAGAGAACCTCAACATTTTCATCTCTGCTACCTCCAGCTCTGCCTCCTGTCTTTTCCTCAGGGCCACTGTTTCTAAACCATATAACATCGTTGGCCTCATCACCGTCTTGTACACTTTTCCTTTCATTCTTGCTCTCATTCCTTTCATTCTCTCACCTTTCTATCACACATCACTCCGGACACTTTTCTCCAACCATTCCAGCCTGCCTGCACACGCTTCTTAACCTCTTTTCCACACTCTCCATTGCTCTGGATTGTTGAGCCTAAGTACTTAAAATCCTCCACCTTCCTTATCTCTGCTCCCTGTAACCTCACCGTTCCTCTTGGGTCCTTGTTGTTCACACACATGTATTCTTTCTTACTGAGGCTAACCTTCATTCCTCTCCATTCCAGGGCATACCTCCACTTGTTCTCTGCTCTCTCTACAGATCACAATGTCATCTGCAAACATCATAGTCCATGGAGATTCTTGTCTAACCTCATCGGTCAGCCTGTCCATCGCCATAGTAAACAAGAAGGGGCTCAGAACTGACCCTTGATGCAGTCCCACCTCCATCTTGAACCCTTCTGTCATACCAACAGCACACCTCACCACTGTCTTACATCTCTTGTACATGTCCTGCACCACTCTTACATACTTCTCTACTACTCCAGACTTCCTCATGCAATACTACAGTTCCTCTCTCGGCACCCGGTCATATGCCTTTTCCAGATCCACAAAGGCACAATGCAGTTCCCTCTGACCTTCTCTGTTAACATCCTAAGGGCTTCAAAGTCCTAGTGACCCAAATAAAGAGGCTCGGCAAATAGATTGGTGCATTCCAGTCTCATAGCATTTGATTTCCCAGAAGAATCCCTGAGTCCATCTTGGCCCTGAAAGTGAACGTGAACCTGCATCCAAAAATACAATGACATGGGTTTTTTCTTTTTTTTGTGGTTTCCTCCCAAATATATGCAGTTGGGTAGAGTTACTGTTGACATTGGCTATGTGTGTATGGTGTCCCGCTTTCCACCACCATCACTGTTGAATTCTTTGCAGGGAGAGTTTCAGACTGAGACTTCAAATGCAATCTGTGATTCACTGCAACCCTGATCAGAATCAACTTCCTATGGAAGACAAGTGACGGCGGCACAGTGGTCAGCATGTCCACCTCACAACAATAAGGTCCTGGAATTCAAGTCCTGGGCTCAGCAATGGCGTTTCTGTGTAGGTTTGCATGTTTCCCCAGTGATAGTATTGGTTTCCTCCCACAGTCCAAAGACATGCACGATAGGTTTGCTGGCCGTCCCAAATTGCCCCAGATGTGTTCAATGGCACTGCAATGGTCTGGCGAGCTGTTCAGGGTGGCAATCACTCTGTTTAGTGTTGTGTAAGATTGACCTCTCAGTGAGTATAGATGGTTGTGTGTGTTGGCCTGCTGATGGACTGGGGAGCTTCACCGAGAGGCAGCTGAGATAGTCTCCAGCCTCCTAACCCTGGTAAGATTATGCGACAAATCAATGAGTCGTCGTCTTCTCTTTCGGTATTTTTTTAAAATAATAATAAATGTAGATAATTAAGGTGGCGTGGTCAGTGGCTAGCACAGCCGCCTCACAGCCAGAAGGTCCTGGATTCGATTCCCAGCTTGGGTGTTTCTGTGCGGAGTTTGCATGTTCTCCCAGTGCTTGCTTGGGTTTCCTCTGGGTTCTCTGGTTTCCTCCCACAATCCAAAAACATGCACAGTAGGGTAACTGGCTGTTCTAAATCCCCTCTAGTTGTGAGTGTGAATGGTTGTGGGAGTGTTGGCCCTGCACTGGCCTGGCGAGCTGTCCAGGGTGTACCCCACCCTCACCCAAAGTCGGCTTCGATGGGTGCCAGCCTCCCTGTGACCCTAATCAGGATTAAGCGGTTCAGAAAATGGATAGATGGAACAGATATGACAATATTTGTATACATGGACCAAAAGGTTTCCCCACCCCCTTCCTCTCCAGACGAAGACCACGCCCATATCTAACGTCAGGTAAGCTGTACGCATTCAGCTATTACAAGTATTATTCAACACCTCCCATGATGCACCCTGGTGCTGGTGGTGGAGGTGATGGTGCAACACTGTTCTGGTATTTTTGGTACATCCTGTATATGACGACTGCACTACGAGACGATTTGAACTTCCTGTTCGACGCGCTTTTCCGCTGGCAACACGCCACCTCCGACATTGTGACGTCACGGCGTGTGTTCCCGCAGAGCTTGGCTGGGCTGAGGGAAGAGTTCATGTCGAGGCTCGTGACAATCATTACTGATTGACTGCAGAGAGAAAGAGACAGACAGACAGACAGACAGACGCCGAGCTCGAGGTAGGTGACCCGAGTCGAGCACTTACACGCGCGCACGCGCACACACACACAACACACACACGCACAGACGCCTGCGCGCGCTCTTCACATGTATCCTAGTGGGGGTCAAGGCAAAGTGAAAGTGGGGGCATTCTGTGCGAAAATCACGTGAAAACGGCTGAGGATTGCGTGTCACCGACAGCCGTGAGACTCTTCTCGTCCCGTTGAACGAGACGAAGCGATCTTCACGTGAAATGTCGGGGCGAGCACGCGCTGTTCGCACCACGGTCGGATGTTCGTGTATCCGCGAGCGCCGCGCACCGGGGATTCCCCCCGTGGAGCGCGCACATTCTGCAGCAGCTCAGACAAACCCGACCTCACACTTCCTCCTTTTTAAATCTCTTCCCCTCCCTTTTTTTCCTTTTGCTTTTCTATTTTACGCAAAGTTCCATCTGTGGTGACGCGTTGGGAAAGTGGTCCTGGGTTCGAGTCCCATGTCCCTGGGGTGTTTTTGTGTGGCTGTCTGGAGCATGCATGTTCTCCTCCTGCTTGAAGTGGGTGTCCTCTCAGCACTCCAGTTTCCTCCTGAAGTCCCAAAAACATCCACATTAGACTTATTGGCTTTGCCAAATTGCCCCTAGGTGTGAATGAATATGTGTTGCACTGCGACTGGTACCTGCCTTCCTTGTTCCAGTGTCGGCTGAGATAGGCACCGGCCTCCTAGTGACCATGATAAGATTACGCGGTTCACAAAACAGATGTGTAAATGATAGAAAGAGTTCCATCTGTGACAGCACGCGAGTGCAGTGTCCAACACGTCCAGCTTACAGCAAGAAGGTCCTGGGTTTCAGATTGCCAGGTTTCGGGGCAAGAGACTACTTTCTCCAAATGTTGTTGATAAAGCCCTCCTGTAGGTAGAAAAGGTAAAGTCTGTTGGGTTTTTACACTTGAGAAAAGTGGCTCATCAGGCCGGTGCTTATCCCCGGTTTCCGTAGCGTGAAGCGACCAGGAGTTCAACTCCCCCTGGATGGGACGCTAGTCCATCGCAGGTTACCTTCCCAGTATATTTTTACTGGTACCCATTTATACTGCTGGGTGAACAGAGGCACACTTGTTGTTAAGACCTTGCCCAGGGGTCTTAGCACAGTGAGGGTCTCGGTGGGATTTGAACTCGCAACCTCCCGATCATGAGCCCAGCACTCTAACCACTACAACACCGGCCCCACAAAGCCCTCCTGTACAGATGGAATAATTTTATTATCCTTATAGCGGTTTACTTTTTAGCTTTAACCCTTTAACACCCTGTAGGACCATATGGTCCTCTTTCAAAAAATGCTAATAACTACTGGACGCATTTTATACTTGTTGTGGCGTCACCTGATGCAACACAGCTTGATAACCATGTGCCTTAATCAGCTGTGAGATGACCTTGAGTGTGCAGGATTCTGTTGTACACAAATTTGTGAAATTTATTTTTTAAATATTATTGTTATGTTATTATTATTAGTAGTAGTGTTATTATAATTTTGTCGAAAGAAATGTGTTCTGGGTGTTTCCTTATGCCTTTTTGATATGTTTTTTTTTTTTTTTTTTTTTTAACTGAAAAAAATAATTCAGGTCGTAAAGGGTTAAATGGATGAATGAATAATGATTATTTTGAAAATGTAAAAAAAAAAATTGTGAAGAACTGAAAAGTATGAAGCAAGGGCTTTATGCTGGTGCAGTGATTAGCACGGCAAGGAGGCCTGGGTACAATTCCCATTCTCGGAGCGTTTTCTGTGTGGTGTTTTTCATGACCCTCCCCCCTCTCGTGGTTTCCTCTTTGTACTCTGATTTCCTCCCACAGTACAAAAACATACACCTTAGGCTAATTGGCTGTTCTAACTTGCCCCTAGATGTGAGTGTGAATGGTTTTGTGTGTGTGTGTGAGTGTGAGCTCAGCAGGCTATCTATGATAGACTCCCATAGAGTCGGCTGAGATGGGCCCCAGCCTCCGTGCAACTGTGAATCGGCTTAGAAAATGAATGAATGAATGAAAGCATACAGTATTCGAAAAGGAGTGGGAAGAAGCATAATTCTATTTATTTCCACCCAATTCCTGCATTGATAATAATGTACCCGCTTCTTGGTTGATATGTCCTCTTTATTCCCCTCTCTTACTTCAAACCATGTACAATTCTACCAAATTATTTCCAAGAAAAACAAACAAAACATAACTAAAGTAAATTACAATTTCGACAAATGAAACAATAAACTAAAAGGAATTAGTGAATAACCCTATTAATACGTAACAGAGTGATGCATCAACAAGGTGTGTGACTATTAATCTTCAGGACGCCACGTTCAAATCCAGGTTGATTCCGCAGCCATCTGCAACCAGGAGTCCATGGTGACCAATTGCCTGGGCTCTCACGGGAGGGAGGGACATCTGTGACCTCATTTGTACAAATACGGATAACGATTTCCCTCCGAGTGTGTTAGGCCGCCTCTGGATCTGCTTGCATCAGTAGTATGCAAATAACACACTGTGCAGGTCTTTGCACTGTTGAAGGAAACTGGAGTACCCAGAGGAAATCCAAGTAAACATGAGAGAACATGCACCCTCCACCCAGAACTGGTCTCAACTTGCCAGACCATCACAGGGCAACACACACAACCAATCACACTCACACCAAGGGACAATTCGAAGCAGATAATTAGCCTAACAAGCCTAACTTTGAACCATGGGAGGGGAACGTAGTACTTCGTACGTAGTACCTACTTGGGGAAACCCAGGGGTACACCCTGAACAGCTCTCCAGGCTATCTTAAGGCAACACATACACAACCATTCACACTTATACTGACACCTAAGGGCAATTGGAAACAGCCAGTTAGCCTAATGCTCATGTGTTGGAGGAAACCAAAGTACCCTGAGGAAACCCACACAAGCATATGGAGAACATACAAACTATATACAGAAAGTAGTTGTGGAGCCCAGGACTCGAACCCAGGACCTTCTTGCTGTGAAGCAGATATGCTACAGAAATAACTTTTGGTTGTGTGGAGACAGTTTTGATGATTGATTATGTAATGTGTTTCCCAGAATGCTCAGACATCCATATATGGGTATTAACTACAGTTATGCACTAATTAAAACAATTAAAGATTAGAAATATTAAAACTACTTTATATTTTGGATCTGCATTATCTTTGTGTCTCTCCATGTCCAATCAGTCTCATGTCTTAAGTGTCCGAGCCTGAGATGGCAGCTGAGGAGAACGAATGCTCGAGCCTCGAGCTCTCCAAACAGAACTCTAATCCCGTGAGGTCGTGGGAGTTGGAGTCCTTCCTGGCCAATCACACACTGCGATTCGCTTCCCAGCTTGATGAGCGTTACATGTGCCCTGCCTGTGGTGGCGCCATTCTGAATCCCCACCAGACAGGATGTGGCCACATCTTCTGTGCCAAATGCATTAGAATCTTCATGTAAGTACAACGAGTTGGAAAAGACAGCAAATACAAATTTGTCTTGAAATCATTATCTGAATGCATACAGACGCTCCCTGACTTACGTTTTTAATTGGTTCCGGACGGCCCAACGCAAGTTGAAAGTGAACGTAAGTTGTTACAGTGACGTATGATGCTCATACTACACTATACATTTATAAATACGATTACCGTATCTCATAAAACACCCCTAAAGCAATTATTATGAACATAACATTGTAAAATAATATCAAATATATTAAATAATATCAACATTAATTTCAAATAAATTAAATTCAAGGAAAATAATTTCAAGTAGATAAATTTTAATCAAATTCACTCATCAAATATCAAATACAGCATCAAATATAACCTTTAACATTCTCTATGATGTGATCTTTCTGCTTGTAAATGGTTCCGATGGTCGACGGATGGTCACTTTACATGAAGCTGAGCCGACTCACTTTACATGAAGCTTAAAACAGCCAATCAACGTTTACAATATGTGAGGCGCTCAACACCGAAAGTAGTTTACTTATTTGTGCTTGAGACAAAGCGCGGGTTATACGGACTTCCGGTTTTTCAAGTGAGCAAGGAAGGGCGCCGTTGAATACTGGTTTAGTACTCAGCCTGCACTGATGTGAATCACCAGCAGAGCAGACAGTTCTCTTTCTTTTCTGGATTCGGGTTTTCATTCATTTTACAACTCTCTTTGCTTAACTGAGTATGCATGGTAGATTGCGCCGATGCGAACAAATAGTTAATTCATCTCTGTGTATGAGACTTGCACCCATGCTAGTAGGCTTACGCTTCTGACCAAACATATTTGCTTAGGGTTACAAAAGTCCGAAAAAACAGTGTAAACACAAAGATCACAGAGACAACGTCTTAACACAAGGGTAACACGCTCTCTCTCTCTCTCCACAGGGGACAGTGACAACCTTGTGGGGAAAGTATATATAACTGAACTGTGAAGAAATAGGGGCACGTTCAGTCTGTTGTTTGTAAACAATGGACGCAGCGTCATTGTGTCATTACGTCAGCATACTACGTAGGTTCGTCTAAACTCAAAATTTGACAAAAAAAAATCAAAACGTAAAATCGAAAAAAAAAAAGTAAAACAGATGAAAGTAAGTCGGGGAGCATCTGTATAGATTTATTTGGGGATTTGGAACAAATCTTAGAGGGTATACAGGTGTATTTTTGTGAGGGTGAAAACCTCAAACCACTTTTTTTTTTTTTTTTCTCTCCTCAGCCAGAGCAACGACACATCCAAATGTCCCTTAGATGGCATTTTAATCAAGCCTGAGGAGGTATGTTTTAATTATACTCTTTAAAAGTTTGCAGTTGTATCAAACACACTCGCCTATTTTCCAAAACACATGATGATACTGGGTAAAGGCGGGGTACACACTGAACAGCTCTCCAGACCATCATAGGTCAATACGCATACCATTCACATTCACACTGGAGGAAACCCATGCAAGCATGGGGGAACGTGCAAGCTCCTCACACAAATGCCCAAGCCTGGGAATCGAACCCAGGATGCTTTTGCCGTGAGGTGGCGGTGCTAACTACGACACCACACCTCACTCAATCTTGCACTTGGGGAAATGCTTCAAATAGTGGGATATGATGCTGAGGGGGAGGGTTTATATATGACCTTGGGAAACATGCTTTTCTGGAATAGTGTACGAGAATTAAGTGTAATTGCACCTCCACTCCAGTAGTTGGCAGTGGTGCTCTAGTTGTCACGTTATGTTGCAGCGGTTTTTCGCACAAGCAAACGATATGAAGTGCAGTAAACAGCCCCTCAAACAACACGGAAAAATTTCTAACAGGAATGAAGAGAAAGGTGGAGAGACACAGAGATATTAAGAAACAAGTTGAATGAGTTTAAATAAGAATTTTTTTTTTTTTTTCGGGCACATTGGTGCATTTTAAATCTTTTCTATGTTAATGAAGTTTTTCTTTATTGTAATTTGAACTATATTTCTTTCTTTTTTATTTTTCATGTTAATAAAGATACAATTTTATGCGGAGCTCTACTAATAACAATTTTATAGACAAATAATATTTATTGTCACTCGCGGGATGGTGGGGGGGCGTGAAATGTTTTTTTTTCTTCCTACAGGAGGCGCCACAGAAAATAATTGAGAAGCACTGACTTGGGGACAATTTGGAGACACTCTTCTTCTTTTCCTTTCTGCTGTCTCCTTCAGGGGTCGCCACAGCAAATCATCTGCCTCCATCTCACCCTATCCTCTGCATCTTCTCTTACACCAACGACCTTCATATCCTCCTTCACCACATCCATAAATCTCCTCTTTGGTCTTCCTCTAGGCCTTCTGCCTGGTAGTTCCACCCTGAGCATCCTACTACCAATATATTCACTATTCCTCCTCTGTACATGTCCAAACCATCTTAATCTAGCCTCTCTGACTTTGTTTCCAAAACATCTTACTTGTACTTTCCCTCTGATGTACTCATTCCTGATTCTATCCATCCTCATTCCTCCCAAAGAGAACCTCAACATTTTCATCTCTGCTACCTCCAGCTCTGCCTCCTGTCTTTTCCCCAGTGCCACTGTTTCTAAACCAGGACAATTTAAAAACACTCATTAGTCTTTATATGCATGTTTTTGGACTGATGAGGAAACCAGAGTACCCAAAGGAAACCCACAGAAGCAGGGGGGAGAACATGCACACTCCATACAGAAACGCCTAAAGCCTGTGAATTGAACTCTGGACCCACAGACACACGGCAAGATAATGCAAACTTCACTCACAGACCCATTACCTTCTTGCCGTGACCTTTCTACGCCACCATGCTGCAGCATCTTGCAGAGCCTACAGAGTAGCTGGGGTTAGGTACCTTGCTCAAGGTCACATCAACCTTGAGGGTGGAGGAAAGGAAGGTGCTGCTCACTTCCCTGGCCGCCACGCATTTTTCCTGCTGGTTCAGGAATCAAACTTTTATAAGTCCCTAACCTGCTTCTCTATCCATGAGGCCATGGCTGCTCCATTGGTGGTGTGATGGCATGAGCTAGCGAGTTCTCACAGGCAGAAGGGATGGCATGCACTCACTCTCCTGTCACTCGCAGCAATCACCAGCCAATCATGGGTGTCTGTGAGCTGATTCGTGCGAGGATGGCACTTTCCCTCCGAGTATGTTAGACCACAACCAAATATGCATGTGCGGCAGGTTGAAAAGAAGTGGGTGGCTAGCATCACATGTCACGGTGGGGGCATATGCATGCTTTAGCACCTACCTGGTCAGTGGTGGTCGCATGATAGGAATGGTAATACAGTAGGCCCTCGACATTCGCAGGGGTTCGGTTCTGGGCCCTCCCGTGAATCGAGATAATCCATGACTTCTGTACCCGGAAGTAAAACCCCATGTATCACGTCACATGCGCGAATAAGGAGCAGGAAGTAAAATACTATGTATCTATTACATGCGCTAAAATATGCTTCTTAAACACATTCTATAAAGTCTTACTCATTAATAAAGTATTAATGTAGTAAAATGTAGTAATGATTAAGAAAAACTTAATTTTTTGTGATATTGATTGATAATAAAATACAAACATTATACAGCATACATATAAAAACACCTTTAAAAATGCATTCTCTGAAAAACATACAGCAGTGTAGTTTTCAAAAATGCCCACTAGAGGAACACAGTGTATTGCATTAGGCATGAGATGACTGAATTCAGGTATGAACTGCATTAAGTCCGAGCAGCTCAGCCACGCCCCTCAGCTGGGGCAAGTTCAAACCGAGAAAGTTAGAGAACATTACAAACCAAAGGGTGATGTGAGTTAATCCTCTGGCACAGAGGTGAGCTTGCTTTTGTTTATTGGGAGTAAATGACAATAGTGAATTCAGGTGTGTGCTACAGAGCAGCTCAGCCACGCCCCTCAGCCGAAGCGGAGCGTAAACAGTTAGTTAGAGGCACAGCGCCAAAATCAAAGTCCCCCAAAACACAGACCATAGCAAAAAGGACATAAAAGAACAAGAAATGTAATAAATTGGATAAACAAAACAAAATGAGAAACATGCTACACCACAGTAAATAAAATTACACACACAAACATTTTAAACATTACCTTAGGTCATGTACTGGAATAATAATTGAAAAAGACTTTAATAGTGGAGTGTTTTACAACAGTTCAGACGATTACAGTATTCCTCTTCAGGCACGTCAGAGGAAACTGTTGCTTCTTCCAGAGAAAGTTTTATTTCTTCAGAAGAGACATCCAACATCATTACCTTTTTCTGGTGCTGAGCAGGCGTTTGAGTGACATTATATAACCTAACCGGTAATTAAAACACACTAAAAAAAGGCTCATTGCCAACTTGTGCACGAATGAGGAAAAAGGGGCGTTACATCATCTCAACCAATCAGCAGGAAGGAGGACAGCCAGTGGCCGAATTTGAATCACGTGCGAGCTGCTTGGCAGTCTGCGAATACTCAAACTGTGAGTGCAAAACCACGAATAGTCAAGGGCCTACTGTACCTGATTGGTGGGAATTGTATGCAACCAGAGAGAGAAATCGCAGGTAAAAAAAAAAGTGTTGCAGCATTTTGGAACTTTTTTGTGGGGAGGGGGGTAAAATTAGCTACTTTCATTAGGCTACTTGTACAGAGTATAGAGACTGAACACATGTAACTCAGGCATGTTTATCACTATTTGAAATGTTGCAGGTATTTCAAGACAACTGCTGTAAAAGAGAACTACTAAATCTTGAAGTTTACTGTAGCAACTCTCCGGATTGCACACAAAAGGTGTCTCTGTGTAACTTGCAGGTGAGTTTCCCCGGTGTGATTGGCACTGAAACTGATACCAGACAGTTGACGGTGACGTGTATAGGAAGTGATAGCAGTCAGAAGTCCGACCTGTAACTCTAACTTAAGCTGAGTAATAACAAAACCTATAAAACTTTCTTTTCTTTTTCCTGTCTCCACACCCCGCCCCCCCGCTCCCAACGTAGAAACACCTAAAGCTTTGTCAGTACGAGACCGTGCAATGCTCCAACCCAGGTTGCACTGACATCCTGTTACGCAAGAACTTACCAGACCACCAACAAAGCCTCTGTTCCTTTCGCACAGAATTCTGTTGCTACTGCAACAAACCGTACCCTGTTACTCAGCTCCCGGTCAGACGCCTTTACATGTTTTTTTACCTTCCATTGTAAGATTGAATTCCACAATAAAACTGCTAATACTGTCTTGTCCGTCATTTCAGGATCATGAAAAGATGTGCCCCGAAGCCCAAGTCCAGTGTCCCAATAACTGCTCTCAGATGGTCAAGAGGCATAAGGTTCTGTCCACTTCTGATTACAGGGAAAGCATTATTGTTCAAGTTCTTTTAGCATTTATTTTTATTAAATTCTGCCATTTTGTTTCTTGCTCTAGCTCAAGTGTCATGTGGATGAGTGTCCAGAGGTGGAGACGGACTGCATTTATAAACAATATGGCTGCACAGTCCGAGTAAGTGGACTATCACGATCTACTCTTTTTGTACTAGTGAATGTTCCTTCAGTCATGAGATGAGGTGCATGTTTACCTCCCGTTTTGTCTCCTTTAGGATAAAAGAAGTAAAGTGAAAGTACACGAATACACTGAATTCAGCCACCACGTGCTACTCGTCCTGGAGAGCAACAGCAAGCTCGCTAAACAGGTCTGAAATGTCGGTGTACTCTTCACACTGGATAAAAATAGCACTACTATTGAGGAAAGTCATGATTGTGATTCACTCTCACTCACTCATTTACAGAACTGCTTACTCCTACTAGGGTCACGGAGTGGCTGGAGCTCATATCTGCCTACACTGCGCGAAGGTAGGGTACACCCTGAATGGCTCATTGGACAACCTCAGGGTTAAACAACGTACATAGCAATTCACACTCACACATAGGGGTAATTCTGTACAGTCAGTTAGTCCACAGGGAGAACATGCAAATTCCACAGAGTAACACCCAAGCCCGGGACTCGAACACAAGACCTTCTTGCTTTGAAGCAGGCGTGTAACACATCTACGGGTTTGAGTCTTGGGCTCGGTGAGGGCATTTCTATGTGGGGTTTGAATGTTTCCCCATTAATGCGTGGGTTGCTCTGGGTACTCCAGTTTCCTCCGACAGTCCAAGGACATGCATATTAGGCTAACTTGTTTCGAATTGCCCCTCAGTTTAAGTGTGAGTGTAATTGCTTGTGTTGGCTCTGTAATGGACTTTTGAGTGGTTCAGGGTGTACCCGGCCTTCACCCAGAGTCAGCTGAAATAGGCTATTTTAGTGACTGAAAGAATGATCATGCAGTTCTGAATGTTCGGGCAGTGGTGGCTCAGTGGTTAAGGCTCTGGATTACTAATCCAAGGTTTATGGTTGAAGCTCCAGTCTCATTAACCTGCCGCTGTTGGGTCCTTAAGCAAGGCCCTTAACCCTCAGTTGTTCAGTTGTATTAAGAAAAATTATAAATGTAAGTCACTCTGGATAAGGGTGTCTGCAAAATGTTTTTGTTTAGAGTTGCACTACGTTGCTAATGTAGTTTCTGTAAATAAATAAAGTCCCTGTTAGACTCCCCTGATGTTACCCTGTAGCCGTGGAACATGATTTGGGTGCTTATCCTGTGTCCATGCCCCCACGGAAAACCCAATAAAAATATTTTAAATGTATTATTAAGTAATATATATATTGTGTGTGTGTGTGTGTAAATTATTTGAAAATGAAATATAAGATATAGAGGCTCATACGCCTTCACTCAGACTTGCACATAAACACAGTTTAATTCAGGAAGGCTGTCAAATTTGCCAAGCAAAACAATACCAAACATGAATGCAAGCACGGAACATGAACTCGTTAAATGAATAATTCAACTAACAATATACTGTAGCTGGCACAACTGAAGGTAGAAATCAGAGAATGAAAGATGATGATCAGAAAATGCAGTGTTAACCTTTCCTGCTTTTGCTGCAGAAAGTAGTTGTGGAAATGCAAGGATAGATTTATTTGGTCCAGGGTTAAGTTGATTCAGCCCTTAAAGGAGTCATGTTATATTTATAACGCCGGCATCAGACAACTATCATAAAGTCCATGTTTAGCTAGAAAAGCTTCTGTTCACTTCATGGCATAGCAGGACAAGACAGTGGTGTAGTTGTTAGTGTAGCCACCTCACAGCAAGTTCCGAGCTTTGGCGCCTCTGTTTGGAGTTTGCATATTGTCTGTGCCTGAGTGAGGTTCCTCCAGGGTACTCCGGTATCCTCTCGCAGGCCATAGACATACATAGTACTTTGCCCTCAGGCAATTCTCAGTGTCAGCCTCACTGCGACCTTAATTAGGATCAAGTGGCCATCTCAGCCATTTCAGAGCAACAAGATGGTGTAGTGGTTAGTACATCCACCCCCACATCCACAGTTTCCCCTGTGCTTGTGTGGGTTTCTTCCCACAATCCAAAGACATGCATATAATGCTAACTGGCTTTTCCAGATTGTCCCTGGGTATGAATGTGAATGGCTGTTTGTGTGTTCTGGCCCTGTGGTGGTCTAGCAAGCTGTTTACAAGCAAGATGGTCCAGCCTTCGCTCAGTGTTGGCCCAGTGACCATAAAATGGATTATGCGGTCCTGCAAATAACCGAGTGAGTGAGCCGGGGTAACACAGCAAATAGGACCAGGTGGTTCAGGAACTGTGATGTGTTTAAAAACGTTTGTTTATAGCAGTTGTTGCTTGTCTCTTTTTTTTTTTTTTTTTTTATTTAAATGTGTGTGTGTGATCAGGTGGATCAGCTACAGCAGAACTTGGCCCTCCAGGATAGGGAGCTGAAACAGAGGAACTTGGTTGTTGCTAATCTGAACAGGGAAGTGACCGACTGTGACAATAAATTTTCTGCCATCCAGGTAAAGAAACTGTGTTCATGAGCACATTCCGACCAATTTTGTACATTTTGCATATTCTTAAAGCTCTTTATTTGTAGTATGCAGTGCATAATTTAGTACATACAGGGATCCCTCACGTTCCACAGTTAATGAGGACCGGGACCCCCTCTGCGACCACCGATTTCCACGAAGTAGGACCCCCCCCCCTCCCCGTGTGACCTATTCGTACATGTATATGTGTATATAATATCAATAAATACATATTCAACGTTATAAATGCTTATAATAACAATTAAACATTCAAAAATAATGCATAAGATGTAAATAAAATATTAATACACACACATACAGATGCACACCTCACATAAAAATGGAAGTTGTTTTGTTGGGGGGTTTTGGGTTGTTGTTTTGTTGTTGTTTTTTTTTTGCATGATTGGCCTTGTTTTGCGGCATTTTCTTTAATTTCCTTATTTTTCAATGAATATTTTTGAAAAACCCGCGATGCACTGAAGCTGCAAGAAACTGAAGCATGAATTCGCAATTGATCACAGTACCTGCAAGCTGGCAGTGGATGAAGTGTTGCAAGATATACTGGATTACTAAGAGTGTAACAGTGAATTAAATAGCGACGCATACATATTAATAATACAGGCGGTCCTTGAGTTACAAACTAGTTCCATTTCTATGACACGTCGAAGCCCGGAATTCCATGTAAGTTGGAATTTTTTACCCCTAAATACCCCCTAAATCTCTAAATAACTATCCAAATGCATCTATTATACTTCATTTATTAATGGTAAAACTGTACAGACAATTAAAATAAACATTTAAATTAAAACAAAATAAATATATAATGTAATTAAATACAGTTAAAAAAAATTGCGTAGCCGAAATTTACGTAGTCGAAACGTCGTAAGTCGAGAACCACGTAAGTCGAGGATTGCCTGTATACATATTCAGGTATCTCGTGGTCTTGTTCATGGGTGATGTGAGATTGGCACAGTAGATGTACAAGCGTACAGTAATGAGGGCGTCGCACCAGTCTGTTCTGTCTGGTTTGGTTTATACACCCGAGCCTAGTGGCTTAGCCTCGTGGCTCATCAGGCCGGTACTTATCCCCGGTTTCCGTAGCGTGAAGCGACCAGGAGTTCAACTCCCCCTGGATGGGACGCTAATCCATGGCAGGTTACCTTCCCAGTATATTTTTACTGGCACCCATTTATACTGCTGGGTGAACAGAGGCACACTTGTGGTTGAGACCTTGCCCAGGGGTCTTAGCACAGTGAGGGTCTCAGTGGGATTCGAACTCACAACCTCCCGATCATGAGCGCAGCACCCTAACCACTACGCCACCGGCCCCACAAGTTTTACGATTTACCAGTCCATCTACCTTCCGTCCCTCACCTATGATCATGAGATCTGTGAAGTGACTGAATGAGATCACGGGTCCAGGCATGAGTTTCCTTTGGAAGGTTTCTGGGTTCAGCCGTGGAGATAGGGTGAGGAGCGCAGACGTCCCAAGGGAGCGCCGCTATGGAAACAATCCCATGTTGACAATCCCAAATTTTTCTCATGGTGATGGAAATGGTCCCTAGGGACTTGTATTTTGTTATGTGGGTGTTGTTCGGATTGCTGTGTATTCAGTATATATCTACAGGCCTTAATCTCGAATGCTTTTATGTGAACAGTGTGTACTAGCTGGAGCTCAGCTGATATTGTTGGTGTTTGTGCTGTAGAGGTCAGTGGTGGAGCAGGTGGAGTGTGTCTCCAATGTTAAAAAGGAGCTACAGGAGCTACGCAGTGTTCTGGATGCTGAACTGGCTAAAGAGGAACTGAGGGCCATCCGAGTGTCACTCGACTCGCTTAGGGAGCAGGTCGCAATGACGCAGAGCCTCAGAGACCACCTGGGTGAGGATAGCATGTCCGTAACACTGCCAACAAAATCACCCGATCTGTCTGTGATCTGCTTTTTTTTTTTATTATTATTTTTGTGATTCTGGTTTAGACGGAATGCTGCTGTTCTAAAATTTCAGCGTTATTACCATTTTCGGTCAAATTGCAAATACAATTGGAGAACTGGTAACACTTTGGACTTGGTCCTGCAGACCAAGTACTGAGCTTGAAAATAGTGCTGTGTGTGTGTGTGTGTGATTATCTAGGGGCTTTAGGACAGACATGTCAGCGTCACACTCGACTCCTGGACATCCACGTGGAGCAACTGCAATGCAACGAGCAACGTTTCCGCCAACTTGAGTCCACATCATACGACGGAAAGCTCATCTGGAAGGTTCACGACTACCAGCGCAGGAAAGACGCGGGTGCACCTCTCACCTCACCGCCCTTCTACACCGGCCGCAGCGGCTACAAGCTGAGTGCCCGCGTGTATCCGGACGGGGATGGAAGTGCCCAAGGGACGCACCTTTCCCTCTACATCATGGTGATGAGAGGCGACTTCGACTCGCTACTGCCGTGGCCGTTCCGCCAGAGTGTCACGCTGACGGTGTTGGACCAGAGCGGCTCACGCAACCACGTCAGCTGCAGCTTCACCCCTGACACCAACAAAGAGAGTTTCCTCAGACCCACCGCTGACAGCAACACCGCGTTAGGGTTCTCTCGTTTCATCCCTCACACTGATCTGGAGGGTGCTCGAAATGCAGTCTACGTACGAGACGACACCCTGTTTATCAAAGTCAAGGTGGACACAACAGGGTTGGAGGATTTGTAGCGCATTCTGAGAAAGTGGGTGGATCTCGTAAAGCTGGCCTTTAGAGAATTATTTTTATATAATCAGCACCAAAATTAATGGCACCCTTCATGATAAGTAATAAACACTGTTTATAAAAGAGAGATTTAATGGAATATTTAACAGGATTGGAGAGATTTATAAAGGACGTCCCACATTTCAAGATTTTTCACATGGTTAGGTTTGTGTATGTGTACAGTACAACGTCAACTTCATTTCAGATTACAGTTGGTGACGGGTTCAAATTCGGACAGAGATTTAGTACAGATCAGGTCTTTAATTTGTTTCCATTACGATGTGTGTCTGCCTCTGGACTGAAATCAGTTGGGATTGGTTCCGGCTCCTCCCACAACCCTGGTAGGTAAACGGTATCGATGACTAGGTGCTAGATAGACAGAGTTTCTTCATATTGTGGCTTTGACCTTATGGCAGGGCCAACCATGTTCGATATTTGGTCGGCATGGTGACGGAGTGGTTTGCATGGCTGCCTCACAGCAGAAACCCAGGTCTTGGGTTCGAGTCCCGGCCTTCAGCGATCGAGTTTCTATGTGGAGTTTGTCTCTCCATGATTGGCTGGGTTTCCTCAGGGTACTCTGGTTTTCTCAGACAGTCCAAAGCCCTGCACATTAAGCTAACTGGCTGTTCTAGATCACCCCTCGGTGTACGTGTGTGCGCGCGCGCCTCTAATGGAATCGCAAGCTGTAATCAGAATCAGCTGAGCGCAGCCTCCACGCGACCCAAATAAACAATAAAGTGGTTAAATTAATGAATATTCGCGACTTTAGAAGACTCTGATGCTACAGAATTAATCACCACAGTGAATTAGGTAAAGTCTGTTGGAATTTTTTATTTTTTTTTTTAAACCTGAGCGTACTGGTGTAGTTTATCCCCAGTTTCTGTAGTGTGAAGCGACTCAGAGTTCAACTCCTATTGGATGGGATGCCAGTCCATCGCAGGTTCACTTCCCAGTAGTTTTATACTTCTGGGTGGACAGCGGCACACTTATAGTTCAAACCCTGCTCAGGGGTCTTGGCATGGTGGGAGCCTAACAGGGATTCGAACCCACGACCATGAGCCCAGCACTGTAAATACTACTCCATTGTTCCCACCCAAATTTATTTCAGTGGACTTCCAGGTGCTTTATCTTCTTCTGCCTTGTCTTTGTTGCCAAACATCCAGACGGGTTATGTTTGCAGGGCAGTTCTTGTGCAATACATCTCAACAGCTTGTTATTCTGGATATGGTGTCCACTTGCTGAGCTTATAAATGTTACGATCCCAAATTTCCCCCATAAGTGCAAACTCGTATTTATACACAAAGGTGTGTGTGTGTGTGTGTGTGTTATGCTCCGAATACAGAGAATTGATTCGCAATAAAAATATATTTTAACGTTTTTCATATGTCGAAGATGACAATTTTACCTCCCTGAAAATTTCAACTTGCTGACATCTGTCGTTTTGCGGATATAGTTTTATAGGTTCAAATAAAATGGCTGTTTTTCAGTGTTTTACGGTCCCACTTTATTAAAAAAAAAAAAGTATTTGCGATGTAAAATTTAAAATATTCACCTGAGACACATTTCGGCACCAATACTATTACAGGAAGAGGCCAAAAATATTCTGACTGCATAATTTTAAAAGAAATTTCAATGCTGGGTGAAAATAATGTTTCCATATATGTTTGCGAGAGCTTTTTTTATATGTAAAACTTTTCTTTTTTATTCTGGAAGAAAATAAAGTTTATTCTAATTCATAGGAAATAGCTTCTCATTTTGTGTTATTTTAATTTTATAATTAATGTATAACACTCTACCTATTTTTTTTGAAGGGTGCCTATAATTTTCTGGAGCAGAACATTATTTTCGGCCATAGATTGATATTTTTAATAATTAATTTACAAAAAAAGGAATACCTGAGACACTGTAGCTGACTGTTTTTTTTTTTTTTTTTTTTTTTTTTAATATACACGTCATTACTGATGTCATGGTGTGATTTTTTTTGTTTGTTTAATAAATATACGGTGCGTCGTCTTCAGTGTGAAACCGGCGTCTCAATGGTAACAAACAGTGTTCCGGTTCTGTTGCACTGAGAAAATCTTCACCAAACACCTGTGAGATGACTCGACAGTTTCACTTCTGTTTCTTTTGCACTACTATCAGCACACAGGCCTCTCAGATGCAGTAACACATCCAGGCGAAAAGCAATAAGCAGAGTTACCACCAAGCATAATTGTTCCGTGGTTATACTTACGGCATTTAGCAGACGTGGGTATGCAAGGTTAAGGGCCTCGCTCGAGAGCCTAACAGTGGCCGCATGGTCATACTGGTACTGCTGATTCAACCCCAGATCTTCAGGCCTTAACCACTAGAGCCACCATTGCCCTAGATCAGGGGTCGGGAACCTTTTTGACTCGGAGCCAAAAAAAAATACCTATTTTAAAATCTAATTCTCTGAGAACCATATATATAGATTCGTGGATGTGGTGAAGGAGGACATGAAGGTCGTTGGTGTCAGAGAAGAAGATGCAAAGGATAGGGTGAGATGGAGGCAGATGATTCGCTGTGGCGACCCCTGAAGGGAAAAGCCGAAAGGAAAAGAAGATATATATATATAATATATAAAAATACTGAATACAACTAAATTGAAAAAGAAGACCAACAATTTGAGAGTATAAAAAGACTCTGAATTTATTTTAAATGATATTGTCGTATTGAAGTTATTTATTAATAAGAAAAGTACTTCTTACTATTAATGCGACTTCTGATGCTGCATGGTGTTGCTGATGGTTTTGTAGTCTGGTTGACATGTCCTGAGGTTCAGCTTCATGCAGGTGTTTAGGCTTCCATCTGTTAAACGTGACCGCAGGTTGGTCTTGATGTTTGTTTATTAGGTGAGAGAAGGACTGCTCGCGTGTGCATGTGGAGCCAAGCATGGTCAGTATGACAAGACTCACACTGCAGTGTTTATGTGCCAGGAAGCTCGTCCCAAGTTTTGGCAATCAGCTGGTCTGTGGGTTGAAGTTTTTCCATGTCTGTCCATTTGTGTTTGCTTGCCAGCTGTGCTTGGCTTCGTGGAAATGAGCCGATCAAAACGAGGGAAATGTATCTCTTTATCCAAAAACAACACACGTAGTCTGTGGCTGTAGTTATAATCCTATAAAATTAGAGTTTGAAGGTAGCCGCCCGCATACTGGAGTACAGAAAGGATTGACTCTCCACTGCGCGCCACAGTGACGTGGCATTGAAAATAGATGTATAGATTTAAATGCGTGAGATTTATTCATGTGTTTTTGTTTTATTTGATGGCTTTTTTTTGTATTTTTATTTAAATGTCGGTGAAATTATGTATTTGTTATTCTGTTAAGAAAGGCCACCTGATTTATCTGAGAACCAGATACAGTCATCAAAAGAGACACATCTGGCTCGCGAGCCAGAGGTTCCCAACCCCTGCCCTAGATCATTCTAGATGAGATGTCAGACGTCATTAGAAACATAGCTAAATTATAATGACCAATATCAAGGCACGATCAGCAGTTTTTGTGTACTCTGGGACTCCTATTGAATCAGAGTAGCCAGAGCCAGCGCCACCATTAGGTGAACTAGGCAGTTGCCTCAGGCTCAGCCACACAAAATGTCAGAAATCTGCCATTACACATCATTGCGCAGGAAACTGTTGGGGCACCAAACTAGGATCTTGCCTAGGGTGCTACAATGCAGTGCACTCACCCTGAGACTAGGTTCTACAGTTCCAGAACGGTGCTAATAGTTAATCCCCAAGGTTAAAAAAAATAAAATATGACGCTGCTATCAAAATAGGCTACTGTTACAGCTGAGACTCAGATATCAGGAGCGTGTGGCTAGTAAGCGCTCCGATGATGAGACAACCAACCCCTCCCCCCACCCCAGGCTATTCATAGCTCTTTTGTTCAATTTGAAGGCCAGTTGTCACGAGTCAATGCTTATGCTTTATTCCTGTCCATGCACTGTGGTCTCATTGACCGCACGCTGCAGCCAACAAGAAAAGATGTGGAAGAGAAAGGAAGAACGCTTGATCAAGCGTAAGTCTTTATCTTCGATAGGCATGAAATCAAAACTATATTGAATAGAGATGTCCGTATTGGGTGAATTGAGGAACCTATAATTACGACCCTTGTCATCACTTAGCAACTGGATATGTGGACAGTCACTCTTTAGTTTCTTGTTTGGTTTCTATAGTATTAGCTATAGTATCTGTCAAGGCTGGAATGGTTCATGGAGAAATGTGTACAAAAGGATCTCCAGCTGATTGAGGATTTGAAGTTTATAGCATCTAACTGTGGCGCTACTTTTGGAACATCAAAACATTTTTGTTAATTTTCCTTATAATTGTACTCACCAAACAAAACAAATACAGTGATCCCTCGCTACTTCGTGCTTCAGTTTATGTGGCTTCAGTGCATCGTGGGTTTTTCAAAAATATTCATCGAAAAAAAAAAAAAAAAATAGGGGAAAAGTTAAGGAAAATGCTGCAAGACAAGGCCAATTATGCAAAGAAAAACCCTTCAAACAAACAAAACAAAAAAACAACCCAAAACCCCCCAACAAAACTATGTACATTTTTATGTGAGGTGCACGTCTGTATGTGTGTATTTATATTTTATTTACATCTTATGGATTATTTTTGAATGTTTAATTGTTATTATAAGCATGTATAGCGTTGAATATGTATTTATTGATATTATATACACATATACATGTACGTGTACATCAGTCATGGGAGGGTCGATCCTACTTCGCAGAAATTGGCGGTCCCGGGGGGTCTCGGTCCCCATTAACTGTGGAAAGTGAGAGATCCCTATATAGGTTTTAGCTACTGACACACACACACACACACACACACACACACACACACAGAGATGAACGTGTCCAAATTTGGTCGCAGCAGGTGGTTCACTTCCTGAAATATGAATTTTTCTTTTTTTTTTCTTAATAAAACCTGTAGAGTGAAACTGTCTTGTCTGTCTCTCCATCTCTCGGTCCTTCCAGTGTATGTGTACTCTTGGGAACCCTGTGTTATTCTTTGAAAATGTTATATATTGAAAAAGGGCAGAAAAAAAAAAAAACACACAATTTTTTCGGGGGTGGGGGGGGGGGGGGGCGCTGTCACATGCAGAACAATAGTCGTATAATAGTTGAGTCACATGATGTGATGTCATCATCAGTGACAGGTAATAAACAACTAATGTTATTGTTCATCAATTCATTCATTTTCTGAACCACTTGATCCTGATTAGGGTCGCGGGGAGGCTAGTGCCCATCTCAACTGACTCTGGGCGAAGACAGAGTACTGTATACCCCGGACAGCTCGCCATGCCATCACAGGGTAATGTTACTTTTGTGTTATTGAAATGTTCTGTAAAGATAAGGGTTCTAAATGGTGTCCTTTACATGTTGAGGCTAAGATCGTGTGTTTTCAGTACAGCTTCAATATCTTCCCTAAGGTTTAAACAGAAAATCTCTAAACAGTTTATGAAACTAAGAAAACAGAAATTAGATTAATAAAATAATTAGCTTTAAAGTTTGAACTTGAATATAATCTTGAACGATATTACAGATCCCAAATTAATTAAAAAAAATATGAATATGCAAATTGGGTGGTGCAGCTGTTAGCTTGTCTGCCACATACTAAGAAGGTCATGGGTTCTAAACCTGGACTCTATAAGGGGGTTTCGGTGTCCAGTTTTCTTGTTCTTCTGATTGTGGGCGTGTCCTCCACATATCCCAGTTTCCTCCCGTAGTCACACACATAAGGCTAACTGGTTGTTCTAAATTGCTCCGAGATGTTAGTGTGAGTCTGAATTGGTGTGAGTGTGTTTGGCCTGCATGGACAAGCAGTTGCGAGTGTAGCCTTCCTTCACCCAGTATTGGGCATGAGAGGCTCATGCAACCATCGTAGGATTAATTGGTTCAGCAAATGAGTGAGTGAGGGAACTTCGTGATTGGTTGCTTCTCTACCTAAAGCCTGTTTTGAGTTCCTTTCATTTACTAAAAACAATAGTGATGGTAAAAGTCCCCAAAACAAAACAGGAAACCAAAATAAAAAAAACAAAGCTGCCAGTGATGCACAGTTTATATAATGCAGCAAGTTGCTTGTGTCTTTATTTTAGCCATAAAAATTAAAATCTTGTATAAAATATAAATCCAATTAAAAATTTCTGTACATCTACATGTTGGTGACATTTTAAATCTTTCAGGCTTTAAATGAATAACCAAGTCAAGCAGGTGAATACCAGGAGAACTGATATTACATACCAGTGTGTTCATGTATCAAAGACCTTGCTAACATCACTCATCTCTTTCAGCTCCCAAAGAGTACGCCTTGGAGACAAAGTACAGGCCGGTACTCGAGGTATTCCCCTTCACATAAAAACAAAACGACAATACAAAAAAACCCCACAAAACAACCTACACCAAGCACTTTACACTGCAAAACAAAAGGAAATTACCATGCTGTGGCCCAAAGCAAGACAAGACGACACAAGACAAGGCGAGACGACACAAGACAAGGCGAGACGACACAAGGCAAGGCGAGACGACACAAGGCAAGGCGAGACGACACAAGGCAAGGCGAGACGACACAAGGCAAGGCGAGACGACACAAGGCAAGGCGAGACGACACAAGGCAAGGCGAGACGACACAAGGCAAGGCGAGACGACACAAGGCAAGGCGAGACGACACAAGACAAGGCGAGACGACACAAGACAAGGCGAGACGACACAAGACAAGGCGAGACGACACAAGACAAGGCGAGACGACACAAGACAAGGCGAGACGACACAAGACAAGGCGAGACGACACAAGACAAGGCGAGACGACACAAGACAAGGCGAGCGACACAAGACAAGGCGAGACGACACAAGACAAGGCGAGACGACACAAGACAAGGCGAGACGACACAAGACAAGGCGAGACGACACAAGACAAGGCGAGACGACACAAGACAAGGCGAGACGACACAAGACAAGGCGAGACGACACAAGACAAGGCGAGACGACACAAGACAAGGCGAGACGACACAAGACAAGGCGAGACGACACAAGACAAGGCGAGACGACACAAGACAAGGCGAGACGACACAAGACAAGGCGAGACGACACAAGACAAGGCGAGACGACACAAGACAAGGCGAGACGACACAAGGCAGCAAAAGACGAGACACACAACAAGACAAGACGAGATGAGACAAGACAACAAAAGACAATATGAGACAAGACAACAAAAGACAATATGAGACAAGACAACAAAAGACAATATGAGACAAGACAACAAAAGACAATATGAGACAAGACAACAAAAGACAATATGAGACAAGACAACAAAAGACAATATGAGACAAGACAACAAAAGACAATATGAGACAAGACAACAAAAGACAATATGAGACAAGACAACAAAAGACAATATGAGACAAGACAACAAAAGACAAGATGAGACGAGACAAGACGAGATGAGACGAGACAAGACGAGATGAGACGAGACAACAAAAGACGATATGAGACGAGACAACAAAAGACGATATGAGACGAGACAAGACGAGATGAGACAAGACAACAAAAGACAATATGAGACGAGACAAGACGAGATGAGACAAGACAACAAAAGACAATATGATACGAGACAAGACGAGACAAGGCAACATAAGATGACACAACACAGTGACACATAACGACACAAAACAAGACAATTTTTGAGTCGATGACCACCTCCATTCTATCTTCAACCCAAACAATCAGAGAATTCAAAGCAGACTACAGTACACAGCCCTGACAAAAACACTGAGCCACATACTACACCACCTGTTCAAAGCTTTCCCCCACTTTTCTTTTTATATTTTTAAGAGCTTGACCCCCCCAGATCCAATGAGCAAGCTTAAATTGAAGAGGGGTTGCCCCAAAGAAGAGTTCCCTAGTCTGGATAAAAACTATACCTGCATGGCCCGTGTGCTTGATCTACATATGTACACACGCCAGTTCAACCGAGCCACCGAGAGTGGAGTCATCTTTGATGACATCATTCGTCCAGGCCTGGAGGATCCAGGTAAGAGGGTCCTATAATCCAATTGGTTCGACAGTGTTGATTAAATTTCATTTAAAGTTTAGTTTTTGTTTTTGCTTCCAAGGATGTGATGGGTGCGTCACATAATCGAACAGCGATGAATATAAATATTCAGGCACTTCTTAAAAGCAGAGCTCCGAAAACGATTGCATTTATTGCTAGTAAATAAACAGCTGTGATATCACATACTTTCTTTTCAGTAGGATTCACAAGCGTTGGGTTGTCTGTGTGTAAACAAATTTGACCTGATGGTAATACAACATTTATGGAGCCCTGCTACAAATTGCTTTTAAAATGGGTTTCGTGGTTAGCACGTCCATCTCGTCTTCCAGGATGCTCGTCAATGGCGTTTCTGTGTGGAGTTTGCATGTTCTCCCAGTGTTTGTGCGGGTTTCCTCCAGTTTCCTCCCACCGTACAAAGACATGCACATTAGGCTAATTGTATATTCTCAATTGCCCTTAGCTGTGAGTGTGAGCGTCAGTGCAAGTGGTTGTGTGTTGCCCTGCTGGGTTTTGGTGAGCTGTTCATGGGGTAAACTGCCTTAGCTTACAGTCAGCTTACAGTAAAAAAAGATAAATGCCTAAATGAAAATAACTTATTTTGTCATGCAGATCTCATGATTGCTCTTTTAGAATAGATTTTCAGTGATTTTTCGGCCCTCGATCACCTATAAATCTAGTGAAGTGTTCCTCAGTGAAAATGAGTTTCACACATTGGCTCTAATCAATAATAATAATAATAATAATAATAATAATAATAATGCGAAGAAAATGTAGGTAGTCTGGTGGGGTTTTTCACCTGATTCTACTGGCTCGTCAGAGCACGGCGCATACCAGGAGTTCAAATCCTCCTGGATGGGACACCAGTCCATCACAATTTACCTTCCCAGTATTTTTCATGGTTCCTATTTATAGTGCTAAGTGGAGAAAAGCACACTTGTGGTTAAGACCTTGTCCATTGGTCTCAACAGGGATCTAAACCAACGACCTCTGAATCATGAGCCCAGCACCCTAACCACTACATCACCAGTCCGACAAAGTTACAAATAGCTATTGTTATATAATTTCTGTGGTAAAAGAGGAATAAACATGAGTTTAGTTTGGGGGGGGGGGGGGATAATTACCTTCGTTCCTTTTTTGGTTTGGACATGTACAGAGGAGGGATAGTGAGTATATTGGTAATAGGATGCTGAGGCTGGAACCACCAGGCAGAAGGCCTAGAGGAAGACCAAAGAGATGATTCATGGATGTGGTGAAGGAGGACATGAAGGTCGTTGGTGTAAGAGAAGAAGATGCAAAGGATAGGGTGAGATGGAGGCAGATGATTCGCTGTGGCGACCCCTGAAGGGAAAAGCCGAAAGGAAAAGAAGAAGATTCCTTTTTACATCTAACCAACCCATAGTTGATTATTTTAATAGAACAGTTTTCCACGTTTTTTTCTCTCTTGCATATTCTTTGCATACCGACGCTTACTCGTTCAAAACGTTTCTACAATTCAACTTCTTTCAGTGTTGTTCACTAACTGGAAAAATGACTCTTGGTCTTCTGTGAAAGATCAAAACAGGCTCATGGTGTGGAGGAAGTGACTCATAACCAGCGCAGCACAATTAGGATTTATGTCACACATCTCAATTGCAAATTTATATAATAAATTTATATAAATATATAAATTTATTTATATAAATAAATAAATAAATAGATAGATAGTAATATACACTCTATCTATCTATCTATGTATTCTAGCAACGTGTATCATTTCACTTGCTCTTTGGATGGTTACAAATTGTTGCTTTAAAAAGAAGCTTTACTTGAAACCCTTCTGTTGCACAATTTCACAGAGAAGTGTGCTAGATGGAAACTTCAGGTCAAAAAATGTACCTCAAGCATCTACTGAAAGGAAATTAAATGGAAGAAAAAGAAAAAAAAAACAAGTAAAACACAATCTGAACCACAGCACTCCAGAGCATTCATCATCTTTATAGAATATATTCCACTCAGTGTAGAGGTGAACCCAACCTGCCCTTTTTTACACTCATTTGATAAGCTGCTTTATCCTACTAGAGTCACATGGAAGGAGCTGAAGCCTATCTCAGCCGACAACTGGGTAAAGGCCGGGTATACTTTGATCAGCTCGACAAACCATCATAATTTAGCAACCACAACCATTCACACTCGCACCTAGGTGTAATTCTGAGCAGCCAGTTAGCCTAATGTACATATCTTCAGACTGTGGGAGGAAACCGGACTACCTGGAGGAAACCCACACAAGCATGGAGTTTGTAGATAAGGGTCCAGGAATCCAAGTCCAAGTCCAGGAATCGAACCCAGGAGCTTCATGCTCTGAGGACGACTTGCTAATCACTACACCAGTATCTTAGCACTGAACACTAATAACTTCCAACACATGAGACGGAGTAAGAGTGCAATGATCCCTCAATAGTTCGTGCATCAGTTTCTGCATCGTGGGTTTTTCAAAAATACTCGTAAAAAAAATAAGGAAATTAAGAAAAGATAAGGGAAAATTAAGGAAAATGCCACAAAACAAGGCCGATTATGCAAACAACAAAAAAGCCCCAAACAAACAAAAAACAACCCAAAACCCCCCAACAAAACTACTTATGTTTTTATGTGAGACGCGCATCTGTATGTGTGTGTATTTATATTTTATTTACATCTTATGCACTATTTTTTAATGTTTGTTATTATAAGCATTTATAGCGTTGAATATGTATTTATTGATATTATATACACATATACTAGTACATGTACATATATACGTCAGTCAGGAGGGGTTGATCCTACTTCGCGGAAATTGTCACTCGCAGGGGGGTCTCCGTACCTATCAATGGCGGAAAGTGAGGGATCCCTATACTGCATAAGGCGGATTAAAACAAAAGTACTGCATAAGGAAAATGGCCTGTGGGAGGTTTTCTGAATGGAACTGAATGTGTTTTTCTCTCTCTGTGACACAGGAACCAGGACAGGGCCTCTGACTGTAGGGTGTTTAGCTGGCGATGCCCAGTCCTACATTCTTTTCTGTGATTTCTTTGACCGCATCATTGAAATTTACCACAGCTACAAAGTGCTTGGTCACATTACACAAAAGAGTGACTTAAATTATGACAACCTCAAGGTGAGTATTTCAGTTCATTTTCTGTAACCGCTTCATCCTAATTAGGGTCGCGGGGAGGCTGGTGCCCATCCCAGCCAACTCAGGGCGAGGGCAGAGTACACCCTGGGCAGCTCGCCAGGCCATCGCAGGGCGGAAACACGCTGACAGCTTTGCAGCCTACTTTTGTCGAAAGTCAGCAATGGTTCTTTTACATGCCTCACACCATAGACAGTGAGAGACATGGCCGGCCTTTGATAACCCAGTTAGCTGCACTGGGAGGACAGTGACAACCTTGTGGAGAGTGGGACTCGAACCCCCAACCTTTGGATCAGCGATCCGGCGCCTTATACCACTAGACCACCACTGCCCTTAAGGTGAGTATTATTCGTATTATATTATATATGTATAACCAAATGCAACCATGAGGCGGGGGGGGTGGGGGCACTAACCAGTGTCTCTCCCCCTTATGCCGGTCCCAAGCCCGGAGAAATACAGAGGGTTGTGACAGGAAGGGCATCTGGCGTAAAACTTTTGCCAAAATACAAAATGCAAACCAGAAAGTCTAAACTCATACCGGATCGGTCGAGGCCCGGGTTAACAACGACCGCCATCAGTGCTGTCAACCAACAGGGTGCTGATGGAAATTGGACTACTGTTGGTCGAAGACGTCGAAGAAGGAGAGGTGGGAGGCGTGTCCGTAGGCAGAGAGAGAAGAGAAGAAGATGCAGAGGACAGGGCGAGATGGAGGCGGATGGTTTGCTGTGGCGACCCCTGAAGGGAACAGCCGAAAGGAAAAGAAGAAGAAGAAGATATGGTATAACCAAACCAATGGTAAGGTTGAAACTGGACGGAAGCACCATCATCTATCATATTGAACATACTTGTGTACGAGATCCTCCATGATTGGCTATTGCTGTTGTGATTGATGGGAAGAAAGAGCAACACCATCACAACAACTCTAACATTACTGTAATTAATTCAACACAATCCTGACCCACAGCAGAGCGAGCTTCCATTCATTGCCAAGTGAGGTTTCCTTTTGCCTCTCAAAAGCCCACCAAAATGTTTTTCTATTCTATTTTGGAATACGTGAGAATTTTGTGCTGAACGTGAGGTGAATGTTGCTAAATATTTACTACCGTATGCTATTAAATTTTATTAGCAGGCATCAAGCATTCAAAGAGTTTTATATATACTACATGGGAACATCAGCAAAAACTAAAACAGGAAAACATAGTGAATAGCAAACTAAAACACAGGCGGCACAGTGGTGTAGTAGTTAGCATGTTCTCACAGCAAGAAGGTGCTGGGTTCGAGTCCCAGCTCGGGCGTTTCTGCCCCCATGTCTGTGTGGGTTTCCTCCCACAGTCCAAAAACATGCACAGTTGGCTAATTGGCTGTTCCAAATCTCCACTAGGTGTGAGTGTGAGTGCGAATAGTTGTGTGAGTGATGGCCCTTTTGATGGCCTGGTGAGCTGTCCTGGGTGTACCCCGCTCTTGCGCAGAGTCAGCTGAAATGGGTGCCAGCCTCCCTGCGGCCCTAATGTAATGAATGAACGATTATTGTACATTCTTTGCATTGACCATTACCAGTCATTAATTTTCTGAACCACTTAATCCTAATTAGGGTCAGGGGAGGCTGGTACCCATCTCAGCCGACTTTGGGTGAGGGCAGAGTACACCCGGGACATCTCACCAGGCCATCTCGGGGCAGAAACATGAAAAAAAAGTCAGAAATGGTTCTTTTACAGCCTCTCACCATAGACAGTGAGAGACATAGCTGGCCTTTGATAACCCAGTTAGCCGCACTGGGGGTTGGCAGCAGTGGCAACTGTTGACAGTGGAGCTTGAACCCCCAACCTTGGGATCTGTGATCCAACACCTTACCACCGGGTCACCACTGCCCATTTTTTAATCCAGAGGGAATCACTCGGACATTTGCCATTCCTATGCAGTTAATAGAAATAGATATTATCCACCTACAATGTTCATATCACCCTAGACCGCTCGCCACCATCGTGGAGTCAACACACAAACAACCAATCAGACTCACTCACACCTAGGGGCAATTTGAAACAGCCAATTAGCCTATGCATGTTTTCGCGCTGTTTGAGGAAACTGGAGAAAACCCACGCAAGCACAGGGACAGCAGGCAAACTCCACACAGAAATGCCTGAACCAAGGAATCGAACCCAGCTCCCCCCCCTGCCTGCCTGCCTGCCTGGTTCACTGAATGAATAATACATTTTTAAACACTACTTGTTTACAGATTGTGAAGGGCTAAGAGGAATAAAGCGTCTCAGATTATGCTATTTGAAGAAAAGAATCCCGTTTATATAGAGTTGTGTTCCAAATAATAGCAGTGTGTTTAAAAAAGGGAATAAAGCTCAAAATCCTCATAAAAGATTTAATTCCATATACACAAATGCATGGAGAACACAACACATTCTATTCCAAATCAAAACATTAAGAAAAATATACATCAAATTTGTGTTATTCCTTTAAAGAAATTGAAGAAAAGGGAATATAGTGATCCCTCGCTACTTCCTGCTTCAGTTTCTGTGGCCTCACTGCATCGGTGGTTTTTCAAAAATATTCAGTGAAAAATAAAATAAAATAAGGAAATTAGGGGGAAAATAGGGAAAAGATGAAGGAAACTGCTGTAAAACAAGGCCAATTATACAAAAAACCCAAACAAACAAAAACAAACAAAAAAAAACAACAACCCAAAACCTCACAACAAAACTACGTATTTTTATGTGAGGTGCACGTCTGTATGTGTGTGTATTTATATTTTATTTGCATCTTATGCATTATTTTTGAATGTTTGTTATTATAAGCATTTATAGCGTTAAATATGTATTTATTGATCTTATATACTAGTCCTTCTAAAAAAATTAGCATATGGTGATAAAGTTCATTATTTTCTGTAATGTACTGATAAAAATTAGACTTTCATATATTTTAGATTCATTACACACAACTGAAATATTTCAGGTCTTTTATTGTTTTAATACTGATGATTTTGGCATACAGCTCATGAAAACCCAAAAGTCCTATCTCAAAAATTAGCATATTTCATCCGACCAATAAAAAAAGTGTTTTTAATACAAAAAAATTCAACCTGCAAATAATTATGTTCAGCACTATGTTAAGCACTCAATACTTGGTCGGGAAGCCTTTTGCAGAAATGGCTGCTTCAATGCGGCGTGGCATGGAGGCAATCAGCCTGTGGCACTGCTGAGGTGTTACGGAGGCCCAGGATGCTTCGATAGCGGCCTTAAGCTCATCCACAGTGTTGGGTCTGGTGTCTCTCAACTTTCTCTTCACAATATCCCACAGATTCTCTATGGGGTTCAGCTCAGGAGAGTTGGCAGGCCAATTGAGTACAGTAATACCATGGTCAGTAAACCATTTAGCAGTGGTTTTGGCACTGTGAGCAGGTGCCAGGTCGTGCTGAAAAATGAAATCTTCATCTCCATAAAGCTTTTCAGCAGATGGAAGCATGAAGTGCTCCAAAATCTCCTGATAGCGAGCTGCATTGACCCCGCCCTTGATAAAACACAGTGGACCAACACCAGCAGCTGACATGGCACCCCAGACCATCACTGACTGTGGGTACTTGACACTGGACTTCAGGCATTTTGGCATTTCCTTCTCCCCAGTCTTCCTCCAGACTCTGGCACCTTGATTTCCGAATGACATGCAAAATTTGCTTTCATCCGAAAAAAGTACTTTGGACCACTGAGCAACAGTCCAGTGCTGCTTCTCTGTAGCCCAGGTCAGCCGCTTCTGCCGCTGTTTCTGGTTCAAAAGTGGCTTGACCTGGGGAATGCGGCACCTGTAGCCCAGTCCACTGCTTCCACAGGTCCCCCAAGGTCTGGAATCGTCCCTTCTCCACAATCTTCCTCAGGGTCCGGTCACCTCTTCTGGTTGTGCAGCGTTTTCTGCCACACTTTTTCCTTCCCACAGACGTCCCACTGAGGTGGCTTGATAGAGCACTCTGGGAACAGCCTATTCGCTCAGAGATTTCTTTCTGTGTCTTACCCTCTTGCTTGAGGGTGTCAACGATGGCCTTCTGGACAGCAGTCAGGTCGGCAGTCTTACCCATGATTGTGGTTTTGAGTAATGAACCAGGCTGGGAGTTTTTAAAAGCCTCAGAAATCTTTTGCAGGTGTTTAGAGTTAATTGGTTGATTCAGATGATTAGGTTAATAGCTCGTTTAGACTACCTGAACATGATATGCTAATTTTTTTGAGACAGGAATTTTGGGTTTTCATGAGCTGTATGCCAAAATCATCTGAATTAAAACAATAAAAGACCTGAAATATTTCAGTTGGTGTGTAATGAATCTATAATATATGAAAGTTTAATTTTTATCAGTACATTACAGAAAATAATGAACTTCATCACAATATGCTAATTTTTTGAGAAGGACTAGTACATGTACGTTCCGTCAGTCAGGGGGACCGATCCTACTTCGCAGAAATCGGCAGTCACAGAGGGTGGGGGTGGGGGGGGGGGGGGGGGTGTCTCAGTCCCCATACACTGTTAAAAAATAAGTGTCTGCATTTATTCTTTACAAACTAAAACAATCTGTGTATAAACTAAAAAAATTACATTTTGTTTTCCTCTGAATCACTGAACTAATATTTATTTGTATAATCAATGTTTCTGAGTCCTGCTGCACATTTGTGTTGTGGAGTCGACCACCTTCTGGCACCTGTGAGCAGGTTTTCCAGCCCAGGATGATTGGACTACACTCCACAGTTCATCTGTATTCATTGGTTTTGCCTCAGAAGCTGCATTTTTGATGTCACCTCACGTGTTTTCTATTGGATTATGATCCGGGGAGGGCCGGCCAACTTCAATCTTGTTGGTCTGGAACCGAGATGTTGCCCATTTACTGGTGTGTTTGGGGTCGCTGTCTTGTTGGAACCCATTTCCACAGCATTTCCTCTTCAGCATGAGGCAGCACGACCTCTTCAAGTGTTCTTATGGATTCAAACTGATCCATGATCCCTGGGATACGATGAAAAGATTCAACACTGTAGTATGAGAAACATCCCCATATCATGATGCTTGTGCCACCAGGCCTCACTGTCTTCACCGTGGACTGTGGATTGAGTTCAGTGTTTGGGGCTCATCTGACAAACTTCTCTGGCCACGAGACCCAAAAAGAACAATCTTACTTTCATCAGTCCACAGAATGTTGCTCCGTTTCTCTTTAGGCTGGTCAGTGTGCTCTTTGGCAAATTGTAACCTCGTCACTATGTCTTTCTTTCAACAATTGGACTTGGTGGGGCTTCTTGCCGATAGCTCGGCTTCACAGAGTCATCTTCTAATTGTAACAGGACTCGCAGGTTACTTTAGACCTTCTTTGATCTTCCTGGAGCTGATTGTTGGCTCTTCATCCATTCGAATGATAATTTTTCACTTTAATGGCAGTGGTGGCCTGGTGGTAAAGGGCATTGGATCACTCATTCTAGGGTTGAGGGTTCAAGTCCCACTCTCCAAAGGGTTGTCACTGTTCCCCCAGTGCAGCTAACTGGGCTATCAAAGGCCGACCATGTCGCTTACTTGTCTATGGTGAGAGGGTCATGTAAAAGAACCATTGCTGACTTTCGTAAAGAGTAGCTGCATAGCCGTCAGCGTGTTTCTGTCCCTTGCTAAAGGGTTGTATGAGGAAGGGCATTTGACGTAGAAACCTATGCCAAATCAAACGTGCAAATCATTCGCTGTGGCAACCCCTGTAAAAGGGAACAGCCGCAAGGAAAAGAAGAATGTGCTCTTTGGTAAATTGTAACCTCTTCAGCACATCTTTTTTTCAGTACTTGGACTTTTTGGGGGCTTCCTGCCAATAGCTTGACTTCACATCGGCGTCTTCTAATTGTAACAGGACTCACAGGTCACTCTAGACCTTCTTTGATCTTCCTGGAGCTGATTGATGGTTAAGTCCTCAACATTTTGGCTTCTTCCATCCATTCAAATGGTCGTTTTTCACTTTCTTTCACATCTTTCAGAGTTTGGTTGCCATTTTAAAGCAGTTTAGATCTTTTCACTGAGCAGAATCTCATTTTCTTCATTTTATATGATTCCTGTCTGCAAGCAACTTTTTAATAAAGGTACTCTGTTCATCTGAACAATGTCTGGAATGACCCGTTTTCCTCAGAATTTCAAAGAGAAATGTTCCATAACCAGCATGTACAACATCTGCTGCTTTCCTTCCTTAAATAATTTAAATAATTTTCACCTGATTTTCAAGGAATGAACGATGTCACCAATTGAACTCTACTGAGATTATTTTGACCCCGCCCCTTACAATTACTGATTCAATTGCACAGAGTCAGCAGCATGCAGGTCATGACTGTTATTTCTGTTGGATTCTATTACTCTACTACACCTGAGAGTCAATTATTTTTGATGTAGAAATGTCATCTGATTGATTGACAACTGATTGACAGATTGATCAGGTTAGTGATGTCTGACTGCAATTATTTGGAACGCAACTCTCTGTGTGTGTGTGTGTGTGTGTGTGTGTGTGTGTGTGTGTGTGTAGGGAGGTGATGACTTTGACCAGGCATATGTTGTGAACTGTGAGGTGGTTGCTTCTCGATGCATTGAGGACTTCTCTTTCCCAACACACTGCAGCCGAGGGGAACGGAGACACCTCCTCACCCTGGCCAAACAAGGTACAAATAAAACAAACTTTCACAAATAATAATAATATTAATAATAATAATAATTATTATTATTATTATTATAATAATCACTCATACTAGCCCTAATGACTTGCTGTTTGGTTTTCCAGCTCTGGATCAACTTAGTGAGGAACTCCCAGGCAAGCTTTACTCAATGGAGGAGCTCAACCAAGAGTCAGAAGATAAGGGGCTCATTCTGGATGCCCCATCCTCTACGTTAATGCAGACAGGCGTGGCCCGTGATTGGCCTGATGCACGGGCATTGTGGTAAAACTATTCATACAAGGGCACATATAGTGTTACACTCCAGTCCTAGAGGGATACGATTCTGACTTGTATCAGGTTTTACAAAAAAAAAAAATCTCCAAATCAACTATACAGGGTTTATATTAACCAGCTAATAGTGAGGGGCGTAGCCTGGTTATGTAGTGGTTGGCACATCCACCTTACAGCAAGAGGTTCCTGGGTTCGAGTCCTGGGCTTGGCGAGGGTTTTTCTGTGTGGGGGTTTGCATGCTATTTCCCCCTGTGCTTGCATGGGATTCCTCTGGGTTCTCTGGCTTCCTCCAACAGTCCAAAGACCTACACATTAAGGTGACTGGATGTTCCAAAGATCCCCGACGTGGAAGTGTGAAAGCCTTCGCCCAGAGTCTGCTAAGACAGGTTCCAGCCTCCCTGCGACCTTGAAGGATTGTCTTCTTTTTCTTTTCCTTTTGGCTGTTCCCTTCAGGGGTTGCCACAGCAAATCATCCGCCTCCATCTCACCCTGTCCTCTGTGCATCTTCTTCTCTTACTCCAACGACCTTCATGTCTTCCTTCACCACATCCATAAATCTCTTCTTTGGTCTTCCTCTAGGCCTTCTGCCTGGTAGTTCCAACCTCAGTATCCTACTGCCGATATACTCACTATACCTCCTCTGTACATGTCCATAACATCTCAATCTAGCCTCTCTGACTTTGTCTCCAAAACATCTTACATGTGCTGTCCCTCTGATTTACTAATTTCTGATTCTATCCCTCCTCGTTACTCCCAGAGAGAACCTCAACATTTTCATTTCTGCTACCTCCAGCTCTGCCTCCTGCCTTTTCCCCAGTGCCACTGTTTCTAAGCCATACAACATCGCTGGCCTCATCACCGTCTTGTACACTTTTCCTTTCATTCTTGCCGATACTCTCCTATCGCACATCACACCGGACACTTTTCTCCAACCATTCCAACCTGCCTGCACACACTTCTTAACCTCTTTTCCACACTCTCCATTGCTCTGGATTGTTGAGCCTAAGTACTTAAAATCCTCCACCTTCGTTATCTCTGCTCTCTGTAACATCACCGTTCCTCTTGGGTCCTTCTCATTCACACATATGTATTCTGTCTTACTGAGGCTAACCTTCATTCCTCTCTTTTCCAGGACATACCTCCACCTCTCTAGATTTTCCTCCACTTGTTCTCTGCTCTCACTACAGATCACAATGTCATCTGCAAACATCATAGTCCATGAGGATTCTTGCCTAACCTCGTCTGTCAGCCTGTCCATCACCATCGCAAACAAAAAGGGGCTCTTGATGCAGTTCCACCTCCACCTTGAACTCTTCTGTCACACCGACAGCACACCTCACCACTGTCTTACATCTCTCATACATGTCCTGCACCACTCTAACATACTTCTCTGCCACTCCAGACCTTCTCATGCAATACCACAGTTCTTCTCTTGGCACCCTGTCATATGCTTTTTCCAGATCCACAAAGGCACAATGCAGTTCCCTCTGACATTTTCTGTACTTCTCTATTAACATCCTCAAAGCAAACATTGCATCTGTGGTGCTCTTTCTTGGCATGAAATCAAACTGCTGTTCAAAAATGCTGACCTCTGCCCTTAGTCCAGCTTCCGCTATTCTTTCCCATAACTTCATTGTATGGCTCATCAACTTTATCCCTCTGTAGTTGCCACAACTCTGCACATCTCCCTTGTTCTTAAAAATGGGCACCAGCACACTTCTCCTTCATTCCTCCGGCATCTGCTCACTCTCGAAGACCTTGTTGAATGTTCTTATCAGAAAATCTACTGCTACCTCTCCTAGACACTTCCATACCTCCATAGGTTTATCATCAGGATCAACTGCCTTTCCATTCTTCATACTCTTCAGTGCCCTCCTCACTTCACCCTGACTAATCTTTGCTACTTCCTGCTCCTCACCGGTCACCTCTTCTACTCTTTTTTTTCTCTCTCATTTTCCTCATTCATCAGCTCTTCAAAGTACTCTTTCCATCATCCCAGCACACTTCTGTCATCAGTCAATACATTTCCCTCTCTGTCCTTTATCAATCTAACTTGTTGCACGTCCTTCCCATCTCTATCTCTCTGCTGTGCCAACCTGTATAGATCATTTACTCCCTCCTTACTGTCCAACCTATCATACAAGTCATCATATGCCCTCTGTTTGGCCTTTGCCACTGCTACTTTCGCCTTACGCTGTGTCTCCCTGTACTCCTGTTTACTCTCTTCGGTCCTCTCAATGTCCCACTTCTTCTTAGCTAACCTCTTCTTTTGTACACACTCCTGCACTTCCTCATTCCACCACCAAGTCTCCTTATCTATTTTCCTTCCAGAGGACACACCAAGTACTCTCCTACCTCTGTCCCTGATCACATTTGCTGTAGTTGTCCAGTCATTTGGAAGCACTGACCTGACCACCCAAAGCCTGTTTCAACTCCTTCTTGAAGACAACACGATATTCTTCCTTTTTCAGCTTCCACCACTTTGTCTTCTGCTCTGCCTTTGCCTTCTTCACCTTCCTCACCATCAGCGTCATCCTGCACACCACCATCCTATGCTGTCTGGCAACACTCTCACCCACT
This sequence comes from Plotosus lineatus, assembly GCA_024760905.1. NCBI lineage: Eukaryota > Metazoa > Chordata > Actinopteri > Siluriformes > Plotosidae > Plotosus > Plotosus lineatus. The sequence goes on along the minus strand of CM045737.1, from coordinate 44,559,552 downwards.
ACTACTTTGCAGTCACTGACTTCCTTCAAATTACATCGCCTACACAAGATGTAGTCTACCTGTGTGCTCCTACCTCCGCTTTTATAAGTCACCCTATGCTCCTGTTTCTTCTTGAAGAAAGTATTCACCACAGTCATTTCCATCCTTTTTGCAAAATCGATCAACATCTGTCCTTCTGTGTTCCAGTTCTGGATACTAAACCTGCCCATCACTTCCTCATCCCCTCTGTTTCCTGCACCAACATGTCCATTGAAGTCTGCACCAATGACCACTCTTTCACCTCTGGGGTACTCTGCATCACTTCATCTAAGTCACTCCAGAATATCTCCTTCTCTTTTAGCTCACATCCTGCCTGTGGGGCATAAGCACTAACAACATTGAACATCACACCTTCAATTTCTAACTTGAGACTCATCACTCTGTCTGACACTCTTTTCACTTCTAGAACATTCCTGACAAACCCCTCCTTCAAGATGACCCCAACTCCATTTCTCTTCCCATCCACACCATGATAAAACAGCTTAAACCCTGCTCCGAAGCTTTTAGCTTTGCTACCTTTCCACCTGCTCTCCTGAACACACAGTATGTCCACCTTCCTCCTCTGCATCATGTCAGCCAGCTCTCTAGCTTTTCCTTGCATAGTTCCAACATTCAAAGTCCCTACTCTCAGTCCTAGACTCATGCTTTTCCTTTTCTCGCTCTCTGCCTACGGACACGCCTCCCGCCTCTCCCTCTTTGACCAACAGTAGTCCGATTTCCACCAGCACCCTGTTGGTTGACAGCACTGATGGCGGTTGTTGTTAACCTGGGCCTCGACCGATCCGGTATATAAGTAATATTTGTGATTTGCATGATAAAGTTTGGCATTGGTTTTACGTCGGATGCCCGCCCCTTCCACCTCACGGCTGCATTAAAATTGATTGTGAGGGAGAATAATATTATTAAATTTATTATTATTATTACAGACACTCCCCGTCTTATGTTCATTTGTTTGTTTTTTTTTAAAAAAGAAAAAAAAGTCAAATTTTAAGTTTAGACGTACCTACGTAGTACGCTGACGTAATGACGCTGCGTCCATTGTTTACAAACGACAGACTGAACGTACTCCTTCTTCCCAGTTCAGTTACAGTATGTATGTATGTATATATATATATATATATATATATATATACACATACACACTGTTTTGCGGACTTTTGTAACCCTAAGCAAATATGGTTGGTGATTTACATCGGTGCAGGCTGTGTTCTAAACGAGTTCAATGGCACCCTTGCGCACTTGAAAGACCGGAAGTCCGTATAGCCCACAGCAAGTACACTACTTTCGCAAGTACACTACTTTCGGTATTGAGCGTCTCACATATTGTAAGCATTGATTGGCTGTTTTAAGCTTCATGTAAAGTGACTCGGTATAAATAAGTGACTTATTTAAAATTAATGTTGATGATATTTGATATATTTGATATTATTTTACAATGTTATGATTATAATAATTGATTTAGGGGTGTTTTATGAGATACGGTATTGGTATTTATGGATGTATAGTACAGTATGAGCGTCATGTGTCACTGTAACAACTTGCGTTCACTTTCAACTTGCGTTCGGCCGTCCGGAACCAATTAAAAACGTAAGTCGGGGAGCGTCTGTTTTGTGAAATATTTGTTTTTACATGTTTATCTTTAATATATTAGGTCAAATATACATGTTTGTGGCAGGTTATATGAGTTTGGGAGGGGGTTAGAACGGATTCATTGGTTTATCATCACTTCCCGATGGGAATTTTTGTTTTATCTAAACAAAACATTTTGACTTACGAGCTTGCCCTCGGAACGGATTAATTTCATAAGTCAAGGTACCACTGAGGAACCTTATTGACAAGCCTTTGAAGCCCTAAAAGGAAAAGAAAGTGACTGTTGAACGCTAATCTTGTTAAATTGTTTTTTGCAGATTTCACTTCACATGGGAACGATTCTGGGTAAATAGGAAGATTTGGAAAATTTTGTGTGACAAAACTGGCACCTAAGGTTGAGGCCATCAGAAGAAAACCTTATGGTGGGATGGCTCAACTCGGTTTCATTAAAAGAAGAAGAATTCCAATCCGGGTTAATGGTCCATATCTGGGAAATCAAGTACAGTGGAGCCTCGGAATCCGAAAGCTCTGGAATCCGAACAAAATAAAACATGAGTTCTTCCGGTTTTTGTTCGTTTTCCCGGACGGAAGTCTAACTCGAGAAACGCACAAGAAAAAACGAGACCAAGAGGGAGGAAGTGTGCACGACTTCCGGAAGTCTGGAATTTGTTGATACTATGTATCACCCTAAAAGCAGTCCTGGGGAAGTCCGAAAGTTGCTAATACAGTACAGTGGTACCTCACTTTATGAAAGTCTCACCAAACAAAAAATTCAGGTTACGAAATGCATTTTCCTGAAATTTTTGTCTCTGGATATGAAGCAAGTTCACGTTACGAAAGCGCCATCTTAAAAATTCAAACTCCCCAGTCAAACATTCAAACAATGCGCGAATTGCTTTCCCATTGGTTGTCTCCCAACACCTCGCCCCGCTGGCCTCCCATTGGCTAGGAGAGAGCTGAATCTCCATAATACAGTACTGTACCCATAATGCTTCTCGTGTGCCTTCGACCCATTGTTTGACACACGCGTGAAGGAGAGTTGTACTGTTGGTTCATGAGTTTCGTGAGGTTTTTTTTTTTTGAGTGTGCCTATTGCAGCGTTATTTTTTTGTTATTAATCATGAGCCCAAAGAAAGTGATTCCTGTTGAGACTAAAAAGAAGAAACAGGCTCCGTTATTAATAAAAGTAAAACAGGGGATGATAAAAAAAATTGAAAGTGGGTTTCGGTTGAGTGAAATCGCAAAGGAGTATGGCCGAAACTCCTCTACAATCGGGACGATATTGAAGCAGAAGGAGACCTTAAAGCGGAGATACAGTGACGGAGGCGATTATTTCGAAAAAATCAACCGCCATATTTACGGACCTCGTGAAAGAGGGTGGGGGTGGGGGGTTCTTCAGACCAGCAACCCCAGACTTTAAAGTGTCACATGGGTGGTTCGAGGGATTTAAAAAAAGGTAAATAATTTTCTTTTACTTTTAACACTAGAGACTCACTCTAGAGTGAGTGTGTGTGTGTGAGACAAGGAAGAGCATTGCTAGTCTTTATAGCCCGTGATTAAATGGAATCAGGTGTGTTTGCTTAGCATTTCACCAAGCCCCTCGCCAATGCGCAAGTCATTTGCAAGAGACCATAAAAATCCACAGTGTAGTTAAAGAGTCTTTCATAACACAGACCATAACATAGTGTACTGTATTCAATAATTTTTTCACTTAATTTGCGGACCTATGGTATGAGTTATGGTACTGTTAACTTCTGTTTAAAAGACGACGGAACGGATTAAGACCATTTACATTATTTGTAATGGGAAAAGCGGATTGGGAATCCAAACAAATCGGAATCTGAACAGCTGACTGGAACGGATTAAGTTCGAATATCGAGGCGCCACTGTATATATTTGCTAGCCCTCCTCTGCATCTTGAAAAAAAAAAAAAAGTCCTCCAATATTTTGACTGGTTGTGCTGCTCCAGTGTTTGCACCCATATTCCAGATCACTTCTGGCAAGGGCTGTATAACAGAGTAGTAAAACATTAGGAGCACTGTAACCTATGGTACATCCGATCATACCTAACTAACTGTTACATTTGCTAACTCAATTGATGTGTTGATTCCACACCAAGGACGATGAGATATCAACACCCAGGTCCTTAAGCTAGTTTACATGGGCCAAGATCGGACCAGACCATTCATATTATAATTAAAGTGCTGGCCACACAAACACACACTTGGAGCCAAGCCATAAGACGCAAACATCTCCGACCAGCAAATATTCATTCATTCATTTTCTGAACCGCTTAATCCTAATTAGGGTCATGGGGAGGCTGGCGCCCATCTCCGTCAACTCTGAGCAAGGGTGGGGTACACCCTGTACAGCTTGCCGGGCCATCATAGGGCCAACATTCACACAACCATAAAACTCACACCTTGGGGTGATTTGGAACAGCTAGTTAATCCACTATGTATGTTTTTGGACTGTGGGAGGAAACCGGTGTACCCGGAGGAAACCCACGCGAGCACCGGGATAACATGAAACTCCATACAGAAACACCCAAGCGAGCAATTGTAGCCAGGACCTTCTTGCTGTGAGGCGGACATGCTAACCACTGTGCCATCATGCTGCCCGCAGACGTGCTAACCACTATGCGGTTCAAAATCTGTCACCTGCTGTCTTCATCAAATGAGCCATGATGACAGAGCAACAAAACACAACACCTCTTCTTTGCCAGCAAATATTCATTCTGAAATTATGGATGTCTGTTTACCTTTGTCTGGTCTCTGGATAAAGCCTAGCTTCTAGTTACCTTACCAACGTCTGGTAAGATGACGGCAACTTCAGCACATTCCGAATACGCGTGATATTTCGAGTTGCGTCAGTCTTTTGTTTATGTCTAATGATACGTTACCATCTTACAGGATGAGTGAGAACGGCAGTCTGGCGGTGTGGGTGAACATGGAGGACCATCTTAAACTGGTGTCTTCCAGAAATGACAGCAATATCCAGGAGGCATTTGCATCTGTATGCATTAATCTAGTGAAGGTGAGAGTCGATTGATTTCTTTCTGAAAAGGTAGATTCCAGTGAATGACACTCTTCTAATTATCCATGGGGTTTTTTTTTCAGTTGGAGGCAATGTATAGTAAACTCAGACATTCATTTATCTGGAAGCCTCACTTGGGCTGGGTGGTGAGTTCACCAGCAGAGGTGGGCACCGGTCTTAAATCCAGCGTCACCGTCAGGCTGCCACACCTGTCTAAGCACAAACACCTGAACAACATCCTAGATAGGCTGAGACTTCGTATGGAGACAGACAGTACGTAATGACACTCAACACTACACCACTACATCACTGTTGGTAAAGCTTATTCAAATGTTTAAGAATGCAAAAGATAGTTTAACTGGTTGCATCTCCATAAACAGACTCACCTGGATTGTACAAAATAAGCAACCTACAAACCATTGGACTCACAGAAGTTGAGTTTACACAGCTGGTGGTGGACGGCGTTAAACTTCTCATCAGGATTGAGAAGAGGCTGGAAGACAGCATAGGCATTGATGACCTGGTGCCTGCACAGAAGTAGTCATGACCCAGCTACAGAACATATTTAATGGAGACTAGTTGCACTATGGGTTGTGATGCATTGCACAACCAAATTGAATTTGAATATCATGTGGAGCTCCACGATATGGGTGGAGTTACAATGCTGTTGAATTATAACAGCAGTACTGATAGTAATGTTATCTTCATTCTCTGGTTTAATATGGAACTTAAGTAGATGTATATTCAACAAACAAAAACAAAAACACACAAACTTTGATTTACTGCATTTTTTTGTAAGGAGATGTTTATTTCAGTGATTTTAGGTGGAATTTACCTTTTTCCTGTTACGTTTTCCACTACGGGAGTCTGTAATATAAACGGCTGTGTGCTCTATAGATTCGAAGTTGTGCGACATGTAGAACTTCTGACATTAACTGAGACAAACAGGAAGACAAGATGAACAATTGAATGCAACTTGTTTTGAGGATGCGCCACAACACTTAATACATTTCTAAGCCGCTTAATCCTAATTGGGGTTGTGAGGAGGGTGGCGCCCATCTCACCCGTACAGCCTGAACACCTGACCAGACCTTTGCAGGGCCACAGCCAATTAGCTTCATGGCCATGTTGTTTGACTGTGGGAGAAAACCGGCGTTTCCGAAGGAAACCCACAGAAGCACAAGGAGTGCTGCAAATGCCACATAGAAAAGATTAAAGCATGGGAATTGAACCCAGAACCTCCTTGCTGTGAGGACATGTTGACCACTGCGCCAACATGAAGCCGTCAGAAATTATATTCTTTAAATTTAAAAAAAAAAAAGGAGGCATTAAAAAATTGCTAGGATACAGGAGGAACATCATCATCATCATCATCATCCTCTGGTTAACCTGGGGTCAGGTCCTGGGGCAGCAGCCTAAGCAGTGAAGTCCAGACATTCCTTTCCTCAGCTCTTCCAGGGTGTGTGTGTGTGTGTCACTAAGGTGTTCACAGACCAGAGAAGAGACATAGTCCCTCCAGCGTGTTCTGGGCCGATCCTAGTGGTACATGCCCAACATGCTATACCAGGGAGGCGTTCGAGGGGAATTATAATCAGATGCCCGAGCTCCCTCAACTGTCTCCTTAACGCAGAGGAGCAGCGGTACTACGCTGAGCTCCTCCCAAATGGCTGAGCTTCCAACCCAACCTCTAAGGGAGAGCCCCGCCACCCTGCGGAGGAAGCTCATTTCAGCCGCTTGCATCCGCGATCTTGTTCTTTCGGTCACTACCCAAAGCTCATGACCATAGGTGAGGGTTGGGACGTAAATCGATTGGTAATTTGAGAGCTTTGCCGTTTGGCTCAACCCCCTCTTCAATATGACGGACCGGTACAAGCTCCGCTTTACAGAAGAGGCCGCACCAATCCACCCATCAATGTTGCGCTCCATTCCACCCTTTTCTGGCTGAGAACCATGACCTCAGCCTTGAGTGGGGGGTGTGTGTGTGTATAGAACTGGTTGAGTGCCGCGGCCCAGATGAAAACCACATCCTAAATCTGAGGTTCAACTATCGGTTAGAGTCTCCTCTCTAGAACCCCTGCATACACTTTACCCGAGTAGGATGAGGAATGTGATTTTTTTCAAAAGGACTTTTTCAAAAGGGGAACTCCCACCCCAGTTTGCTGACCCAGAGGTGAGGCCCGCGATGACAATGCGATGTTTCAGAGCCATATCAACCAAGACAGTCCGACAGCATCCAGAGCCCTGAGATATTCACAGCACATGAACAGTAGGCTGATTGAAGTGTGAATGGTTGCAAGTGTGTTTGCCCCGCAAAGACCTGGGCGAGCTGTTCAGGGTGTAAACCTCTATAGCCGCGAGTCGACAGAAATGGGCACCAGCCTCCCTGCAACCCTGTTTGGTATCAAGCAGCTTAGAGAATGAATGAACGAATGAATATTACACCGATCGTTTAAATACTTGATTCTCATTGGTCCACTCCTGTTCTCGGTGGTCTGTTATTCTTTTATAGGAGACCATAGTATAAAATTATAACAGACCGTTGCTGTGGAGCATGTAATCAACAAAAGTATATTAATAATAATTTAAAAAAAAAATCTATAATTTGTAAGTAGCCATGGAATAAGTGGGAGAATATAAAGCGAACTGGTCATTAATGTAAAATAAACCCCGATAGGGTGATCCAAGGTCCCCTGTGAGTAGGGGTTCTACTCTCCCTGTAGTGTTTGGATCACTGACTGTACAATAAAACATCTTATGTTTAACTCTAGAAAATAATTTTTCAGAAATTAATTACACTCACAAGGCCGACAACTCTTATATATGAAAAATAATAATGATAATCATAGAAAGGACACCAGACATTTTGGCTCTGAATCTCATTTCAAGTAAGCTTTAATGTGCACCAGTGAGACTGAACCTTTATGACCCATGAGACTTTACTGAGAAATGTACAGTACTACACTGACTGGAGGGAGTAAAGGGGTGGGGGCGGGCATGGTGAAATGACTGGAAGGGAAAAAAAAGGGGGTGTGGGTGGTAGTTGCATTTTAAGTAAATCGTCTGCCATCTCTTCCAACACCTTCAAGCAGCTCCATCCGCTAAGGCAGCATAATCAAGCACCTGCTCAGGAAATGTACCATAACACCTAGAGATGGCTCTCCTCAAGGAGCAGCTTCATCAGATCACAGCTTAAACCTCTGAAAGATACTTTAAAACTTTTTTTTTTTTTTTTAAATAAGCAAACTAAACAAAAGTCTCCCTCTTGGAAAGTGTGCATTCATGGGGGGAGGGGCACAAGACGACACCGTTTTTGTGTCATTCAAACAACAAAAAGCATTGCACGTTTAACCCTCATTACCTCGGTACACGGGAACAAGAAGAGATGTTCCAGCACAAGTGGTCTTACATATCGCCATCACCATCATCAAAAGCAACAAATTCAAAAACAGAAATCTCACATCCTACTCCTTTCACACCAGGATGACAGATTAGAGCAGCACAGTAAAGGTGGTGTAGAAACTGTGATAATAAATAAACAGAAAATCATTCAGGAAGAATGAGATGAAATCAAACGGATCTTCAGATTAACCGATGAGCAAATGATGAAAAGCTCGCTTAAACAACCCTGGTTCACTTCGGTTCCTATTTGAGCTACATCTGCTACAACTACAGCGTTATCTCAATTAATTTGATAAGCTATATCCCTTTTTTTGTTGTTTGTTTGTCTTTTTTAAAGCATTGATGGCAGAGTGTCAAACTTGCTAACTAAAAGCACAACTCTGCGACTTGGGCGAAAGAATAAAAAAAAAAAAAAAAAAACTGCACGATAAAACAATTTGCCTTTGGAATGTGCACGGCATGTTTTATGAAACACTGTTATTTAGGAACTCACCACTGATCTACTGGCTGTACATCCTGTTGAAAAGTGGAAAAATTATAAACGAACCATTAAAATGTCACATGGCAGAGACAAAAAAAAAAATAATTCTAAAATCGTAGGGGGGGGGGGCAAAGAGCTAAACAAAGTAAGACACTTAACAAAGTTTCTGTGCATGAACTCAATACTATACAACACCTTCAGGTACGTAGGCTGAAAGAGTCTTGAATTATACAAGTCTATGAACAATTCAACAAAACATTCGGTATCTTAACTGTACATGTGGAAAAATTAGCGATTAAAAGTCTCTGCTTTAAGCCTACAAAGGTAGTTCTGTAAAGGAACGACAACCTGCTGACCCTGATACGGGTTTTCCTTATTATTGCAAAGATGGTTATGCTAACCTTGTGTATATGGGACTTGAGAGAAAACAAAAAATCTGGGACGGGGGACATCAAGGATGCTCTTTTTCCCCCCTCAATCTTTAAATCCACTTGTCAAACCATACAGCAGTAGCTTCAGAAAGCAGTAAACTCAAAATGGTGCCCAAACTAACTGGGAACGTAGACATCAATGTAACAAGCTCCTGTTTCGCACTTTTTTTTTTATTATTTTGGCGGAATCGTCCCTTATTTTTGATTCATAACGCCGGTCACAGCTTCAGCTCGTTGGCGATTTTGGATGCGATGTTCTTGAAGGCAATGGACGTGCCCGAGATGCGTTTGAAGCGGACACCGTTTAGAGAGAGGCGGGGCAGCTTGCATACTTCCATCTCCCATTGGACGAGGCTGTCCTGACGGGCATCGCCGTGAACGCAGAAGAGCAGGAAGCGCTCACGCTGCTCGTAGTCACAATTATTGGCGTCTAGCACCTTGCGGATTTCTCGCATCATGTCTCCGGGCTCCATGGATGATGTGGTCTTCATGCTCCAAGTGAAGCGCAGGGAACGTGGCTTGGAATCACGCCCGTCGTCTTTCGGTTCTCCTGAACCGCTCCTGAGGATCAACACAACCACAGTTATGATAGAAGTTAGAAAGCAGCCACACAACATTGTTCTTTCCACAAACACACATCAGATGCAGAAGGTTAAACCAGACTTAAACATGTTATGATGATGCATCGAAGGCAACAGATTTATAAATTTTACTTTAAAAAAAGAGGGGGAGGGGGGAGTTGTCACAAATAATAGAATGAAAATGGCATAGCACTCCAGTTATAATTGCTAGCTGTGTCTGCATTGTGAAAGAGAATGTTTGGAACCCAAGTTCTGCTAAGACAACATGCACACGCACACACAGTCAAAAACAAACAAATAAAAAGTGTAGTCAAATACTTTTAAAAGACTTGTCTCAATACAGCCTTTTAAATTGATACAGCACTGCCCCCTATTGGCCAAACAATTTCTTAAAAAAACCCCAAAAACAAACAAAAAAAGCAAACAAACAAAATAACCCCAAAACAAAATAAACTCTTCTCAGCCTGACCACTAAGGGGGTAAAATATCTAAGCAGGCACCATCACTTTGCCGATGTCTCACCTCAAGCTGTTTGCTCTGCATCTGGCCTCTCCTTCACTGGGAAGCCTTAAAGACAGTTAAGAGTTGAGGTTGAGAATCAGATTTACATTTTTTTTTTAAAATGTGAAACTACCACAAAGACACGCCGGGGATGGAACAAGTGAAGACATCCAGTTTGGGAATATCATGCAGCATGACTGCAACTGGTTTGTAGTCTCAATTATACTTGACTGGAATAAAATAACATACACACTTTAAATGGCATATGGAAAATGCTACCGACTCTGATCGATGGTACTCTGATCGCTAAGCACATTTGCAGGATGTGTAATGGAGCCTGACATTATGAAGACGACACACAGTCACTGATATTTAGATGACCAATGATGATCCAGCATTATCTCATTCCATCCTGATCTCACATTGAAGCTTCTTGTTTTTCATTGATGCGCCAACACTAAATGGACATATCATATAAAAGACTCTTACACGAACAGAGCCGTATGCAACGAGCTACACACACACATACAGACCTGAGATTAGGAATATCACAATAACTTTTTAAGTAGTGTTTAAGATGATATGTATTGTCTGGATATATTCCACAGCTATCACTATTAACGATACAGAATTTAAGACATTCGACAGACTCCCTTACAGGCATTGTATGCCCTCCTGTCTTTGGTCATTATGGCTGTACGCTACTATTTTAAAAATGAGAAATCTAGCTAAAAACATTTATTATTATTATCATTACTGTGACTCCAAGCACAGGGTGATCCAGTAAAACCTCCTGACATTTCAAAAGAAAATGAGACCAAAAAAAAAAAAATTGTTAAAAATAATCAAATTCTTTTAACCCAGAGATTGCAAGTTTGCATCTGGGTTAATGCCACAGCCATCTGTGACCAGGAGGCCATGGGAGCTAATTGGCCGAGCTCTCGCTGTCGCTCACAGTGATTGCCAGCCAATCATGGGTGTCTGTGAGCTCATTCGTATGAAGGGACGGATAGTGCTTTCCCCTAGTGTGTTAGACTGCAATAAAACATGCATGAACCACGGTTCGAAAAGATGCAGGTGTTTAGAATCTAATGTCATAAAGGTAGTCGTGTGATGGGGAAGGTAATACCTAATGGGTGGGAATTGGATACAGCTAAATTAGGGACAAAAATAGAGGGGGAGAGATCTAATTATTATTTGTTGGCAGCACATTAGCGTAGCGGAGAACACGTCCGCCTCACAGCAAAGAAGGTCTTGGGTTTGATTCTCGGGCCTCGGGTGTTTTGTCAGGTGCTTACATGGGTTTCTTCTAGATGCTCCGGTTTCCACAGTCCAAAGGCAGAAACATTAAGCTAACTGGCTGTTCCAAATTGACTCTGTGTATGTGTGTGTGTGTGTTGGTCCTGCAATGGTCTTGTGAGCTGTTTAGAGTATACACTGCATTTGCTACGGGTCAGCTGAGATAGCCTCTAGCCTCCCCGTGACCCAAGTAAGCTTAAGCCGTTTGGCAAATGAATGAGTGAGAAATTATTATTTGCACACACAAAAATCCATATTTTCATTCCTCATGTCCTGAAGAAGTCATCATCCAAATGGTGAGACTAACAGCAGTGACCTGGTAAATAGCAACCGTAAGGGCTTCAAGAGTTTGTGGCTGATGAGTACAGAGATCCCTCACTTTCTGCGGTTAATTGGGACCGAGATCCCCACGCAACCATCAAAATCTGTGAAGTACGATCCAATGCCCCCCCCCCCCCCTCCCCAAACCCCACCCCTACTGCGTATACGTACATGTATATGTGAATATAATATCAATAAATACATATTCAATGCTATAAATGCTTATACAGACGCTCCCCGACTTATGTTTTTAATTGGTTCCGGACGGCCGAACATAAGTTGAAAGTGAACGTAAGTTGTTACAGTAACGTATGACGCTCATACTGTACTATACATCCATAAATACCATTACCGTATCTCATAAAACACCCCTAAATCAATTATTATAAACATAACATTGTAAAATAATATAATATATCAAATAATAACATTAATTTCAAATAAATTAAATTCAAGCAAAATAATTTCAAATAGATAAATCTTAATCGAATTCACTCATCAAATATCAAATACAGTATCAAATATAACCTTTAATATTCTCTATGATGCGATCTTTAGTTGTGATCTGTAGTGAGAGTAGAGAACAAGTGCAGGAAAATCTAGAGAGATGGAGGTATGACCTGGAAAAGAGAGGAATGAAGATTAGCCTCAGTAAAACAGAATACATGTGTGTGAACAACAAGGACCCAAGAGGAACGGTGAGGTTACAGGGAGCAGAGATAAAGAAGGTGGAGGATTTTAAGTACTTAGGCTCAACACTCCAGAGCAATGGAGAGTGTGGAAAAGAGTTGAAGAAGTGTGTACAGGCTGGTTGGAATGGTTGGAGAAAAGTGTCCGGTGTGATGTGTGATAGGAGAGTATTGGCAAGAATGAAAGGAAAAGTGTACAAGACGGTGATGAGGCCAGCGATGTTGTATGGTTTAGAAACAGTTGCGCTGAGGAAAAGACAGGAGGCAGAGCTGGAGGTAGCAGAGATGAAAATGTTGAGGTTCTCTCTGGGAGTAACGAGGATGGATAGGATCAGGAATGAGTACATCAGAGGGACAGCACATGTAAGAGGTTTTGGAGACAAAGTCAGAGAGGCTAGATTGAGATGGTTTGAACATGTACAGAGGAGGGATAGTGAATATATTGGTAGTAGAATGCTGAGGTTACCAGGCAGAAGGCCGAGAGGAAGACCAAAGAGAAGATTTATGGATGTGGTGAAGGAGGACATGAAGGTAGTTGGAGTAAGAGTAGAAGATACAGAGGATAGGGTGAGATGGAGGTGGATGGTTTGCTGTGGCGACCCCTGAAGGGAAAAGCTGAAAGGAAAAGAAGAAGAAAAAAATGATGCGATCTTTCTGCTTGTAAACCGAAACTAAAAACCGAACGTAATTAAGTTGCTACGCTTGACACAAAGTGCGGTTTATACGGACTTACGGTCTGAGCAAGGGCGCCATTGAACTCGTTTAGTACTCAGCCTGCACTGATGTGAATCACCAGAAGAGTGGACAGTTCTCTTTCTTTTTTGGATTCGGCTTTTCATTCATTTTACAACTCTCTTTGCTTAACTGAGTATGCATGGTAGATTGTGCCGATCTGAGCAGATAGTTAATTCATCTCTGTGTATGAGACTTGCACCCATGCTAGTAGGCTTACACTTCTGACCAACCATATTTGCTTAGGGTTACAAAAGTCCGCAAAAACAGTGTAAACACAAAGATCACAGAAACGACGTCTTAACACAAGAGTAACATGCTATATAACTGATATATATAACTGAACTGGGAAGAGGGAGGGGCACGTTCAGTCTGTCGTTTGTAAACAATGGACGCAGCATCATTACGTCTAAACTCAAAATTTGACTTTTTTTTAAAAAAAAAAAAACGTAAAATCGGAAAAAACGTAAAACAGATGAACGTAAGTCGGGGAGCGTCTGTAATAATTAAACATTAAAAAAATAACATAAGATGTAAATAAAATATAAATACACACACACACACACACATACAGATGGAACTGCATGAGAAGATGACACGCGCACACAGATTCAACAATGTAAGTAAGTTGTTACAGGGCATTCTTTAGAGGGGAACGTACGTTTAAACCTTGTATAAATAACCTATACGAATTTGTACTGTATACAATCTTTCTCTCTCTCTCTCTGTCCATAATCATCACATTATCAATATCATTATGTCCCGTGTTTAAATGCTTGGTTAGTCTCAAGCACAGCTGATCTTATCAGATTTACAGAGAGTTTCACTATGATCCAGTTCATTATAATACTGGAGTCAATTTGTTTCTTCTTTGAAAGTTTTGGCAAGAGTTCAGAAATGTATCATTCTGCTTCTCTTCCCGGACCATGGACACATCCCTTTGCTGGAGCCTAGTCACTTTGCCAGAGCCTAGTATTAAGTGTACCTCAGGATAGTGTTTAATCATATGTAAGACTTATATTTATGATATATCTTTCTATAGATTTTATTCCATTTCTATTTCTATTTGTTCTTCAATTTCATTTCACTTTCGACCTCGGACAGCCCTGTTCGTATCTCTGGATGGTTTTGATGGGGAGATTTTGGGTTGTTTTTTTGTTTAGGGTTTTCGGGTTGGTTTTTTTTTTTTTTTTTTTGCATAATTGGCCTTGTTTTTGTGGCATTTTCCCCAACTTTCCCCCCTATTCTTCCTTAATTTCCTTATTTTTTAATTCAATATTTATTTATTTATTAAAAAAAAACAAAAAACGATGCACTGAAGCCACATTAATTGAAGCGCAACGTAGCGAGGGATCCCTGTATATACTTGTGTTTTAAGGTAGCCCCACAGAAAAAAATAAATAAACAGATGGGGCGAGGTCAGGGAAACAAATCGGCCACTCACCATCACCATGCAACGAGATCACTGGATCTAGGAACATTTCGCTCAGCACTTCCTGTGGTCTTCAAGCTGCGAGTGGTGTAGCACCACCATCATGAACAGAAACACTGAGTCCTTCAAGCTCAGGGTGTTCAAGTTGGGGTTTGGCCACCAACAGACGTTTGAACTTGTCTCTCCTGCTTCGCTAAGTTTCATGTGTGAATAATATTTTGATTATCTTTAACCTTTTTCTTTGAAACCTGGGAGATTATTTTGGATCACCCTGCATGAATGTGAATTCAGTAACCTGACAAGTGCTGCCGTATAAATAAACATGGTTGGAAACCACTGAAAGCAAAACCGATGGAGCTCATTTTTCATTTGTTTGTGAGACATCATACTTGTGCTTGGGGAAAGAACATCAAACATAAGCACTATTTACACTCAGACAAGACATTCATAATTCCACCAGGAGCTCATGGAGTGTCAACACAAAGACTTTAGTACTGAAACTTTCTTCTTTAATTGGTCATTTCTAAAGTATCACGATTCAACTGGTCATGCACACACCGAGCAGGATTCTGGGGTAAAACACAACAGGAAGAAATCTGTAGTCAGACAATAAATAATAATATCTGGAAAGGTGAGGGGAAATCAACCATACATCATATTAGGAGTTCAATTTCAGGAAATTTTTCATTGAGCATCACTCCTACCTCCCCTGGTCCCTGAAAGAAAGAGTTCTATAACAGAAAAAACATACAGCACTTTTAGAGGTACTGTGTACATTTGCAGCATAAGTTTATTGATTAGAATTAAGAAAGAAAAACACCCGTCCAAAATAAACCTGTCAATACCTGCAAATAACGTGTAAACAAAAGTTCAGTAATTATTTTCCCCATTGGGGCAGTGGGGGTTCGGTGGTAGGGTGTTGGATCACTGATCCTAAGGTCAGGGGTTCAAGCCCCACCATCAATGGGCTGTCAACATGCTGTCTCCCCAGTGCAGAAAACTGGGTTAGCAAAGGCCAGCCATGTCTCTGACTGTATGTGGTGAAAGGCATGTGAAAGAACCTTTCCTGAATTTCATCAAAAGTAGGTTGCATTTCTGCCTTGCGGTGGCCTGGCGAGCTGTCCCGGGTGTACTCTGCCCACACCCAGAGTTGGCTGAGATGTGTATCAACCTCCACGCAACCCTAATTAGGATTAAGCAGTTTAGATTAGAAAACGACGAGTTCGGACCTGGCCACACAACTGGTAAAATTTCGCTCTATAGAATTATTCAACAGGCCATCTAGTATAAGCCTGCAAAGTTTCTTGTGATTCCGCTAAGTAATAACAAAGGGGTCGGACTTTTAGTGCAAACTGTCCATAACAGCACCCTCCTTAGGAAGATTTTTCAGGTTAATTAATATATTTGTCACCATAATTCATTTGTGCCATACAACCAGAATCTGTCAGGAAAACTGTCAAACAAAGGTCTATGACTTCAGCTCGGACAAAAGTGAAGGCTGACTAATACACGAGACTGCATTGTGCTTCAGTTGCTTTATATAAAATACGACGCCTGAAAAATCCCTTCACCTGGTGCAATTGTCACTATTTATGTGTATAATTGTATATGTTAGGATAATCTGGCAAGCTGTTCAGGGTGTATATCGCCATCGCCAAGTCTTGGCTGAGATAGGCTTCAACCTCCTGATGACCAGAGTAGAATTAAGCAGTTCGGCAAATGAGTAAGTGAGGGTGAGTGAGCGTTTCACTTCGGGTGTAATAATGTGCCATATCTGCACAGAGACACATTACTGTTCTCCATTTTACATACAGTTGTGTTCAAAATAATATCAGTCAGACATCAACAACCTGATCAATCCGTGTATTTGGTAGAAATGATATTTCTACATGGCAAATAATTGACTCTCAAGAGCATTTTGCTGATTCCATGTAATTGAATCAAAACAAAGTCCCACTGCAAAAAAAAGATGTGGTTACTATTTACCAAGGAGCACATGGACTGGTTAAAGAGAAACCAAGCAACATTTTGTGGACTGATGAAAGTAAGATTGTTCTTTTTGTTCTAAACAAAGCCCTAAACAGTGAACTCAAGCCACAGTGCACTGAAGACAGTGAAGCCTGGTGGCAGAAGCATCATGATACGAGGATGTTTCTCATACTACGGTGTCGGGCCTATTTATCACATCCCAGGAATCATGGATCAGTTGAAATCCATCAGAACACTTGAAGAGTTCGTGCTGCATTATGCTGAAGGGGAAATGCCCTTGAAATGGGTTCCAGCAAGACAACAAAACCAAAATACACCAGTAAACGAGTAACACATTGGTTCCAGACCAACAAGATTGACGTTATGGAGCGGTCGGCCCGATGCTGGACCTTAGTCCAATAGAAAACTTCTGCAGTAACATCAAAACCGCATCTTCTGAGGCAAAATTAGGAAATACAGAAGAACTGTGGAGTGTAGTCTGATCATCCTGGAGTGGAAAACCTGCTCACAGGTACCAAAAAGTGGTCGACTCCACAACGCAGATGTGCAGCAGATCTCAGAAACAGTTTTTATACAAATAAATATTAGTTCAGAGATTCAAAGTAAAACAAAACCTTACATTTTTCAGTTTATACACTGAATGTCTGGGTTTGTAAATAAGAAAAGTAGACACTGATATTTTTGAAGTCTAATATTCACTTTTCTTGAATTTCTTTAAAGGACTAACACAAATTTGATATATTTTTCTCCATGTTTTGATTTGGAATAGAATGTGTCATAGCTCCACTCTCAACAGGTTGTCACTGTCCCCCCAATGCAGCTAACTGGGTTATCAAAGGCCGGCCGTGTCTCTTACAGTCGACGACATATAAAAGAACCATTGCTGACTTTCGACAAGAGTCGTTGCATAGTTGTTGTTCTTCCCAGTTCACTGCGTGTTACCCTTGTGTTAAGACGTCGTCTCTGTGATCTTTGTGTTTACACTGTTTTGCGAACTTTTGTAACCCTAAGCAAATATGGTTGGTCAGAAGCGTAAGCCTACTAGCATCGGTGCATGTTTTCCGGCATATGCCAGAATTTCCGGTTTCCCAAGACTGAATTAACTATCTGCTCGGATCGGCGCAAGCTACCATACATACTCAGTTAAGCAAAGAGAGTTGTAAAGTTAATTAAAACCCAAATCCAGCAAAGAAAGCGAACTCTCCGCTCTGCTGGTGATGCACATCAGTGCAGGCTGAGTACTAAACAAGTATTCAAAGACACCCTTGCTCACTTGAAAGACCGGAAGTCCGCATAACCCGCGCTTTGTCTCATGCACAAGCAAGTGAACTACTTTCGGCGGAGCGCCTCACATATTGTAAGCATTGACTGGCTGTTTTAAGCGCAATGTAAAGTGACTCGGCTCAGCTTCATGTAAAGTGACCATCTGGCAACCATCGGAACTATTTACAAGCAGAAAGATCGCATCATAGAGAATGTAAAAGGTTATATTTGATGAGTGAATTTGATTTAAATTTATCTATTTGAAATTATCTTGCTTGAATTTAATTTATTTGAAATGAATGTTGATATATTTGATATTATTTTACAATGTTATGTTTTAATAATTGTTTCAGGGGTGTTTTATGGGATACGGTTATGGTATTTATGGATGTACAGTATGAACATCATACGTCACTGGAACATACAGTAACAACTTATATTATTTTTTTCACCTTACGTTCGGCCGTCCGGTAACCTAAATAAAACGTAAGTTGGGGAGTGTCTGTATAAGGATTTTAAGCTTTATTCACTTTTTTAAACCCACTGCTATTATTTTGAACACAGCTGTATTTTACTTCTTACATAACCATGTGCATATTTCATATGGAACTGTGACCTGGAAATCAGGTCCAAGTGACCCAATTTCAAAAGGCTTGAAGACTTTGTCATGAAGTATACCTGATATTAAATAGTGTGAATGGGCATTTTTGATAAATTGACCTGTGACCACGTAAAATAGGTCAAGAAAAGCCAGTTTCGGTTAGCTGCTAAGGTGTCTTATAGATACAATTCAACAGAAATATAAAATGAATCCATAAGGACAAAGAACCGGCACCGCTTAAGCGTTAACAAGAAGTGTCTGCATCGGTGGCGGTTGTGGACGCCCTATGAACACAGTTTCTTACACTTTGCAGGGGAATACGATTACATCATTTAACTCCCAGCCCTGACAGCAGATCACTTACGTACACGCTCCTCATTATGGCTAATTTGAAGCAGAACTCCTAAGCTATGTTCTCAAGTGGAGCAAAGATCAGAGATCGGGTATCTGTACCACCCCCAGATTTAATAACATCTTTTATACTTTCAACAAACCAGACTCTCACTTATAGTAGGTTAAGACCATTAGGAAAAAAAATGGGTGTGGAAATGATCTGACTCATACAGAGATCAGTTCATGCATGTATGTTCGGTGGCATTATATCTTTTTATTTGTGTTTCTATGTGTGCGAAATTAGTTTTAATCCATTTTAACAGCCATTGGTGCTGCACCAAAAGTATATCTGCTGTTCCAGCACCAGCTATAAAACCACTGAAATGACTGCAGTACTGCAGTGCTTGTGCCTTCCTGTTCTCGCACAAACTCTTAATCAGACTGAGCCGTGGATCGACTGGAGGCTCTCTGTTTAAAACACTGCAGCAGGCATATTGCTAACAGACGCCACATTTTCACACAGTCTTCTTTCCATATATATATATATATATATATATATTTTTTTTTTAAACAAAATCAGGCTCTTCAGGTGAAATATTTGCCTGTCTACATATGGTCCATACATAGAGCATGTTATTGAATAAAATCAAACAGCAGTGGCGACTCAAAGCAAGTCCACTTCAACCCTGAGCCACTGACCAGCAGGTTATTTGGAAAGAGGGGTTTTTGACTGAGATGAACTGGACAGAATGGCAGGTGAAATTTATGCTTTATTTGCAATGTGTCCCAGACTGACTGCATCATGGCACAAGAAGTTCAAAGAAGGTGAAGCCTCCGCATAGTGGGCATGTGTTTGTGTTAGCGGGCACACCCGTCATTATGCCGCATAATCCGTGTTTTCGGGTGGGTTTGACCCATAATACATGGTTTTACACAGAGAAATAGAGAGATAACATTAAGCACCACATTACCTCCAACAAAAGCTGATATTCATTAAAAATATCTGGAATAATTTTAATAAACAAGGGGGTTGTCCAACAGATCTTCCTCTAGCTGTTAAATTACAGCTGAGCAACTGTTGGTATCTCCCATTGGTTCTGTCATGCGTCAGCATACACGCATTGCTTCCCAATAGCACACTTGGGTTTTGAAGCCCTATATAGTCTAATACAGTAAAATGTATGCCAATGGCATAGTGGTTAGGGTGCTGCGCTCATGATCAGGAGGTTGTGTGTTCAAATCCCAGTGAAACCCCCACTGTGCTAAGACCCCTGGGTAAGGTCTCAATCACAAGTGTGCCACTGTGCCTCTGTTCTGGTGAATTCAGAAGTATAAATGGGTACCAGTAAAAAATATACTGGGAAGGTATCCTGTGATGGACTAGCGTCCCATCCAGGAAGAGTTGAACTCTTGGTCTCTTCACGATATGGAAACTGGGGATAAGCACCAGCCTGATGAGCCACGTGGCTCGGGCGTAAAAAGCCCAACAGACTTCACCTTTTATAGTAAAATCATACCAGAATAACCTTGAGATAAACAGAAACCAGAACTAAACCAAATAATTTCTACTTTGCAACTAATATGATGGTGTCATGGTTAGCACATTTGCCTGACAGCAAGGTTTTTTAACTGGTTTGGCAAATGAGTTCAGTGGTGTTTAATGAACCACCAACTGTAGTTTAGCGCCAGTGCAATAGAGTTTCCCCAACTCACCTACGCACAAACTTGGAGGTGATTTTACTGATGATGCCCGTTGAAGTGCCCCTCCGAGTGTGCACCAGAGCTCCTGTGTCGTGTGAGAGTGTGGGGGAGGCGGGGGGTCCGTTGTAGGTCGCACTACGTCGCTCTCTCAGCTGGGCTCCGTGGAAGGTGCTGCGAGTAGATGTGCCTCGTGGGAAACGAGTTCGGTCTGGGGTCACGCTGCTGATGCTCTGGGTTGATGGAGAGGCAGCGGGTGCCCTGGAGCTAGGCCTGAAAAGACAAAAATGAGGGAACGCATGACATAAAAGGTACCAACAGAATCCACTGTGGTAAATAAACGGAAACAAACAAGAATGAAAATTATTCAAATTTATGCCAAGCAATAACTAATGTAAATGATTAATAGGTTTTCACCCCTTGTACTCTGCATTGTCTTCTATTGGGGGTAGGGGAGACTTGGTGGGATGACCTGAAGCAGACATGGACTTCACGTGACGCGGCCTAGCTGAGGCCAATGCTGAGGAAGCTCCAGGAGACACAGAGGAGCCACTTCCAGAGGCAGACATCTCGGTCAGACTGAAGGACAGAAGAAACATGTATGCTCAGATGGGATCTACTGTGTTTATTATGACCGGCACAAATCCTCAGATACTCCAGCTGTCTGCCATACAATATTTAACCATACACATTTCCACATAAGTGAACAAATATTTGTGAATGTGGCTGATGAGAGACAACAAGAATGGACAGTCCGGCATCATGGACACACAGCTGTGTAACAGCACAAAAGGTTTCTTTAACTGCTCAGTCAGTTCAGGGCAACTATTTCCCTCAGCCGTCCAGGCACTGAAGCTTACCTGCTGTCTTTGCCATTAGGAATGGCTGAATAGCGATCTGAGCTGGCCCGCTCACACACGTATGTGTTCCTTCGCGTCATCCCTCCGCTTGTGCTGTTCTGTTCGTGCACATATACACAAATACATGCAAAATTAGGTCAGACATCTTCTCTGAAACATCTTGATTAATAACTGTTTGCACAATACTATAACATATCCATCTATCCTTCTTGAACAAAACAGTACATAATAATAACCTTCAGTCAAATCCAATGACCCTAAAGTGTGACCTCTCACCCCTGAGGCTGTAGAACTTTTCCTGCGATCTTGGGTGGTCAGTGGTGAGACAGCCATCTCTCCTTTTGAGCTGGAGGTTGGGAGCTTATGAGCTGCCTCCCACTCGTCTTTTTTCTCTCCTTCCACGCTGTTAGCCTGTGCGCGCTTGGTGTAGGACATGGCCGGTGGGACAGACGGAGCAACTGCAGGTCAAACACAGTTGTGATAAAATTACAGCCTGCTCTTTAAGGCAACAGACAATGTCTGACCTGAGGTTCATTTCACTCAGAATAATAAGGTAACAAAGGAGGAAGAGGAAGAGAGTGATGTGTATAGACTGTGTATCTGACGGTACTCTTAAAACAAATTTTACCATTTGAATGTTATTCCAACGTTCATAGTATTGCACTATTAATTCATTTAAATGTTGAATTTTTCAATGTCACACTAATGAAAGTCTCGCGTCAAAATGTCCAAACAGTGGCCTACATTTACAGTTTAGCATTTGGTGGACACCCTTATACCTTTTTTAAAAAAAAAAACAATTAAGGGATTAAGGGCAACCTGGCACTGCTGTGGCTTGACCTTCAACCTTCAGCTGATCAACCTAGAGCCTTGACCACAGCACCACCACTGCCTGAATAAATGTAGAACTGAGGCGTGACAGACTAAAGTGCTGCAGCATCATTTTTTTTTTGCAGCATTATGAATGAATGAATGCTGTAAGTGCAAAATCTACTGGTGTGACAATCAACAGATGGTGAAACAGCAGTGTGGTTAATGTAACTGTTAATCAAATTAAAAATAGGCCAGCATGTAAGTGCAAAGAGTTAATTAATGTTAACTGTTAATTACTTTATAGGTTGCAGGGGAATAATTTGTCATAATAGCTAAAACTAAACTATTAATCAGTTTTGTTTAGCGGAATGTGCTGTGTCAGCATGCGTATGTGTGTGTGTGTGTGTGTGTGTGTGTGTGTGCGTTCTGACCATGGTCGCTGTAACGGCGCTGTTTCTGTGTGGCAGAGATGCTGCGCTGCACTTTAGAGTGAGCTGGAGACTGGGATGAGCTGTTATTGAGGTCACTGCTTGGTCGGGGCATCTGACAGAGGTTTGTGCTGGACAGAGACTCACTTCCCTCAAACTGTGAGCAACAAAGAGCATCATGAGCATAACGAGCATGGCAGGATGGCTTCTAACTAATGACTTCTAACCTAGTGAAAGAAGTTTGGGTGTGGTTCTTGCCTCAGAAGGTTTTCTTCCCAGAAGCAAATAAGTAGCCATGACTTCATCATATTTCTGACCTACTAGGGAGTCAGTGATCTCCTCTTTGGGAAAACCCATAGTAATCATCAGGTCTGAGAGACAGAGAGAGAGAGAGAGATTGAAAATGATCGAAAAAGTCATAGCCGAGAACTAAGTTACATTGTGCATGTGTATATTATATATATATATATATATATATATATATATATATATATATATATATATATATATATATATATATATATATATATATATCTTGTATACATTGTGCATTGTACACACACACATACATATATATATGTGTGTGTGTATGTGTACAATGCACAATGTATGCGCATATTTTATATATATATATATGATTTTCTGAGTAGATCCTTCTGTAGGAGAGTGCTCAAACCTTTTTGGTAGAACAAATAACAATAAAAATAAAAGGACAGGACAAAGACTTTCTATTGAAACTCCATTTATCACTACAGATCTGTTTCGAGGGGTGGTGAAAAATGGAGTTTCAATAGAAAGTCTTTGTCCTGTCCTTTTCTTTTTAATATATATATATATATACATATATATATATATATATATAAAATATTTCCCCCCCCAATCCTAGCTCACCAGATATTAGCAATCCCACACTCTGATTGGTTAATCTACTTGCAGCATATAGCTCATATATGGTGACCTCAACTTCACCATATAAAAATGAAAATGTTCATGACTCATTCAGGTGAAGTATTTCATGATAAACAAGGTTTTTTTGTTTGTTTTTTTAACGAAAGACTCCTTTGGAAAGTAACACTGTGACATAACATTTAATTCCACTTGTGATCCAGAAGTGCTGCTCAAACCAGTTTTGAGTTTCATCAAATTCAATGAGAAGAAAATATAAAATTAAAGTATGTTATAGAAGAAATATGTGTTTTTTGTGTGTAAGAATTCAACACTCCACAAACATGAATTTATTGCACTGCTAAAGAACAGTTCTTCAGATTACCAGTTAGCACTTTGCAAACCAACTTTTTATAAAAAGCAGAAAAATGTGAATTTAAAATAATAATTTTTAAATATTACATCGTTAAGATGTGACTTTATTTTTCTGTTAGCCACATGCTAACTGGCTTTCCAGTATTTTTTTAAGAACGCATGGGTGTGTAAGTATGTGTGTATACAAATATATTTTCTTGCAAGAATTTGAATACTTGAAAAAAAAATGCTTTATTTCTTACAATCCACAGGAAAGAATAATAAAATTATCTCACTCCTTCTGATCGTATATGACAATTTACCCTCATATAAAGGTAAAGTCCTTTGGGCTTTTTACATCCGAGCCTAGTGGCTCATCAGGCCGGTCCTTATTCTGGTTTGTTATTTTCTTTTCTTTTTTATTGTATATTACTTTATACTATTTATGTACCTATTTATTTATTTACTTATATAATATATATGTATATGTATTATTGTATGTGTCTCTATTTTTCACCCCCTACTGATGGTACCTCAAGAGCCTGTAACAGTGAATTTCTCCATTGTGAGATTAATAAAGCTGTATCATAGCATGAAGTGACCAGGAGTTCAACTCCTCCTGGATGGGACGCTGGTCCATCGCAGGTTATCTTCCCAGTATATTTTTACTGGTACCCATTTATACTGCTGGGTGAACAGAGGCACACTTGTGGTTGAGACCTTGCCCAGGGGTCTTAGCACAGTGGGGGTCTAACTGGGATTCAAACACACAACCTTCCGATCATGAGCGTAGCACCCTAACCACTACCCCACCGGCCCACACCCTCATATATGAAAGCAGAATACCTAGTGCACTGCAAGAGGTGAGTGTAGAAATAAGCATCCTACAGAACACAGAAACCCATAATACACTTTGCCTCGAGTATGGATGCATTCTAGACAACAATAGGGAAACATTTAGGGTTAGGATAAGTATTGACATCATCACACAGTCTATGTGGGACTACACATGTGTCTACCTATTCTTTTGGTGTCACTGAAGTCAGCTTCTGGCTCTGTGTATGGTTTGAGCTCCTCCTCCTCATAACCGACATTCATCCAGTGGTCTTTCATGATTTGCTGTGGTAGAAAATAAAAGACATTCATTCAGACACACACACACACACACACACTGAAGTAACTCTGCACAAGTTGGCATAAGTTAAATCCAGTGTGTAGAGACTCAGACTATAGAGTTTATTTGTACCTCTAGACTGCCACGTTTGCCTGGGTTCAGCACCAGCAGTCGCTTCAGTAGATTTTCACAGTCGGTGGACATATAGAACGGAATACGGTACTTCCCTCGTAACACTCTCTCTCTCAGCTCCTGAGAAGTTGAAGAGGACACAGTCGATGCAGAACCCTATTTTGGAGATATTGTTCATCAATAATTAATCAGAAAAGATCATGATCTTCCCTGAAAATAAGCAAACCTTTAAGTTCTGCCCGTCAAAAGGCAGTGAACCGCTGACCAGTGTGTACAGAATGACCCCTAGGCTCCAGACATCCACCTCAGGCCCGTCATACTTCTTGCCCTGAAAGAGCTCTGGAGCAGCATAGGGTGGGCTCCCACAAAACGTGTCCAACTTGCTCCCAATGGTAAATTCATTACTGAATCCAAAATCTGCTATCTTGATGTTCATATCAGCATCCAGAAGCAAATTCTCAGCCTGTAAATGAGGACAGACAGCACAAGGATTATATAAACCTGGCGAGAAACAGGAGAAACAGGATATCATGTTGATCAGAGGAGCAAAATTCACCTTGAGATCCCTGTGGACTATTCGTTTCTGATGACAATATTGCACTGCTGACACAATCTGAAAGAGATAGACACATATAATGACAAAAAATAGCACAGATCATCATTCAATATCTCTTTAGGATACTAAATTTTGTCTCTTTTGAGGGATTATGCCTGTTAGCAGATGCTTGATGAAAGGATTAAATAATTATTGAACATCAGGCATATTCATTATCTTGTACTGATGTAATCAGATAAATGCTCGCTTAATTATGGCTATGAAAGGGCAAGCTCAAAGCCCTGTAATGATTTCTGTACAATGTAACGGCAGCATGGCATGACACCACTAGGGGGCAGTGTACGTGTTAAGTAATATGTGAAAGGCTTATTTTAAATGCAGAAAGTACCAGAATTTAGGGCACAAAAACTATAAACAATAATAATAATAATAATAATAATAATAGCAACGTTTGGAATGCATCACTGCTCAATATGCATACTACAGTACACTGATGCTATGAAGTTAATATGTAGAAAAGGTCTGAAGAAAAAACAGTAAGATGTTTTCTGTTTTCATGTAATGTCTATTTAATGGAAGACTGCTCAATGCAAAACTTTAAAGTCATGAAGTTCTTTTATTGCATCAAATACATGATGGTTAACCACATGCAGAGTCGCCAGGGTCACGGTTTCGAGCAAAATTGACTTACTTGTGGAACAAGGTTGCGGGTGGAAAAACCAAGTCCATGAGCAGCGTTCTTTTATTTTTCTTCGGCTGGTTTCTAAATATCCCACAGCCACCAAAATCCTCTTTTAAAATCATAACTAGGATATTCTGACCTCTGACAAGGAATAACAAAGACCGTTCCCTTTTACTCTAGTCAGACTAAAATCAACAATCAGTTTCTGGAACCTGGCAACCCTGGCTATACTGCAGATGAGACAAAGGAACAATGCTTCCATGTTGAACATTACAAGGACATCCTCTGGTGTAGAGTAAGGAGGAGGGAGAATGTGTGATGACAATACTGTCACTCTTATCTGTTCAATTGGTAGAAAATGATCTGAATGCTACTGGTTCCTGCTTGTATCAGTTGCTCTTTGATGCTGAAATATGACTGGCTTACCTGTCGAAACTTGGACCTGGCTTCCTTCTCCTTCATCCTTCCATGTGCAACTAAGTAGTCGAATACTTCACCTGTGACACACAGACACATTAACTCAGGCGTCGAATGGCACTACACAATCTTTATTCTGGACTGAACGGTAAAACTCACCTCCACTGGCATACTCCATTATCAAATAAAGTGTCTTCTCCGTTTCTATTACCTCGAATAATTTAACTGAGGAGAAAAGAAAATAAGAGGATAACAGATGTGCAGCATATCTGTTAATGTATGCATGAAGAAGAATGACCAAGATGTATGCATAAAGAAGAATACACACCAAGATAATTGCTTAATGGATTTTTTTCTAAAAAAAGATGGACTACTGAGAAGTACTGCCTCTGAAATTAACTTCTATGATGTAAGTGGTCACATTACAAAAATTCCCCATCAGACAATTCTGGTAATGGTGAGAGTCCCGGACAGCAACCGGTGTGAAAGCTTGAAGGACGTGGACAGGCAAAGCTATGTAATATATCCTGGATGTCCTTCATACGAAGGTAATAAAACATATCAGGATATGGCAAATTTTCAATAATCTCAAAGAATTATTAAGTATAAACAAACCTGTATTTTATCACACATGTACGCATGCATACATACATACATACATACATACATACATAAATAAATAAATTAGTAGGTAAATAATTTTAATGCCATATCGGCACTGATCGCTATTTCGTGGCAGGTGGGGTCAAGGCAAACAGGTCCTAGCTGAAGGTCTACACTAAGGCAGTTCAAAAGATCTCTATATGGATAAAAAACCAAAAGGACATGTTTTTTCCTTTTCCGGAGCTAGACCAGGGGGAGGGAGGATTAAAGGCGGGCGGCTGGGGGGTCGGGCTTCTACCCAAGGAGCCCGGCCGGGCTTAGCCAGAGAAAGAAACAAGGGGAAGCCCTCCCATAGACCCACCACTTGTGGTAGGGGCTACAGGTGTCGGGAGCACTGGGCGTTAGGTGGCAGCCGAAGACATGGGCTCTGTTGGACTGATCCTTGGCTACTGACTCGAACTCTTGGGACAAGGAATATCACCTCTCTGCCGGAGAAGGAGCCTGAGCAGGTGAATGAGGTTGAGAGAGATACCGACTAGATATAGTCGGACTCTCCTCGACACATGGCTTGGGCTCTGGAAACACCCATATCAAAAGGGGCTGGACCTTAATCCATTCTGGAGTTGCTCATAGGGAGAGGCAGCAAGCCGATGTGGGCATGCTTAATTCCACCCCCCCCCCTTCCCCCGTATCAGTGCCCACATGTTTGGGTTCTCTCCGGAAGGAGAAAGGGTAGCTTCCCTCTCCCTTCAGGTGGGGATCTGATCTCCTAATTGGGACTCCCTAATTGTCCTAGAAGACTTCAATGCCCACGTGGGCAATGACGGTGTGACTAGGAATGGTGTGATTGGTATGTATGGCCTCTCCACTCTAAACTTGAATGGTGTTTTGTTGTTGGACTTCGGTGCTCATCACAGTTTGTCCATCACAAACACCATGTTCCAACATAAGGGAGTCCATAAGTGCATTTGGCACTTGGACATTCTAGACCGCAGTCCGATGATCGACTTTGTAGCCATGTCACCGGACTTGCAGCCGCATGTTCTGGACACTCAGGTGAAGAGAGGGGGCTACGCTATGAACCGATCAACAGCTGATGGTGAGCTAGGTAGTCAAAAAAACTCCTCAGTGGTTGGGGGTGGATGAGATATGCCCTGAATATCTCAGGACTCTGGATGTTGTAGGACTGTCTTGGTTGACACATCTCTACAGGCGTCACTTGATAATCAGGGGCCGTACGGCTGGATTGGCAAACCGGGGTGGTAGTCCACCTTTTTAAATGGTGGGACCAGAGGGTGTATTCTAATTATAGTGAAATCACACTCCTCAGCCTACCTAGGAAAGTCTATGCAGGAGTACTGGAGAAGAAGATCCAACCGATGGTTGAACCTCGGATTCAGGAGGAACAATGTGGTTTTCATCCTGGCCACAACAATCGGGACCAGTTCAAAACTCTCTGCAGGGGCAATTCAGTCTCTGTATTACCAGATCTTGGTCTGCATTTGTAACTTCTTTTTCTTCTTCTTTTCCTTTCGGCTGTTCCCTTCAGGGGTCGCCACAGCAAATGATCTGCCTCCATCTCTCCCTATCCTCTGCATCTTCTACTCTTACTCCAACGACCTTCATGTCCGCCTTCACCACATCCATAAATCTTCTCTTTGGTGGTCTGCATTTGTAACATCAGGTTGAATTCATTTCCAGTGAGGGTTGGACAAGGCTGTCCTTTGTCACAAATTCTGTTCATAATTTTTGAGGACAGAATTTTTAGGAGCAGTTGTGGTGTTGAAAGGGTTCTGGTTTGGTGGCCATAGAATCTCATCTCTGCTTTTTGCAGATGATATTGACCTTTTGGCTTCATCAGGCCGAAGCCTCCATCTCACTTCGGAGCGATTCAAAGCGGAATGCAAGGCGGCCAGGATGAGAATCAGCACCTCCAAGTCATAGTTCTCAGCTGGAAAAGGGTAGAATGAACCCTCCGGGTCCGGAATGAGGTCCTGCCCCAAGTGCAAGAGTTCAAGTATCTTTGGGTCTTCTTCACGAGTGAGGGAAAGATGGAGTGGGAGATTGACAGGCTGATCGCTGCAGCCTCTGCTGAAAAGTGGAGCTTGTACCGTAGTGGTGAAAAGGGAGCTGAAAAGGGAGCTGAGCTTAAAGGCAAAACTCTCCATTTACCAGTTGATCCACATTCCAACCCTCACCTATGGTCACAAGCTTTGGCTAATGACCTAAAGAGCAAGATCGCGGATACAAGCGGATACTGCCGTGTGGTCAGGCTCTCATTTAGTGATAGGATGAGAAGCTCAGCCATCTGTGATTAGCTCGGAGTAGAACCGCTGCTCCTCAGCGTTAAGAGTAGCCAGCTGAGGTGGCTCGAGCATATGATTAGAATGCATCCTGAACACCTCCCTGGTATGATGTTTTGGGTATGTCCGACAGGGAAGAGATCCTGGAATCAACCCAGAGCACACTGGAGGGGTTATGCCTCTCAGGTGGTCTGGAAATACCTCGGTGACCCCCGGAAGAGATGAAGGAAGTGGCTGTGGTGAGGAACGTCTGAATCCCATTGCTTACGCCACGATCCGACCCAAGATTAAACAGAAGACAAGGATGACAAATAAATAGCTATAATAAGTAAAAGTCCATAAAAACTAAAATTACACTCAGGGAGTGCAGACCTCCACCAAAAGTAGTACAATCATGTGTTATAGTGACAGTTAATGTGAATTTATGAAGTCCCTTGTAGCCTGTTCCATAATCATTTTTAAGCTCTATATTTTTTCCTCGCGATGCATTCTGGGTTATTTCCATCTCATTGCACTGTCACATATTGTTAAAAAAATCGTTCAAAACCACCCAAAATTTAATCAGTTCTCTGTTGACCCAAGACTCACATTTAAAATTTTGTGGAAATCTGTCCATTAGCTTTTATGCCGACCCCCCCCACCCCACACACACAAACACACAAAACCACTAGTGTATTACTGTGCATTTACTCATGCTGCCAGTCAGCATATACTTATGATAATTCTGAGACACCAGTGATCCGGATTTTTCTGTCTCTCTAAATCTCGTGATCCATTCTGGTGTGCTACTACTGATTTAAGTTCTCATCTTAGAAGCCCATCACTCCTGTTAATCATAGACCTAAATATACACTCAAAAACTGGGAAGATGATTTTTCACTGCTGGTGGCAAACTCTTTTACTGAAATTATTAAGGACGGAAATTAGCATTACACCATTGCTGACTTTCATCAAAAGTAGGCTGCATAGCCATCAGCGTGTTTCTGCCTTGCTATGGCCTGATGAGCTGTCCAAGGTGCACTCTGCCCTTGCCCAGAGTCGGCTGAGATGTACACAATCCTACCTGCGACCCTAATTAGGATTAGAAAATAAATGAACGAATAAATTACCATTACAGTAATAAAACAAACAGCTACAGTTCATGCTAAACTTTCTGCTACATAGTTTTTATTTTCATCTGGTTTCACCCAGATGAGGCTGAGTTTCCCTTATGAGTTTGATGCCTCTCAATGTTTCTTCATCAGGGGAACTCAGGGAGTTTTTCCCTGCCATCATCACCACAGGTTTTCTCATTGGGGATGTAGAGAATTTCATTCTAATTCATTCATTCATTCATTTTCTGAACCGCTTAATCCTAACTAGGGTCGCAGGGAGGCTGGCGCCCATCTCAACCAATTCTGTGCGAGGGTGGAGTACACCCTGAACAGCTCACCAGGCTATTGCATTGGCCAACATTCACACACCCATTCACAACCACACCTAGGGGAGATTTGGAACAGCTATTTAACCAACTGTGCATGTTTTTGTACTGTGGGCGGAAACCAGAGTACCTGGAGAAAACCCACACAAGCACAGGGAGAACATGCAAACTCCACACAGAAAAACCTGAGGGAAATCGAGGGGCCTTCTTGCTGTGAGGCAGACGTGCTAACCACTACACCACCATGCAATATTTACAGAGAAGTGTTTACCAGATTTATTTTACTATGTAAAGCTGCTTTGCAACAATGTCAAAAAGCACTATAACACTACAACCGAATAGAATTGAACCAAATTGAAAACCTCCCCACTTGTGAAGGTAAAGTAACTTCACAATTTACCTCACAGTACTGTAGTAGTGTGATTTAAAAAAAAATGTGCTTTCAACGTATTATGGACTTGAACAAAACAGTTTGTCAAGTGAGCAAGTGGTATAATTACTTCATGTTAAAAAATAAACAAATAGGAATCTCATTTCATTTTTTCCTTGTGTTTTCAATAAATACATATTGAAACACGTATGCAGAAACTAAAAGACAGTTGAAGTATAAATTCCAGTTTAATGTTTTAAATGTAACCAATTAATTAATTAAAATCAAATTGGGGGCAATGGTAAGGTGCTAGATTGCTGATCAGAAGGTCAGGGGTTCAAGCCCCACTATCAACCAATTGTCACTGCTGTCCCCCAAGTGCAGGCAAGTGACTTATTAAAGGCCAGCCATGCCTCTCACTGCCATGTAAAAGAACCATTGCTGACTTTCATAAAGAGTAGGCTATATATCTGTCAGAGTGTTTCTGCCCTACAATGGCCGGGTGAGCTGTCCAGGGTGTACTCTACCCATAGCTGGCCAAGATAGGCACCAGCCTCCATGTGGCCCTAATTAGAATTAAGTGGTTCAGAAAATGGTTTAATGCAAAATAAACCATACAAATCTTATTTTAGTGTGTCTTTTTTGCTTTTTTTGTTTCTGTGCACAACACACAAAACCAATTATGGGCACCCCAGGCTCGGTGGATGCCGCCGAATTGAATCGTCCAATCAACATTTTGTCCTGGAGACAATGTACTGAAATCCACTTTGCCTGGAGTGTGTAAAAAGGTTTAGTCCTATAGAGGCTTGAGCACTTCTTATTAACCACACACCCACAACCACCCACTGAATCAGTATTTTGTCCTTGTGTATAGGTACGGGCTGACAAAACAGGAAGGACTTCCAGGTGGCTTACTTTTGATTATCTTGAGGACAGTAGTGCTTTCCTGTTAATGTAAAAATCGTTTACAATTAAATTAATGAGTCAGAGTGCGCAGGGCTTTAAAAAAAAGAAAGAAAGAAAAAACCATTCATAAATGTGATCTGAAGTCAGAGCTGCAATGGAAATTATGATGGCAGCTTCTATATTGTGTTACTCCTGTGACCATGCTCTTGAGATAAAGAGGGAAGGAAAAAACGACAACCACTGTG
Source organism: Plotosus lineatus (assembly GCA_024760905.1). NCBI lineage: Eukaryota > Metazoa > Chordata > Actinopteri > Siluriformes > Plotosidae > Plotosus > Plotosus lineatus. Next base: position 44,527,049 of record CM045737.1, on the reverse strand, counting down.
GAGACATGAGCAGTAATAAAGTGAGTAAAGTGAAAATATCAGCAAGTCAGCGGTGACTATTTAGAGCTGAAATAACAGGGGTGTTTTATCTAATAAAAGAGCACCAAACAGACACAAAGTGTATCACAGACTTACACTGGACTGCAATACAACATGATGGAGATACAAAAGATGTCCTGTCATCACAATCAATAGCGCAGACGCCAAGTTTTGGCCTGAAGACAAAACTACTGAAGAGGAGGCGCCTGCCCTGAGCTCGGTCATCTCACCACTGCAGTACTGCTCTATTAAAACCACAATCCAGTTCAAATCGGATTAAAATGTAGAGTGAGACTCCAAGAAAGGAAAATGTGCAGTGTCATTAAGGAAAGTGAGCTGTGAGGTAGAGGCGAACAGCAGGAAAAACAAGCCCCGTTTCTCAAGAGACGCCCTTTAATCAGAGGAAAGAGTACGAGGGAGACAAAGATGGCTGAATAAAAAAAAAGAATAAGAAAAAAGTGAGGAAGAAGAGAACGAAAAGTGACTGCGGTGGATACGGTTTTTTAGAGACTGGATTTGTCGTCTTATCACACAGATTTCATCATTAGATTAGATTAGAGATTCAACTTTGTCATTACGCATATATAAATAAAGGGTAATGAAATCTGGTTTAAGAAATTCAAGAAAATCATGCTTCATGATAGCAATCTTCTTCCTCTTGCTGTGCTGTAACTAATATACATACGCATACTCGCACACACCTCGCCTCTTTGAACATCACCACAGGCTCATCAGTCCCGGAGACCAATTGGGGGTTAGATGCCTTGCTCAAGGGCACTTAAGCCATGAAGGTGAACGAAGGGAAGGTGCAGTTCCGAGCAAACACATTTCTCCTGCTGGTCTTTAATCAAGCCAGCAACCTTTAGAGCCAAAACAAGCATCCAGCAACCTATAGACCACAACCGCCCCCAGATTTAATATACAAGGTGCCATGGTGTAAACGATTCCATTGAGAATTGGGTATATATCTCGGTTAGCTTTGCACATACACATCCTGCCATTTCTGTCCATTCTTCTTGGCAAAATTGTCCAAGCTCTTTCAGAACAGAAGGATAATATTGTTGAGCAGCAATCAGCAACACTTGCCACCAAACACTCTTGGTTGTAATTTCAGATGTATTTCCAGGGTTTCTTTTTTTTTTTTTTTCATGCTGGACAGTGAACCATCACCCAAACATTCAAGTCTCCTGCACTCCACTACAGGTTTTCTGACATAGGCTCCAGCCTCCCTGTAACCCAAGTAGTTTTCCTTCAGGAACACTGATTTCCTGGCACAGTCCCAAGACATGCACATTAGACTAATTAACTGTTCCAAACTGTCCTTTGTGTAAGTGTGGACTGTTGTGCGTGTTGGCCCTGGGATGGTCTGGGAAGCTGCTCAGCGAGTACCCTAGTGGGATTAAGCGTTTCAGCAAATATGTGAGGATCATGAGCAACGTAGGGTTTCTGCCAACACAGTGCTTTGTGCACAGGCCACAAAGGTCTCATCAGACCACATCGTCAATTTTTCCACTGGTTTCCAACATGCCAACCACAAACAGCATTTAATATTCATCTCACCACGGTCATCTTGTGCTGAAATGCACATCTCTACAGCTCCTTGAGGGAGACCCTTGGACCCTTTACCCAGTCGTGGTAGACATCTATTTGAGGCACAAAGTTGAGGTTGTGCCATATCCTTTCAGATTTTCATAAATCTCCAACATGAATAATTAAATGATTATGTAATGAGTTTAGATGGTGTTTCAGTCTGATCACATATAGCGGTAAAGAACCTTGGGGTGATTATTGACGCTGGTCTTTCATTTGAAGCTCATGTAGATAGATAATATTACTTGGGTGGCCTTCTTTCATCTCAGGAATGTTGCTAAAATAAGAAAAATATTGTCACTGCATGATGCCAAGAAACTTGTTCATGCTTTTGTTACCTCGAAATTAGATTATTGTAATGCATTTCTGCCTGGATGTTCTAATAGGAGCATAAACAAACTCGAGTTAGTCCAGAATGCAGCAGCGATACTCCTTACTAGAACCAGAATATACGAGCAGATCACCCCGACCTCATTTACGCTGCAATGGCTCCCAGTTCAATTTCGAATCAAATATAAAATACTACAGACGCTCCCTGACTTACGTTCATCCACTTTACGTTTTTTGGATTTTTTCTTCTTTTTTTTTTTTTAAAAAAAAAAAAAAAAAAAAAAAAAAAGGGGCAAATTTTGAGTTTAGACGTGCCTACATAGTGCACTGACGTAATGATGCAATGACGCTGCATTCATTGTTTACAAACTGAGTGTGTAGATATATATATATATATCAGTTATATAGCGTGTTACTCTTGTGTTAAGACGTCGTCTTTATGATCTTTGTGTTTACACGGTTTTGCGGACTTTTGTAATCCTAAGCAAATATGGTTGGTCAGAAGTATAAGCCTACTAGCATGGGTGCAAGTCTCATACACAGATGAATTAACTATCTGCTCAGATCGACACAATCTAATGCATACTGAGTTAAGCAAAGAGAGTAAAATGAAAACCGGAATGCACAAATTACAGAACAATTACAGATATTTATTATCTTTTAGCAGAATCCGACGAGTGTATACTTATTTTTATATTAATATTCATTAGGATTTGTACTTGTTCTCTGTATGCATCTTTTGAATAAAGTTTACTTACTTGCTTACACAAATGAAAGAACGCTCCTCTTTGCCGAGATTTACATCAGTGCAGGCTGTGTTCTAAACGAGTTCAACTGTGCACTTGAAAGACCGGAAGTATGTATAACCCACAGCAAGTACACTACTTTTGCAAGTACACTACTTTCGGTATCAAGCGCTTCACATATTGTAAGCATTGATTGGCTGTTTTAAGCTTCATGTAAAGTAACTCAGTATAAATAAGTGACTTATTTGAAATTAATGTTGATATTATTTGATATTATTTTACAATGTTATGTTGATAATAATTGAGGGGGCAGTGGTGGTCTAGTGGTATAGGGCGCTGGATCGCTGATCCAAAGGTTGGGGGTTCGAGTCCCACTCTCCACAAGGTTGTCACTAACTAACTAGCTAACTGGGTTATCAAAGGCAGGCTATGTCTCTTACTGTCTATGGTGAGATGCATATAAAAGAACCATTGCTGACCTTCGTAAAGAGTAGGTTGCAAAGTCGTCAGCGTGTTTCTGTCCCTTGCTAAAAAGGGTTGTGACAGGAAGGGTATCTGACGTAAAAACCTCTGCCAAATCAAACGTGCAAATCGTATGATTCGCTGTGGCGATTCCCAAGTAAAAGGGAAAAAAGCCGAAAGGACAGTAGTATGTTTATAATAATTGATTGAAGGGTGTTTTATGAGATACAGTAATGGTATTTATGGATGCATAGTACAGTATGAGCATCATACGTCACTGTAACAACTTACGTTCACTTTCAACTCACGTTCGGCCGTCCAGAACCAATTAAAAATGTAAGTCGGGGAGCATCGGTACTTTTAACCTATAAAGCACTTAATGATTTTGCACCACACTATCCTCGTGAACTTCTTGTCATTTATGGCACACCCCCTTAAATCAAAAGGGGCAGGATACTCAGTGATACTCAAATAATGAAGACTACTGCAGGGGGCGGAGCTTTCTCTTACAAAGCCCCACAGTTATAGAATAACCTTCCAGTTAATATTCAAGACTCAGACACAGTCTCTGTTTTTAAGATGAGGCTGAAAACGTACTTGTTTAGTGGAGCATTTGGTTAAAAGGCTTTAATTAGGTAAAGGAGCGGATCTGGGGGTCTCGGGTATAGAGAGTTCTGGTAAACTGTGGTGTGTGTTGACAGTGAGGTGGCTGATTGCCCCAACGTCACAGGTGCCCTCATGTCTGTCTTCCTTCTGGTTCTCTCTCTTTTATTTATGCTGCCATAGCCAGTAATCCCAGAGTCCCTGCTGCACTCAGCAATAATAAATTATTCTATTTCCATTACACTATTATGAGTAAACCTAACCCCCCCCCACCTCACATCACATGCCAGGGATCCTGATCCCCCTGCTTTCTGGGTCCTGTGGTCTGTCCTGGTGTGCTAATGCTGCCTGGAGTTCTCATCTATATTGACTTGGATGTGCACTCATAGACAGTGAATGTGACTTTTCACTGCTGGTGACATAAACTCTTTTCCAAAGACCATTACATTTTGGAGTGTAATGAAGTTTCTCATATATAGTTTGTATCGTTATGGTTTCACCCAAATGAGGATGGGTTTCCCTTTTGGGCCTGGTTCCTTCATCAACTGAGAGAGTTTGTTCTTGCCACTGTCGCCACAGGCGATGCTCATTAGGGATGTGCAGGGGTTGTAGAAAATGTTTAAACTCTTATATACTTTATAAACTCCTAATTTTACCGTGTGTGACAATGTGAATTGTAAAAGGCACAATACAGTACAAATAAAACAGAATTGAATTGAAATAATTAATGGGGTTTCACCGGTGAAGGTGTGACACATTTTAGTATTAACCCTTTAAAGTTAATTTCAGTTCTTGACTTTAAGACTATAACATGAGGAAAAATGCAAAAGACAAAAGCACTATACAGTAGGCCCTCGACATACGCAGGGGTTCGGTTCTGAGCCCTCCCACGAATCGAGATAATCCGCGAGTTCTGTACCCGGAAGTAAAACCCCATGTATCACGTCACATGTGCGAAAGAGCAGCTGGAAGTAAAATACTATCTATTATCTATTATATGTGCTAAAATATGCTTCTTAAACACATTCTGTAGACAGTCTTACTCATTAATACATTATTAATGTAGTAAAATATAGTAATGATTAAGAAAAACTTTTCAATTTTTACTCTTATTTTTATTGATGATAAAATATAAACATTTCACAGCATATACTGTTGTAAAGCACTCGTTTTAAAGTCTTTTTCAATTATTATTCCAGTACAGTACCTAAGTTAATTCTGAGAATGTTTGTGCGTGAGATTTTGTTCTGTAGCATGTTTAACAAATGATACCAAAAGGATAAACTTTATTACGCTTCATGTCCTTTTACATTGAGCTTGGAGTGACGTCTCCAAGCTGGCGTTTGCCTAGAGGGCGATGTCGCAGAGTTCTCAGAATCAAATTGTTTTTGTTCGTTTTAATTTGTTTGTTCATGTTTTGCACTATGCTCGTCTATGATCGGTCGACTCTACTACAGCTATGAGCAGCTTCAGCTTCGGGCAACTAAGCACACAACAACTTCTATCGTGAGCTAATATGCTATGGGAGCTCAATGCTAACAGCACCCCGGCTAAGCCCAGGCGGAGTTCTCAGAGGCTTGGTTAGCACTTCCGGCCATACTGCTAGAAAATGTTCAGTCCCTGCGAAACAACATGGACGAGCTTCATGCTCAGATTGCAGCGCAGAGGGATCTACAGGACTATGTTTCTGTGAAACATGGCTCGAGGTGATTGCACCAACCGGCTACACGGCCTTCATCCCCTGCAATCCCAAACGCCGGAGTCGTCGTTCAGCCCCTTCCTACCTGGGCTTCTTGTCAGCTGGGGTGCGGCTCGCAGTGAGCTGCCTACCATAGCATATTAGCTCTGCTAGCCGCACCCCGGCTAAGAAGCCCAGTTGAGCATGCTTAGTTATACACGCCCGAAGACACTCCGATCCACATCCAGCTGTAGTAGAGTCGACCGGTCGTAAACGCGCATAGTGCAAAACATGAACAGCCAAAACAACAAATAAAACAAATTAAAACGAACAAAGAAACAATTTGACTCTGAGAACTCCACGATGTCGCCCTCTGGGCAGCGCCATCTTGGAGACGTCACTCCAACGTCAATGTATAAGGACATGAAGAGTACTGTAATAAAGTTTATCCTTTAGGTATTGTTTGTTAAACATACTACAGAACATAAAATCTCATGCATAAACATGAACTTAGGTACTGTACTGGAATAATAATTGAAAAAAATTTTAATACAACAGTTCAGAGAAAACTGTCGTTTCTCAGGAGAAAGTCTTATTTCTTCAGAAGAGACATCCAGCGTTTTCTATCGCTTAGCCAGAGAAGACACACAGCGTTTGAGTGGTATCATAGAACTTAACTGGTAATTAAAACACACACAAAAAAAAGAGGCTCATTGACAACTTATGCGCGAATGAGGAAAAAGGGGCAGGACATCAGCTCAACCAATCAGGAGAAAGGAGGACAGCCATTGGCTGAATTTGAATCACATGCCGGTTGCCTGGCAGTCAGCGAATACTCAAACCATCGGTGCAAATCCGCGAATAGTCAAGGGCATACTGTACATCAATCAGGTGTAATAAAAACACGGACATGGTCTTACCTATATTAGGGTGATTCAAAATCTTCATGATCCTTACTTCACGAAAAAGCTGTTGAAGAATAAAAACAACAATAAGCATTTATTTGTATTTTTACTTCTGATTAATAGGGCAGGGAATCACCAGAAACGACCTGCTATATCATCACAATGCACAGGTACTAATTAACTCTGTATTATTGGGATTCTGTAAATGTAAATTACGATTTTAAAGATGTTGAACCATGTAAAAGCAAGTTTGTTAATTGTTACTGGTAGATTAAAATGAGCAAATAATTAAATTCTTCCACACTCCACTGCGTGAATACATTCAAGTGAGCCATTACCTGTAGCACTATTGTGGACCGGCAAAGTGTACCTGTCTTAAATTCGAACAGATCACAATACATTATATAACTCAGGCGATTTGTTCCCCGTCTTTATTAATTAATGATGCAATAAGTATTTCAGAAATAAAACAGTAAAAATAGCATGAACTGTTTGAATCAAGATTTTGATTTACCATCCAAAAACTTTTGGAACCAGGTTCCTGCAAGACTGTAATATTTGTAATTTCATTATTTTTACACTAACAAATGGATGTACAAAGAGAAATTGTCATACATGATATTAAAAATTCAAATGTGAAAGAACTTCTCTGGCATAACTGCGGCACAGTGTGAAGCGATGCTCCCTCACAGCTACAGGATCCATACTGAGCTCAGTTTACCATCTGAGTAAGTGGCGTTTCTTGGCCTATTCTCCCAGTGTTTGCTAGAATTTCCTCCGGGATTGCCCATTCCGTCCCACCTCCCACAAATGTAACTGACTATGATGGACAGATGTCCTCTTCAGGGGAAAATGCATGAGATAGAGAGTCCAGATGTTATGAAATTAAATCCAAATAAACAAATCACTATGTACTTTCACGGAATTTTTTTCAGATGCCCATCTCTTGTACAAAACTGAGCAGTTGAGACTTAAGGGCCTTGCTCAGGGGCCCAACAATGGCAGCTTTGAGAAACTGGTGCTTGAACTCCAGACCTTGTAACCAGTAACCCAAAACCATAACCATCGAGTCACTGCCGCTATTTGGCTTAGATTTTCGGACCCAACAAAGACCGGATGCTCCTTTAGGGAACATGGGTCTGTGCTGACTCGTAATATTCTACAAGAAGAACCGATCAGTGCGAAACAGACAGCAGTCGTAGCTGCCCGAGATACCATTTGTTGGGGTTTCAGAATGTTACCTGCTAGGAGTTCAATATGACGTCCAATAGTTAGTTCATCATTATAATTTAGATTTTCTATCTGGAATAGATTAAAAACGGTGCCCAGTCACTTACCAGGCATATTAAATACACATGAAATACAGGGTTACCTCTTGTAAATAAGATGGCATCGGCCATGACAACTTTCGGAAGTACTGTGGTTACGCTTGTATGCAAGTCTTAATGACCCCAACACCGGTGCAATGATTTGACTACAGAACACCATCTTGAGGTGCGCAAGACCGCAGAATAATCATACCATGGCTGTTATCAGCTAAGCACAGCCACGGTGATGCAAACAGTGAAGTAAATTCTAACTTCAGACATATCAGATCTAATCTGCATGTGTGCATGTGAGAGGATGAGAAATTTGGAAAGAAAGAATGAGTTGCAGAGAACAAGCGAGGGACGGCAAGTGGTCTAAAAGAAGGGGGCGTGTTCCTTCAACTCCATCAGTGGCAGGTCACTGAACTCTCACAATACACTCTGGCAGATCAATTTATCATGTGACAAAACTGTCACACTACAACTTTATTCTTGGATGCACCTCAAATGTTCTGAATTTTTCACCCATTACACAACCATCAGCAGCTCTACATGGGAACATGGCTTTAGAGAAAATAGAAATCCATCACAATTCCCATCTGCCACCCAAATCTGGTTAAAACGCTAACAATGATGTTCAAAAGTGCTGGAACGACATAATTCAGCTATTAAAATAATCTTACTCTGATAAAATACCAAGTCCGTAGGGTGCCATTACTTTAGGGATAATGATAGTCGATTAATTATAACATGCTTTTTTGGTGTATGTGTGTGTGGGGGGGTGTTATTATTATTATATATCCTATGATGTGGCATATTTATAATGCTACTGATATTTTGAATGCGACCTCAAGCTCTTGATAAGAATGTGTCCTCTTTACTAAAGGAAAACTCCTTTGAGGAAAAAAAAAGACAATAAAAAGGGACGGTTACAAGGAAAAATCAAACACTTGTCTGCCTGGTGCTGCACATTAGCTGCTGAGAAATCCAGCAGGTTATTTTTAGAAAGAGATTTCTAAACGCGACCACAGTGACGCAACAGCATTCCAGTCTGAAGCAGACAAGAACATAACTCCAGAATGTGTATTCATTGATGCGACATTCAGTTGAGGTTATCTCATGCAGTCTGGACATCATCAGATCTCCTCGTAAACTACAATAAAGTGGTGTGTACCTCCCATGATAATAAGAGCGTCTCGATACGTGATGTAAATTCAACAAACCAAAGTTAAACCTAACCCGTGTACAACAATCCAGTTTTAGTTATGCAGATTGTTCAATTACAATTTTTGAGGTTGTGGGGGGCAGGATGGGGCACATAGGTCACAGTTTCTCCACACAGACTGAGAAATAGAAGACATGCCTACTTCACACGCCTTCTTTACACATTTTAAGAGGCACAGAAGCCACATTTGTGTCACATAGACTGACAGGTACAGAAGCTACACCTTCACACAGACTCAGAGACACAGAGGCCGCAACTTTTTTCCATATTTTGTGAGGCACAAAAACCACACCTTCACAAAGACTGAGAGGTATAAATGCCACTCCTCCTTCGCTCAGACTAAGAGACACAGAACCCACATCTGCTTTACATAGACTTAGTGGAAAAGAAGTCACACCTCTATCAAAGAGACTGAGAGGCACATAAGTCACACCTCCTTCACACGGCCTGAGAGGCATAGAAGCCACACCTCCATCACACAGACTGAGGGACATGGAGGGATCACCAATGTCACACATTGTCAGCGGGACTGACAGCTGCCAAGTCCTCTGACTTGTCATGCTTACTTCACAGATTAGTGACTATACACTCGGTGTATCACTTTGTAACTGTCTGTGAAAATACCGGTTATGTGCAATAAAAACCCCGTGCACTTTAATCAACCACATCTACCCCACTGACTGTGAACCATATCAACCCATCTACTCTGCACTCAGATACATTACACTTTAATATAGGCCAGTCTATAAAGTTGCTCCATTCTTTTCTCCATTCTTTTCTTTTATTGTTTAGTAATTTATACTATTTATGTATCTATTTATTTATTTACTTATATAATATATGTATGTGTGTATGTTTGTACTTGTATCTATTTTTGCACCCCCTACTGATAGTACCTCAAGAGCTTGTAACAGTGAATTTCTCCATTGTGAGATTAATAAAGCTGTATCTTATCTTATCTTATTTACCTTATAACAAACTAGCGCACCATGCAGAGCATAACTTCAATGGCATCGTAAATATCAGTCGTTCTTTACACCCCAAAGCACACACATGGTGAGCACACTGCCGCTTCAAACAGGACAATGACGCATAAGGAGAAAAATGCTCCTTAATTCCCTGAAACAAACCGAAACCGATTAATTGCTTCCAGAGACCGCCACATCACAGAGAGCAGCCCGATGGCCATGTCCTGTGTAACACAGCTGAGATCAACTACTACTAGCATTAAATCCATGATGACTTGATTTGTCATGTTTACTCTTGAGCTTGGTTGACTGAAGCTTGATTTATTTAATAACGTGTGGCATTTCGTTTTAGAAATGACTGTGTGAGAAATGAGACCGAGAACTGTATATCGGTGTGCGTGCATGTGCCATTAATCTTCCTATCATGGAATGAGGCATCGAAGATCAGTGTGATAGGGTTGAGATGCTTCACTGCACACGTATATACACACACACACACACGCACACACACACACACAGGCACACATTAATCGTGTATACATAATAACTGTCATTATAAAAGAAAAAAATAAAACATTACTGTCCCATACGCAGGTTTATATTAGAAAGGCGCATTAAGAAATGGAAGGCCATGAAGAAATGTTTTGAACACTAACACACACAAAATCCATTATATGTGGCCGGTGTTATTGATGGCTATTTTGGGAAACTTTCCAATTTTCCACTGCCTGAGAGTATATAGAAAATAACTTGCAGGATTCTCATTTCAGATTTGCTTTTATGAGCCACTCCATCTCCATAAATACAAGCCTCCCTTCACATCGACATGATTATGGCAAACAGAAGGAATTACAGCACAGCCAGCTTTAGGGAACCGTTCACAATTAAACAGAGGGAAGTTCCAAGTGGGTACAAATAGTTCACCATAAGTACCCAAATCCTGTATGCTTGTTGTCAGCAGTGTACAATATTTACAATAATAGCATATTGGGATTTCACTGCTCCTGCAATTATTAAAAGCTTGGCAATCTATATAACTGATGCTTTACGGTTAAATATCACTTTAAAATGTTTTTGGTAGTACTGAAGACAATCAGGCTGCTCACAAAATAAAATTCTGGTGACAGTTTTCTGAAAAGCGTTCATACTGGAGGTATTATTAAAGTACTATTACAGTATAATTACCTTTCGTGTGAGCTACACAGAAAGTTCCGCAGTGCACGAGTTTTCATTCTGCTGTAAATTGTGTTTGTAGGTGTGTGTGTGTTTGTAGGTGTGTGTGTGTGTGTGTGTGTGTGTGTGTGTGTGTATTAGAGCATGTTTCTCTGTCCATAGTCCATGAGTGTGTGCTTGGTCCTACTAAGTGCTACCTTTCAAGTGGGCTTAATATTGCTCATGATATTATTCTGAGACATTAGAGAGCTTGTAGAAATTGTACTAAAGTAAAGTAATATTACAATACTCATTACATTCACATAGGCGGGGCAGTGGTGGTCTAGTGGTATAGGGCGCTGGATCGCTGATCCAAAAGTTGGGGGTTCGAGTCCCACTCTCCACAAGGTTGTCACTGTCCCCCCAGTGCGGGCTAACTGGGTTATCAAAGGCGGGCCATGTCTCTCACTGTCTATGGTGAGAGGCATGTAAAAGAACCATTCCTGACTTTCGTAAAGAGTAGCTGCAAAGTCGTCAGCATGTTTCTGTCCCTTGCTAAAAAGGGTTGTGACAGGAAGGACATCCGACGTAAAAACCTCTGCCAAATCAAACGTGCGAATCAGATGATTCGCTGTGGCGACTCCCGAGTAAAAGGGAAAAGCTGAAAGGAAGACAGACAGACATTACATTCCCATAGGCAGAAAATTTGAACAAGTCTAACAACTGGATCTAGTCAAATAATTACAAGTTCAACTTCATCCTTAAGTTACCTCAAGACAGTGCATGTGTGTGTCCGAAGACTTAGAAGATGCAAGTTTTTAAAACTCGAATTTTTCCACTAATGACACAGTAATTAATACATGATAGTAATCATGTTATTAACAGTATTAGCGTACAGTAAGCCCTTGACTATTCGCGGTTTTGCACTCGCGGTTTGAGTATTCACGGACTGCTGAGCAGCTCTCATGTGATTCAAATTCAGCCAATGGCTGTCCTCCTTCCTGCTGATTGGTTGAGGTGATGTAACACCCCTTTTTCCTCATTCCCGCACAAGTTGGCAATGAGCCTTTTTTAGTGTTTTAATTTCCAGTTAAGTTCTATGATGTAACTCAAATGCCTGCTTAAGCACCAGAAAAAGGTAATGAGGTTGGATGTCTCTTCTAAAGAAATAAGACTTTCTCCAGAAGAAACAGTTTCCTCTGAAGTCACGTCATTGCTGAAGAGGAATACAGTTTGAACTGTTGTAAAACACTCCACTATTAAAGTCTTTTTTAATTATTATTCCAGTACATGACCTAAGGTAATGTTTAAAATGTCTGTGTGTTATATTTTACTTACTGTGGTGTAGCATGTTTCTTATTGTGTTTTGTTTATCCAATTTATTACATTTCTTGTTCTTTTATGTCCTTTTTGTTATGGTCTGTGTTTTGGGGGACTTTGATTTTGGCACTGTGCCGCTCACTAACTGTGGTACTTCCTGAGGGGCGTAGCCGAGCTGCTCAGAGCACACACCTGGATTCACTATTCTCATACTCCCACTAAACAAAAGCACGCTCACCTCTGCGCCAGAGGATTAACTCACATCAACATCACCGCTTTTTTGGTTTGTAATGCCTCTTACTCTATCGCTCTAAAACTCTGTTTTGTACTCCAGTTCCTGCTGGGGGGGGGCGTGGCTGAGCTGCTCGGACTTAATGCAGTTAATACCTGAATTCATTGGATTAGGGATCTGACATTGTGAAAGTTGGTGCCACACAAATGTTCAGTGTGTGTTCACGCCACTGTATCTCCAACAACTAGTGGAGTGTGTGTTCACTCCACTAGTTATTGGAGATAAAGTCGGCCCCCTACTTACGAAACCCCCTGGGTACGAAGACTCCGGGTTACGAAAAACATTTTCCTAAGTTTTCGTTTTCTGTATATGAAATCAACCCCCTCTTACAAAAAGCAGCAAAGACACCAATCAAAATTTCACACGATGCGCGAGTTGCTCTCTCATTGGCTGTCTCCCAGCATCCCGCCCTGCTGGCCTCCCACTGGCCAGGAGAGACCTGACATGTACCCATTAATATACCCATACCTTTTGTCCGCAACACACGTGAGGAGAGTTGAAGAGGCTACCTTGGCTTGTTGTGAGATCATTGCAGTGTTATATTTCATTATTGCTGAAACCCCTCTACAATCGCGACGATATTGAATCAAAATGAGACCTTAAAGCGGAAATACAGTGACGGAGGTGATTATTTCAGCACGATATTGAAGCAGAAGTGCTTTGTTGAACAAGACCCCCGATCTTGCAAGGAAGCAAGTTAATATTGAATGAGGACCTCTGATCTTTCAAACAGGTACTGTAATTCCAATTTCAATAAAACATCCCGTCCATTTAAACATTTAAATATAATTATTCCGTCAGTTGCGCATTGCGTGTGGGCAGAGCCCGCATTTGGCAAAACACACCATAGAGACATAGTTTTGTGTGTGTGTGTGTGTGTGATAGAGAGAGAGAGACTGCCTACAGAGTCAGTCAGAGATGAAAGGAGGCTTAACTCTTTAGTTTTTTAAGTTGTTTAATTTAGTAAATGTTTAATCAAAATTTCACATGATGCGCGAGTTGCTCTCTCATTGGCTGTCTCTCAACAGCCCACCCCGCTGGCCTCCCATTGGCTAAGAGGGATGACGCAGAACCAAAAGGAGACTTTAAAGCGGAAATACAGTTAGGATCTCTGATCTTTCAAACAGGTACTGTAATTCCGCTTTAAATAAAACTTCCCATCCATATGTGTGTGTGTGTGTGTGTGTGTGTGTGTGTGAGAGAGAGAGAGAGAGAGAGAGAGAGAAGGAAGCTTAACTCTTTAGTTTTTAGTTTAGTTTTTTTAAGTTGTTTAATTCAGTAAATGTTTAATAAATGTGGCACATGTGAACTCATCTGGAATTCCAATCCCTCAAGGAATCAAGTTAAAGTTGTGTTAAGACCTCCGATCTGTCAAGCAGGGAATGCGCATTGAATTCCACGGCTTGTGGGCGTGGCCCGCCGCACTACAATAAACATTAATGTGTATACAATACACATTTAATGCGTATCTGTGTCTGTGTGTGTGTGTGTGTGTGTGTGTGTGTGTGTGTGAGAGAGCGAGAGAGAGACAGGTGTGTGTGTTAATAAAAAAATGTTTAATAATGGTTTAATTAATATATGTTAATAAAATGGTTTAATATGTTAATAAAATGTTTAAATGGTTTAATAAATAATTTTTGTTTACTTTTAACACATTTCATACAAAATTGGTGTACTTTTATCATTTTTAAAGGGTTTATGGGGTTGTCTTGGGAGCCTTGGAACGAATCAGGTGTTTAACATGTAAAATGCGACTCCTACTGACGAAACTTCCACGTTACGAAAAAGTTGCTGGAACAGATTAATTTCGTAACTCCGAGAGACAACTGTATATATAAATATCCCCGTTTTTCAAATTCCGGACTTAATCCGTATTCTGCTGGAGCGGGTCACATAAACTCATACATGTATTCTCCACAGTACATTCCTCTAATCAAATTTTGCAATCATTATTAAAAATACTATTGTTGTGGACCACCGAATATGATCTGGAATCAGATAATTTGAGCAAACTTGTGGTCTTTTATGATCTACCATGGCAAAAGGTTCAAATAGTGGTTGCGGATATAAAAAGAAACATTGTATCATACTCAAAGGCATTTTATCTCCACAAACATAGTAAAAATGTAATATAATAGGTCTCCTCCCACAGCCCAAAAGGCATGTATATCAGAATAACTGGTTGTTCTAGATTGCACATTGGTGTCAGTGTGAATGGTTGTGTGTATCCCACCTTTAGCCAAAGTCAACTGGGTTTGGCTTGGCTCCACCTTACCCCACAGCCTTAAAAAAAAAAGAAGTGGTATGGATAGTAAATTCTTGAATGATGAAAAAATATTCACTCGTACATTTTCTGAAGCTTAATCCTAATTAGGGTCACGGGGAGGCTGGTGCCCATCCCAGCCAACTCTGGGTGAGAGCAGAATTCACTCAGAACAGCTCACCACGCCATCGCAGGGCAGAAACACGCTGACGGCTATGCAACTACTCTTGATAAGAGTCAGCAATGGTTCTTCTACATGAACCTCCCACCAGACAGTGAGAGACATGGCCTTGCCTTTGATAACCCAGTTAGCTGCACTGGGGGGGGGGGGCGCAGCAGCAGTGACAAACCGTTGATGGTGGGGCTTGGACTCCAAACCTTGGGTCAGTAATCCAGCACCTTAATACCAGGCCACCACTTATTTGTAATTAAAAATATTTTAATATAATTTCACTTTTTCACAACAAACAATGTGAAGAAATATTTTTTAAAAACCTTAAAAATGCAAAAAATTCAATAGGAAATTTGACTACTGAGTGATACTAACCAAAGACATTAACGATAAGCGTTTTTACAAACGATTGCACAATACAGGTGATATCTCAGATTATATTACAACACACTTTTCTATCCTCAAAATGTCAAAGAATATATCTTCATCATTATCATCATCTTCCGGGGTCAGGTCATCAAGGGGGATTCTGAGGCGTTCCCAGACCACCCGATATACATAGTCCCTCCAGTGTGTTCTGGGTCGACCCCGAGATCTCTTCCTAGTTGGACATGCCTGAAACACCACACCAGGGAGGTTTTTGGGAAGCATTCTAACTAGATACCCAGGCCTCCTTGACTGGCTCCTCTCACTGCGGAGGAGCAGCGGTTCCACCCTGAGCTCTTCCTGGATGACAGAACTTCTCACCATAACTCTAAGGCAGAGCTCTGCCACCCTGAGATGGAAGCTCATATCAGCCGCTTGTATTCACAATCCTGTATTTGCAACCAAACAATATATGTGTCTGAAAATACTACTGATTCCTACTGATATAGACTGGCTATTATTGTGAGGTCGGTCTCTCCAGATCAAAAGCCTTGCACCACTTTAACTAGAAAATAGCAATTCCTGAAGAAAATGCGGATTCGTTGCACAGATTAGTGTGCGACTGGATTACCAAAACAACTGCCTAGCGACAATCTATGAATCAACATTAACAACACCAGAAATAGCATTGCTGAAGTTGATAGATTGTTGCTAGGCGGTTGTTTTGGAATTCAATGTGGTGGAGAAGTTGTTGCTATGAAAAGGAGGAAATGAGTGACTCCCAAAAATATTTTTAAATAAAAACGATACAGACACTTTAACATGAAGACAAATTTTAAAAGCATTTCTGGTGGCTTGGCTGTGTGTGATTTGAACTTGCCACCTTCAGATAAGCATGCAGGAACTACTGAGTCACCAGTCCAGCACAAGTGCGACTTGAATTTACTCAAATAAACAGGGAGGTGCGTCTCTATGTGACATACACTGAACATCTGAAGCTTTAGCTTGTGATTCACCTTCACTATGTAGAACCACCTTAACCGGCTGTTTTTCAATGCGAAGGAGCATTCTCTACCCTGAGCTTGCCTGGAATGTGGGAGCTCTTCACCTTATCTCTATGACTGAACCCGGATATGCTCTGAAGAGGTGAGACTCATTTCAGACGCCCGTGTCTGCAATCTCATTCTTTTGGTCATTAACTGAAAACTAGTGTTGAGATTTGATTCAAACAAAGTTGTAAGGGAAACAGACAGTACAATATTATGATTATTACAGATGGTAGCGTCAGTTACTGCAGTCACACTAATTAATGTTTTACTGATTTTAAAGAGTGATGTGACCTGTGAGAAACTCTTACACCAAACACGGAGTTAATACAGTGAAGCACAGATATCTGATTAGAATCAGAAATCTGAATAGTCTCAGGACTATTGAAGGTGTACAAATATTATAACTTCTATTTTTTTCTTCTCCAAAGTTAATAAAAAAAAGAAAATCTAATCCTTTTCTGACAAAATGGAGTTGTCAGGATTGCTTTTTTTTTTTTGGCATCGCAGTATCTGCCTAACCTGACAAGCTGCACTTTTTAATTAAATTCAAAAGTAAGAAAAAAAGATGGTCTGACTTTGAAAACATTATATATATATATATATATATATATATACACACACACACACACACACACACACACACACACACCGTATTCGACGTGATAAGCATCCAGGGTGCCTAAAAAATTGGAGTGGGCGCTTATTAAAATCTTATCAGCGGAGTGGAACGGTAAGTGCTTATTACCACAGAGGTGGAAAACATGAATAATAACAGAACAATAAAAGAGTTTAACGGGTATTTGTGTCATTCATTTTGTGGTATCAACCAAATTACTCACATGAAAGCTGAAAATGAGCAGAAAACAGCATAATTAAAAAAAAAAAAAAAGACCCTTTAATTTTCCCTCCCAGTGCTGTTCCTTTAAATATTTTCCCCGATGTAAAATCGAGCCAATCAACATGAATGTCAACTTTAGCACATGGCACGTTGAACGAATCAACACAAAAGTCAACTTTAGCACATGGCATGTTGAAAAGCACATGGACAGGAATGTCTTTAAATGTATGAAGCAGGAGAGTCGGGTGAAAAATACTCGTCATCACTTTCTGATTGGTCCATATCTGGCTCATCGCTCCATTCATTCAGAGCATCCCATAGTTTTTTTGTGGCAGTTTTTAATGGTTCATCTTGTTGGACATTTACCAAGAGAACACAGCAAAATATTCTCCTGCTTTTTAAAGCATGGCGGAACGATCAAATGTGTTATTACTGATGAACATTATAGACATTCCCCAGTGGCAGGGGGCCTTGAAATACCATGTAAACTCACTTTTACAGGCAGTGAACGCCTCAGTTTACCGTTACAGAGACTGGTCGAATAAAATTGGTAAGTTTGATCTACCATTTTTGCTCCCAGTACACATCGGCATCAAACAAAAAAAACCCACTTTGGGGGATGTATTGGAGCAGGGCGCTTATTACGTCACATACTATGTCTCTCTCTCTCTCTCTCTCTAATATATATATTTATATATGTGTGTGTGTGTGTGTGTGTGTGTGTGTGTGTGTGTGTATATATGTAGAGCTAATAATGTCATTTCGGATTTTGGATACTGTTGAATAAATAAAAATTTACCGCACTCGTTTTTACTCACACAGATGAAAATTAGCAAACAAATGCACGTCAGGCTCCTGGCGGTAGCGTAGTATCGCATGAATGTTTACGCCTTGCCGTGGCTGTTGGTGGTCGTATGTGTAAGAGAGATTCAATATTTGACGGGTGGTAAATAGACATAATTAAATTAAGAAGAAAAATAAGAGAAAACTTAAAAGAAAAGAGTGAAACCTATTAAATGCAATATTGGGCTGTGCTTTTGGTATTTGTTTATTTTCAACCTATAGCAGGACAAATGTTAAAAATAACTGTCAATATTCATACTGGAACCTATATATGCCCAAAAATGGCATGCATAGCACAAACACTGAAATTGATGCAGTATGTGTGGATCTACAGCATGGTGTGCTGGGAGCCTTGGAATACACGGAGTAACTTCAAGCTTTCTAAAGCTGACATTCACATTCTACCTTTAAATGTCTCCATAACGCACAAACACTTTTACTTTTACTTACAGATTATGAGCTACAGAAATGCTTCCTAGCAGCTAATCCATTATTTTTCCTTGGAGATAGAAAAGGTGCTGCTTTATATTTTACACCTTCAGGCTACAATTAAAGTCGAATCCAACTTAAATTTGGGTCTATTTGCCCCTTATCTTTCGAGGCTCAACCACTAAGGCAAATGGTGTATTACATGGAAAGGAAACATCTCCATTGCACAAACACAGACGAAAATGTGTTTGCTTCATGGAACTGAAACACATTTAGCATGAACTAAAACTAATGCACACAGGATTTTCCGTTAGATGATAATGAGGTGTGCTGGTGCCGTTGTCTATTTAAGATTGACAGATACACAATTGGGCTGATAAACAGTCTGTCGAATAGGCAGTGATGCTTGATGACGCAGTGGTGAGCAAAAATAAATAAATAAATAAATAAATAAAACCCTGACTCATTAGGCAAATACACTAGACACAACTCATGTGACTACTAATATATCATGTAGTATTTCACGAACCCACAACCCTCAAAGCTCTCAGTAATACTCAAAAGATCTAATATTATTGACCCCCCCCCCATTTCCTCCTCTAATTTTGGTCATATCCCCTAATTCCTGTCAAGTATTGTCTTCCCTAGCACACAACTTCCACCGACCTGGAGAGGTACAAGTATGCACATGCCCTATCTGTGACATGCAATGCTGTCAGCTGCCTCTAACACACACAGAGGGACAGCACTACCCGCACCCTTCTATGAATGAGCTCACATAACTGGCGATGATCACCATGAGTAACAGAAGACTGAGGGTTCCTCGTCCCTCCTCCTGTGAAAGCCAGATTCGAACTCGCGATCTCCAAGTTGATAGCTACTAGGTTATATAGATAGCCACTTGATGTGCCACTAGGGGAACTAATATTGTTTATTCTTAACGACAGCATACAGGAATTTCTCCCAATTTAATAACTGCAGATTAGCATACACAACTTCTCTCCTAATTCATTATATAATAAATCTATAATATAATGATAAGCTGCCTGCTTTAAAGTTCAGGGTCAACTTAAATCCAGTAACTGCACACACAAAAGCACTACTCCACATACATCAGCTCAGCAAGCCCTGTGATGCACTAGTCGCTGTTGTCACAGGGCTGCTTAGGGCTCCAGATATCATTGGTGGGAGGAGCATCATGATTTAAACATCCCAGCACCATTTTTTAAAAATTTTCTCCCTAAGTTAGTCATATCCAATTCCCACCCATCAAGTATTACCTTCCGTATCCCACAACCACCACCAACCAGGGAAGGGCAAAAGCATGCACACACCCCCTCTGTGACATGCAATGCTATCCATCCGCCTCTTGTCAAGCTGTAGCACATGCGTATTTAGGGTGCAGTCTAATACACATGGAGATAAATCGCTATGCGCCCCATCATATGAATGAGCTCACAGACGCCCATGATTGGCTGGCAATCGGTGTGAGTGACAAGGAGATGAGCGCATGCCCTTCCTCCCTCCCGTGAGAGCTCGACCAATTAGTTCCAATGGACTCCTGGTCATGGACGGCTGAAGCATTAACCCGAATTCAAACTTGCGATCGCCAGGTTACCAGTTTAATAGCCACGACACATTTTTAATTTTTACCCATGTTACACTGCTGTCATCTGCTTCAGTACATATATAGTACATTATGCTTTGTGTGCTCGACAGTAGCACTGCAGGTAAGCAGTGTATATGATGTACAGTGGGTTTCCAGACAGCAAAAAACTCCAGACTCCATTGTGCCCATGTTTTATCCCTTGTGTACTTTCTCAGCTTGAACAGAACAACTTCCTAAATGTTATCAATTATACAACAGTGATATCCATGTGATAGTCAGTTATCCTTAGCTGGTGTAGTAGTCGCTTTCCCTACAACACAAAGCTAGAATTTCAAGGCATGTTTCTTCTTTTTTGACATGATAAAAATTGAGCTCACCAAAGAGGACTTCACATGGGTTTCATAACTACTTCAAAAACCTGTAGTGACATGTGTTGTCAGACATGAACATGAAAAGTTGGTGGTGTAAGTTGATATCGACATAAACAATGAACTTGGGGTTAAATGAAAAGCTCACCTTTTGTAAACTTGTGGGGTTTAACTGTGTCTTATCGATGATCTTCACAGCAACCTGAAAGATAGACAGGAGTGAATTAGCAAAATTCAGCAAAGACTCATGCTTGTGTAAGATTGGCTCAACTAGAACAGTGATCAAAAACAAAAAGAAAACTCAGAGGAAAACACAGACAGTCACAGAGACATAGGCAGAAACAGACAGAATAGGACAAGCAGAGACACACACAGACAGACAGAGAGAGAGAGAGAGACAGAGAGAGACACAGATTTTAACACCGTTATTGTTATAATATTGCTGTAACCTTTCAACAAGCCAGCTTTGGTTGTAAAGCTGCGTCACTGTGCTGTTTTATACAGAGTCCTGGCATTCTAGAACCAGCGGTATGAAGTGACACAATGGCGTTTCCATGTATATGGTGACATCCTGTAACACAGAATGCATCGAAAATACAAACCCCCTGAGCATATCGCTGTTCCTGTCAAAACAACAGCAGCAGGTGTGCAGGACTGTAAGGGTGCTTTTGATACCTGTGCACTTTATACCTATTTACACTCGAGTAAGGTTGTGCAGAGATATTCTGGAGGAGAACCAAGATGCAGTTTGAGACCAAACCCATACATGAAAATGTTTGGATTCATGCTGGCCTCAGAAAGGATAATGTCAGAAGTCGAAACCCCTCATATCACCATGCCACAGCTATATCTTTTACACAGATTGTGCTTCTGGCTCTGTCGCCATGAGTCATTCCAACTCAAAGGCAGAATAAAATGTCGCCCGATTCCAAAACCAAAGCATTTACACAGAACAGCGATGGATTAAAAATGCTGCAGAGAAAGAGCCAGCAAAATAAACAATGAGACAAAAGATGGAGAGGAAATGGACAGAGACAGAAAGAGATATGAGACAGAAAGTATGACAGGGAAAGACAGACAAGCAAAATCTTATGATGAAGTCTATATCCGAAAGATTTTATAAAACTATTTTGTGACCAATCAGCTATAAGACTGATGTGGTGTCTGGCATAAAATGATTAAATGAGTCTTGCACTGCCTCAAAGATAACATTGCTAACACAAAATCAGCATGTGGAGGCATCGCTCAAAAAAGCCTTTCCATAAACACACACACACCACATCCAGTTATCAAATTTTGTGAGACTTCCTGATGTGCTTCAAGATCCAGCATGACAATAATCTACTCCACAAAAGAATAAATGCTAACATGTAGCAGAACCCTAATTCATTACAAGGGCTTAACGCAGACTGGAATCAATCTGTACAAGAACATAAGCATCGTGTTCAGGCGACCCCCAAAAAAAAAAAAAAAAAAAAAAAAAAAAAAACTCCACAAAGAATTGATGCGAATACAGTTGCAGTATAAA
This sequence comes from Plotosus lineatus, assembly GCA_024760905.1. Classification (NCBI taxonomy): domain Eukaryota; kingdom Metazoa; phylum Chordata; class Actinopteri; order Siluriformes; family Plotosidae; genus Plotosus; species Plotosus lineatus. The sequence goes on along the minus strand of CM045737.1, from coordinate 44,504,967 downwards.
CACGCTGCCCCCCCACCCCCACCCCCAACACACAGACACACACACACACACACACACACACACAAACAAAAGACCGCAGGGGTCCAGAAGCTCCCGCATAGCAAGTTTGAATGCCCCAGCTTCAGCAAACAGCAAATAAATACCGAGGAACCTGATATATTCACTTGCTGTTGAGTATGTTTATATCATCTCATTACTAGTAGCGGAGACCCTCAACACTCTGGACACGTCTCATAAACAGCATGAAAAGAGTTTGAAACAGAATGGAAAATACATTTTAAAATGCGTATTAAACGTGGTGTGCATACTTTGCACATATGATAAGTTTGATGCATTCCAACTGCATGTGGTATCCTGTAGTTATTTGGCGGGTATGGCGGTGACCATACTAGAGGAAGTCTGTCGCTTTTAATTCCCAAATTTGTCGCCCAACATTTGCAGCATGGCATTTTGATCACCTGGTTCGTGAACATGTTTGAAATTTACATGAATGTCAAAAATATGAGACTCTAATGCGGAATAGTCTCAAACTCTTCTCAAACAGTCCGTATATGTCACGAGAAGATCGCAAAGTCGTCATTTTGCTCACAAATTATTCGTTTTTCATTCGCAAGGATAAGCAACAAGTTGGAGATTTCCATTTGTAAATTATGAGACTTGCTAACATATTCTGTCATCATTTGCATTTTGTTTGCATTTTGTTCACGCTAACAGCACACGAATAAAAAGCATATGGTCTGGGAACAAAAAAAAACAAACAAAACATGACAGTTTTATGACAGTAGAATAATTTTTTGTCAATCATCTGCAAACCAATCACAAATTACTTACAAATCAACTGCAAACTGTCACGCATCTTTCTCGCGATGTACATATTTAAGCTGTAAAATATTTGCTTGCAGGTGGAGTCACAAAATATCTTGATGTGAAATTTCAATATTTGTAGAAATTCACCCCACAAAAAATACATTCGCGTCAATCGGTTTACGATCGTACCTCCAGTGTTCACCTCTAAGCATCTGAGGCAAGATTGCTGTATAGTGTAGTAACTCGTTCACATGTAAAAATCATCCTGAAGCCACTGTCCCTTTGCTTTTTAATGAACAAATAAATGACTGATTCATCACAACAAGCACAATTTGACTCAGTCAATGGTCCAGCCCACCACAATGTGAATAGTATCACTGACATTCCAGTAGGTCCAATACCCTAGTTCGTACACTTTGGGTGGAAACATCAGACCTGATCTGTTGCCTGCTTTTTTTCTGCAGCAGTCCAGTAATCCATGGGGTGGTGATGACTCAGTAGTTATGGCACTCGGTTACAGATCAGAAGGTTGGCAGTTCCATTCCCAGTACCACCAAGCTGCCAGTGTTGGGCCCTTCGGCCTCAACTGCTCAGTCGGGTAAGTTGCTCTGGATAAGGGCATCTGCCAAACAAACTATTTTCGGAGGGCCTGTATTGTAGAAACTGAATTTTGTCAGTAAAACATCACCAGATGTCATTTTGGATACAGATAAATAGATAAAAACTTACCACATCCATGCAGCACTGTGTACCTTAAAAGAACTGCATCACGGTTACTGTGCATACTGAGATTTTTACAGATGAAAACAAGCGCACGTCAGGCTCCCGGCAGTAGCGTAGTTCACAGTTTGACCTTAACTTTAACATTTTGAGCTCAATTTTAGGGTAAAAAAAAATTTGTGGTTCTACAAACCAGAAACACACTAGACTGGTGATTACCTTCTGACATTACTATGGTGCGACTACCCTCTTGCGGACGCATGCTAAATTCAATGCACTAAAAAGGCCCTCGGATGCCCCAAACTTTAGAAAATAATCCCACATATATTCTCAAAAACAGTACTCCATGATTTCAATACAAAATTGTAACTTCTAAGCAGCGATGGAAAAGGATTTTGAGAAGTCTTTGGCAAATTTACCTCGTTTAGATTTCTTGATGGGAAGTTTTAAAGTATGGAGCATGTACAGTACACGTTACACAGCAGCTTTAAGTATACAACCTAGAACCACCCTCATTGCTTTTACACAGCACTGTGCTTTCAGCTTGAACTTGCCCCTGGTTTAGGATGAGGCAGCTCAAAGATCTTCCCAGGATAAGATGCAAGACCATCACCAGACACCATGCATACACACCTACATGTTCTTGTAGACACCAAATGGCAATTTAGAGTGGCCAACTCACCTAATAGACTAAACTAAATACACATCCAATCTCATTCCGAATCAACATTAAGGAATTTTGGCTTTGAGGACAACTATTTAGTTTACAGACACAACAAGCCTGGAGAAGACCGAAAGAACCAAGAACAGAAGAATAAAACTGTGTGTAGAGACGACTGCAAGTGGAGATGAGTCTAAAACTGTTTTTGTTATACTGTTGTATGGGAAATGGTCCTGGATCATGTCCAACACAGCCAGGGGCTAAAATAACAGCTGAAGAACAATAGATCTTCGAGTGCACACCACAGAAAAGTAGCGCCATCTCTTCAGTGTCTTTCAGTGGAGACACAGCAGTATGCAACAGGAACACACACAAACATTTTTTTATAATTATGCACCCTTAATTTTTCTAAAAACATCCTAATATTTGACAATGTATTTTAAACCATAATGTTAGCAAGGAATAAGTCCCTTGGGCGCCTGCTACTATCAGAGTATAATCAAGAACAAGGCGTTGTGATGTGCTGAATACTGATTTTCCGACAGCAGCATGTTCGAGGTGTTTTATTCTCCAGACCTACACCATAACAATTTGCAACAAGTATTTTTTCCAAAAAAGGACATTCTTTACTTTTTATCCACTTAACGGTTACATGGAACGTCCACAGAACAAAAGAGTTTCACCTGTGATAAAGCAGCTAATAACACTAAACACGATTCCCACAAAACACTTTCTCATCTCGGCAAAAACCCAGAGTGACTTTACACTTTTTTCTTATTGATTTTTTAACGTGTACCTTTGGTGAATTTGTATTACTTGCTGTTCAAAACGATCAGATATGACATCAGCGGTTCCGTCAGGCATCAGTCCTTGTTTCTTGTCAATACGCGAGAGTGCTGCCACACCATCATCACCACATTTCCCGGACCATAAAGTGTACCGGATTATAAAGTGCAATGTCAACAAACAATGATTTAACAATCTCTACCTCTACATAACATGTACTGGATTATAAGGCGCATTCAGCGAAACAAAAGTCAGATAAGTCAAGCTTGATTCAACTCTCAACATTGTTCAGCTGTAACACAAAATAAGAAATAATACTCTTCATAATAACTCAACATTGTTCAGTTATAACAATATAAAACATTAAACTCACTTTTTCAGTTCATTCCTCTTCCACAAATCCATCAAATTCTTCATCCTCATTGTCTGAGTGTAACAGTTGCATGAATTGGACATAATAAAAAATAATAGCGGGATCCAGGCTTTATTATTATATTATACTATTTTATCTATTATTACCTCGTGCGCATGGAGTCACAGAACAATAAAGATGGAGATTAGAAGTCTTCTGGGTTGTAACCTAAACGTTTCTCAGCCACGCCCCCTTAAAGCGATGGCGCATTCACTAAGAAACATGGCTACGCTCATTCGCAGCGTGAGTATTGTGTTCATTACAGAATGGAGATCATTACTTTTAAGGAGCTGTATCAGTGTAACTTTGAATTCAAGAAGCTTAATCCGAGGTCTCAGGACGAGACCTGTCGCAGTGCTTTATCCCGATGGTGAACGTGAGACTCTCATTAAGCCAGCTGAGCGTCCTGAGACGCAGAAGCATCCTCGTAACAACACAGATGGTCGGTAGAGATGGAGATTAGGTGGAAAAACAGACACCTGAGCCTTACCTCCTCCAAAACTATATCTGAAAAAAAAAAATGCACAAACACTTTGCCCTAGTAGAAAACCTATTACAAATCACTGACTATGGAGATTCTTTACAGAAACAAAATAAACAACTGCTCACAGAAGAAGGTTATTATACACTTTGCTGTTTAACTCCCTTAATTACATACATTTTGTGATACAGAAATCATGGTATCTTTATGTGTCTGTTTAAGACGGTATATTGTAGGTAAATATGAACTGTTGATGGAAAAAAAAAGCCCTAAAGGCTGTATGGTCTTGATGTAATTAGCCCTGTGTGTGTGGATATGTTTACTTGGTACAAATAAGTTATATTAACCATTTAAAATAAAACATGCAGTGCCCAGACAATACTAATGCCACAAATCTGTTTTCATTTTCTGACAGTAAGTCTTGCTAAACTGATCCACACAACTGAAGTCATGAATCCAACCCTTTTGTATCAACAATCCAGGCAGGGGGAGGCTGTGTGAAGGTGTGAGGAAGGTTTTCTGTGTCTGTGTGTGTGTGTGTGTGTGTGTGTGTGTATGTGCGTGGAGGGGGTGTACTTTTAGGCCAGTTAATATCCCTCACCATTTGAATGCCATGGTCTATTTGAATATTATTATTGGCCACATGCATCCCATAACTGTGATAATTTGACCATCTTCTTATAGTTATGGCACAAAGTAAAAGAGGGTTTGAAAGTGGTTTCATGAACTCAATGCATTCAGTGTTCTTCAGAGGTTTTCATCATAGGATTTGAATCCAATAAAACACCAGAAGAATGGAAGATTCATAGAATGATAGTTCACAAGACAATCTGCAGGCATTGTGTGATGCAGTGATGCAATCACGAAAACATGGATGAGAGTCTCAAAGGAATGTTTTCAGCATCATCTGAAACCTATCCCCAAAAAATCTGAGCACAAAGGGAGACTCTATCCATTGTTGGAGCAGTATTACGAGCAAAGTGTATGTCAGAGTGCCAACCAACACTAACAAAAGCAAGAGGCATCGGAACATAAATGACTGACGTGCCCTTGAGCAAGGCACCTTACTCCTCCACCTCAACTGCTCTCCGGGCACCCCCAATGTATGTGGCAACCCACTGCTCCGAAAGTGTGTATGCTCAGTGTTTGCGTGTGTGCGTGTTTGCTTTGGATCATCTAAATTTAGAGGAAATAATTCCCCTTATGGGATTAATACAGAATACAAAACTAAATTAAAAAATTAATCCCAAACAGTTTGAGTTCTGGCCTGGAACTGAAAAGATCAGACGGATGGACACATGTATGGACACAGGGATGACTACGTGTTGACTTTAACTGTCTGTCTGTCTTCCTTTCGGCTTTTTCCCTTTTACTCGGGAGTCGCCACAGCAAATCATCTGATTCGCACATTTTCATTTGGCAGAGGTTTTTACGTCGGATGCCCTTCCTGTCACAACCCTTTTAAGCAAGGGACAGAAACACGCTGACGACTTTGCAGCCTACTCTTTACGAAAGTCAGCAATGGTTCTTTTACATGCCTCTCACCATAGACAGTGAGAGACATGGCCCGCCTTTGATAACCCAGTTAGCTGCACTGGGGGGGGACAGTGACAACCTTGTGGAGAGCGGGACTTGAACCCCCAACCTTTGGATCAGCGATCCAGCGCCCTATACCACTAGACCACCACTGCCCCACGTGTTGACTTTAACTATCGTTTATTTTTAGGATAATAATAATAATAATAATAATACGCAAATGGTTTTCCAGTTTTTATATGTGAAACTAGTGGCCATGGAAACACAAAAATTAAAGGTGAAATAATCCAAATAACATCAAAAGACACAACTACACTGCTTAATAGAAGGACCTGCCAAGTTTGATGAAGAAATCTCAAACAGTTTCCAAGTTGTGGGCTGAAATTTCGATGACTAGAGATGCCTAATGCAAGACACCCCGACTCCCACTTATATTCCAGGGGATTGAAAAAAGTAAACCATTTCAATAAGGTCAATCCTGGCTTTTTAAAAAAGGGGGAAATGGAAAATTATTTCTAATAATGACTGTGGTTAATTATAGTACACAACTGGAGCTCTAGTACAGGTATCATGGATCATGAACACATATAGCCTGCTACCTTATTTCATTTGATCTGTACAAACTTAAAAACTGCCTGCACAACACTTTGCTATAGATTTTGAACATTTTAACATTATTATTTGCCAGATATATTCCCTGACGACTGGAATGCACACCCAAATCCAGAAAGGTATACCTGCTCGAGAGCTGTGTTACACTTCAAACATCCACAAGCACACAAGGATCCACCAGGAAGATCAGACAGGAACGTGCCTTCACATTTCTTGTGCCTATGAGAGCTTGTCCACTGTGAAGGTGTGTGTGCTACAACTATGCATGTGCTGACAACAAGCAGAATTTGAAAGGAAGCTGTCTGACGAGGTCCATGCTTGAACAATTCTCATGAAGAAAAACTGTCCAAACTTTTGGGCAAAGAATAAAAATGTAAGTCAGCAGAAATAGAAGTATTAAGATGACAAGAAAACAAGCATGGTTGATTGCCCAGCCGTTAACTGGCAGTCAGCATGAAGATTTCATTTACACTTGTATAAACTCTGGATTCGTTGGCCTGTAAGATTTCATAATAACCAAAACCATAGCAATTTTATGAGATTGAAGAGCTGATATCGCCAAACCTCATTAAAAGATTATTAATTACAAGCGACTGTTTGTCACCAAACATTATAAGCACTGTGTTTATTGAAATACAAATAAAATGTTCAATATTCGTTTAGTGGTCCCTCCTATCTTCAGAACACAGCACTTTCAATGACTTCTGTGGGTTTTTTTTTTTTTTTTGGTTTGTAGTACGTGTATATTTACATGAAGTATACTTTTTATGGAGACACCAATGTACAACGCATGCATCCATAACAGGAACAACAACTTAGTCATCTGTCTTGGTTCTCGTTCTCTTCATCTAGGAGATGCAGAGTGCTAATATTTCTAATATAATGGAACATATAAGGGTGAGTGTAATGTATTGGTGGTAGTACACAGCACAGATAAGTGTTCTGATTTCTCTGCAACTATTACAAGGCTGACATGAAAGAAGACCAATCCCATCGCTACCACGACACAAATCCATATCCAGCGGCCAAACTCAAAGCGTCAAGCTTGACAATTCAAATCAGGATCTCAAACACAGAAAGAGGCAGCAGGTACAGAGAGAGAGAGAGAGAGAGAGAGAGAGAGAGAAGCAGTGACAAAGAGAGAAAGACAGCAAAGAAAGAGAGACAGCGACAAAGAGAGAAACTGTGTCTGTGTATATTACCTCCCGCCCTGTTAAAATATGCCGTGCTAGTTTGACTTTGGCGAAGTTGCCTTTGCCGATGGTTTTGAGCAGTCTGTAGTTGCCGATATGAGGCTGGTCATCGGTGACTGACACCACAGAGTTACGACACCGTGGCAGATTCTGTCTACTGGAGGACTTAGCCGGTGGTGCTGGGGGTTCGGGGTAGCCATCCACAGATGTGTGCTAGAATACAGATAGAAAAATTAGAAAATGACTAAAACACATCAAAGGCAATTTTAGAACTGACTATACACAACAAAACATAATACACAGTTCATCATGATTAACAATTATGCTGAGAAGGTGAGTAGTATGTTGGTGTGGACATACCACTTGAGCCCGATGTGCATAATTGTTTTAGTTTATACTACACAGGCACCAGAAAAAAATAACACTAATAAGAGATTCTGTTGTATTTCTGGGGTTTTATTTTTGTTTATCACAGGCAGGTGCAGAGCCTATGAGCTGTGTAATGGTGTGACATTATGCCCTATTCAGAGTGGAATAAGTAATATATTAATATTATATAATACTAATATTAATAATATCATACATGGAAAACACAAAGCAAACTAAAATGAGATTTTTATAGTTGAGGTGAATTGTGTGTTTTGACACCTTTAAAATTTTAGTATATACTACAAGGAAATACAACAAATACAACTAAAATGAGATGTTCATGCTTTGTTTTTTCCGTTTTAAGGCATGATGATGATGATGCCGCCTGCTCAAGAGCCTGTGACAAACTGTCTGTGATTTTGTGTGAAGCATTATCTACATAGAACACAGTCAGCCCCCAACTTACGAAGACCTAGGTACGAAATCCCCGGGTTACGAAAACAATTTTCCTGAGTTTCCGTCCCCGAGATACAAAACAACCACCTCTTACGAAAAGAAATTCAAACGCGCCAATCAAAATTTCACACAACGCGCGAGTTGCTCTCTCATTGGCTGTCTCTCAACATCCCGCCCCGCTGGCCTCCCAGATAGAGACAGAAGGAAGCTTCACTCCATAGTTTTTAGTTTAGTTTTTTAAGTTGTTTAATTCAGTAAATGTTTAATAAATGTGGGCGCATTTGAGCTCATCTGGAATTCCGATCCCTCAAGGAAACAAATTAAAGTTGAGTTTGTCAAGCAGGGAATGCACTTTGAATTCACGTCTTGTGGGCGCGAGAGAGAGAGAGAGAGAGAGAGAGAGAGAGAGAGCAGGAATAACGCTTTAGTTTAGTTTTTGAAGTTGTTTTAATTCAGTAAATGTTTAATAAATGTGGGCGCATTTGAGCTCATCTGCAATTCCGATCCCTCAAGGAATCAAATTAAAGTTGAGTTCGTCAAGCAGGGAATGCACTTTGAATTCACGTCTTGTGGGCGTGGCCCGCAAGGGAGAGATAGAGAGATAGATCGATAGAGAGAGAGGTGTGTGTGTGTGTCTTCTTTTCCTTTCGGCTGCTCCCTTCAGGGGTCACCACAGCAAATCGTCCGCCTCCATCTCACCCTGTCCTCTGCATCTTCTTTTTTGACTCCAACGACCTTCATGTCTTCCTTCACCATATCCATAAATCTCTTCTTTGGTCTTCCTCTAGGCCTTCTGCCTGGGAGTTCCAATCTCAGCATCCTACTGCCAATATACTCACTATCCCTCCTCTGTACATGTCCAAACCATCTCAATCTAGCCTCTCTGACTTTGTCTCCAAAACATCTTACGTGGGCTGTCCCTCTGATATACTCATTTCTGATCCTATCCATCCTCGTTACTCCCAGAGAGAACCTCAACATTTTCATCTCCGCTCCCTCTAGCTCTGCCTCCTGCCTTTAACTCAGCGCCACTGTTTCTAAGCCATACAACATCGCTGGCCTCACCACCGTCTTGTACACTTTTCCTTTCATTCTTGCTGACACTCTCCTATCGCACATCACACCGGACACTTTTCTCCAACCATTCCAGCCTGCCTGCACACGCTTCTTCACCTCTTTTCCACACTCTCCATTACTCTGGATTGTTGAGCCCAAGTACTTAAAATCCTCTACCTTCGTTATCGCTGTTCCCTGTAACATCACCGTTCCTCCTGGGTCCTTCTCATTCACACACATGGATTCTGATTTTCTGAGGCTAACCTTCATTCCCCTCCTTTCCAGGGCATACCTCCACCTCTCTAGATTTTCCTGCACTTGTTCTCTGCTCTCACTACAGATCACAATGTCATCTGCAAACATCATAGTCCATGGAGATTCTTGTCTCACCTCATCTGTCAGCCTGTCCATCACCATAGCAAACAAGAAGGGGCTCAGAGCTGACCCTTGATGCATTCCCACCTCCACCTTGAATTCGTCGGTCACGCCGACAGCACACCTCACCACTGTCTTACATCTCTCATACATGTCCTGCACTACTCTAACATACTTCTCTGCCACTCCAGACTTCCTCATGCAATACCACAGTTCTTCTCTTGGCACCTTGTCATATGCTTTTTCCAGATCCACAAGGCACAATGCATTTCCCTCTGACCTTCTCTATAATGGTTTAATTAATAAATATGTTAATAAAATGGTTTAATATGTAAATAAAAGGTTTAAATAGTTTAATAAATAATTTTCTTTTACTTTTAACACATATTTCATACAAAATTGGTGTACTTTTATCGTTTTTAAAGGGTTTATCCAGTCCAAAGACTGGAGCCTTGGAACGAATTAGGCGTTTAACATGTAAACTGCAACCCCTACTTACGAAATCCTCGCTATACGACATTGGCTCTGGAACGAATGAATTTCGTAAGTTGGGGGCCGACTGTAATGATTTTTAATCTCAGCAAATTCAGACTAATCAGATTGTGCCATTCCCATATATTGTACACTAATAAGTGATATCATCCTCTTTCCCTACATGTAGTTCACATTTTACACCAAATTTCTTATGACTCATAGGTCAGTATTACAATGGCGTCATGGAAAATAAAAGACACTGATGAACTTTATCCCTTACAGTTCACTATACATCTCTTTACCATCTTCTCCAATCTGCCAATGGAAAAATTAACAATTAAACTGGTAACTTGTACTTTTAGAAGACTTGACAAATCTTTACAATGACTGCATTCTCAAGAGACAAGAGACCCCCGAAGTGAATGGCACTACAATAATTACCACTAAGTCCAAGAGAAAATCTCAGAATTGGTTTAGGCTCAATATTATCATCACTGTGGGTCTGGGGGGATCTGAAAAGATTAATTAGCTTGAGGATGTGGTGTATGAGCTTACAAATGAAACCACATGAAGAGCAGCTCTTATGAACACCACAACCATCCCAATAAAAAGGATCTGTAAAGCATGCAGATTTTTTCAAAACCTCAAAAAAACTACCGCAGTTAATGTAGGCGCTCACGGTGTCAAATCCAAAGTTAAACATCATTAACCTCAGACACCCCAGGATGAAAAATATTGGCAGCCAGGCAGAGCTGTGCTCAAATGTTGCACATGACTCTACAAGTGGAAACTTCAAAGAAAACAAAACACCAAAAGACATGGACACAAAGCTGTCATCAACAAAGTAATCAAATCAATTTTAAAATTTTTATATATTATATATATATATATATATATATATATATATATATATATATACACACATACATACATACATAAAATAAAAATGTTAAAAATGTGTACAACCACTATCCGAGGTACGACGCACGCGAGTTACGACCACCCGTACTTACAACCACATCTAGCAGATGCCTATTATGAGTTTACCGTATACGTCTGGCAGTGCAGCGCATAAGATAGTTGAGGCAGCACAGCATCCCAGCATCTCACACTCACAGCATTCTACCACTACACTCAGTGAGTAGATACTGTCGCAATAACATCTCTTTTACAGTACAATTTTACATTCATTTACTGTACACCGTTACCATGGCCCCCAAGAGGAAATCTAATTCATCAGATGGTAATTCTACCAAGAAAGCAAGCAAGGAAGGCACTGTCGTTGGAGACAAAGTTGAAAGTGAGATCTCCGTCTCTCTCACTCCACGGTGTCTACAATTTTGAAGGACATGGACTGCATTAAGGACGCAGTGAAAACAGCAGCCCCAATTAAGTCAACTATCATCACAAAACAGTGTGAAGGACCGATTGCAGAGATAGGCAAAGAAATGGGAACGTGATGTTGTGAGCAGTGCAAAGTAAGGCTACAAGTTTATTTCGCATGTTGAAAGAAGGTACAGGTGAAGAATACGCTTCACATGAATTCATAACGAATGCGGGGTGAATGGAATCTGACTTACGACTGGCTGGTTGGAACTGATCTAGGTCGTAACTCGGATAGTGACAGGATATGTAACAGCTTTCTGTTGGTTAGACCACTCTGGTTCTCAGCCCATCACACATTTTTATCTCTACATATTAATATATCAGTAATAGCCCAGCCCTGATCATGCTGCATGTAAATCACCAGCTTTGTTATTCAACCCAAATATCAGCTGAAGATTTTCTTTCCTCCTTTTGCTTTTCTTTGAATGACGCTTTGGGATGGCTGTAGTGTTCATAAGAGCTGCTCTTCATGTGGTTTCATTTGTACGCTCATATACCACATCCTCAAGCTAATGAATCGTTTCAGATCCCACCGGACCCACAGTGATGATAATATTGAGTGACACATCAACAAGATGCCTGACGTTTGACCCAGAAATCACGAGTTCGAACGCAGGTTGATGCCACAGCCATACGCTAAAATACACTCATCTCCCAGTCACTCATAGCAACTGCCAGCTAATCATGGGCGTCTGTGAGCTCGCTCGTATGAGGGGGTGGATAGTTAAAAAAGAGGAGAGTGGCTAGCGTTGTATGTCACTGAGGGAGTGTGTACATGCTTTCCCCCATCCCTGGTTGGTGGTGACTGTGTGATATGGAAGGCAATACCTGATGGGTGAAAATTGGATACGACCAAATTAGGGAGAAAATGGGGGGGGGATTAATAATATAATAAAAACAACTTTCTGTTGGATAAACCACTCTGGTTTTCAGCCCATCACACACACATGTTTATGAAATGTGTGATGGGCTGAGAACCGGAGTAATGTAACACACACAAACACAGATTCCCAAATGGCGCATCGACAGGATGCGTAACTATTCACCTGAAGATTGCAAGTTCGAATCCGGTTTAATGCCACAGCCATCGGTAACCAGAGGTCTATGGGAGCCAACTGGCTGAGCTCTCACGCTCACTTCCACATCACTCACAGCGATCGTCAGACAATCATGGGTGTCTGAGAGCTCATTTGTACGAGGCGGTGGACAGCATTTTCCTTTCAAGTGTGTTAGACCACCTCCCAATATGCATGCACCACAGTTTGAAAAAAGCCATGTCACGGAGGGGGAGGGCGTGTGCTTTCGCCCCTCCCTGGTTGGTGGTGGTTATTTGATAGGGAAGGCAATACTTAATAGGTGGGAATTGGATAGAACTAAATTAGGGAGAAAATAAGGGGGGGTCATTATATTCATTCATTCACTTTCTGTAACTGCTTAATCTTAATTAGGGATGCGGGCAGGCTAGCACCCATGCCAGCTGACTCTGGGCGAGGGCAGAGTACACCCTGGACAGCTCGCTAGGTCATCACAGAGCAGAAACACGCTGACGGCTATGGAGCCTTCTCTTGTTGATAGTTAGCATTGGTTCTTTTAAATGAACCTCACACCATAGACAGTGAGAGACATAGCCAGCATTTGATAACCCAGTTTGCTGCACTTTATATTATAATTAACCTATATATGCACTAATGTATATATATATATATATATATATATATATATATATATATATATATATACACACACACACACACACACACACACACACACATACATACACACAGACACACACACCATGTTCAACGTCATAAGCGCCCAGGGCGCTTAAAAAAATTGGAGTGGGTGAGCGCTTATTAAAATGTTACCAGCGGAGTGGAACGGTAAGTGCTTATTACCATAGAGGTGAAAAACATGAATAATAACAGAACAAAATGTTGCATGTTATTTTTGCTGAAAAGAAAAAGAAAAAAAGCATAATTAAAAAAAAAACTTAAATTCTCCCTCCCGGTGTTGTTCCTTTAAAAATCCCCCCCATGTAAAAATCGAGCCAATCAACACGAATGTCAACTTTAGCACATGGCACGTTGAAAAGCACATGGCCAGAAAGTCTTTAAATGTATGAAGTTAGTGAGCAGGAGAATCTGGTGAAAAATACTCGTCATCACTTTCTGATTAGTCCATATCTGGCTCATCGCTCCATTCATTCAGAGCATCCCATAGTTTTTTGTGGCAGTTTTTAATGGTTCATCTTGTTGGACATTTACCAAGAGAACACATCAAAATATTTTCCTGCTTTTTAAAGCACGACGGAACGATCAAATGTGTTATTACTGATGAACATTATAGACATTTCCCAGTGACAGGGGGCCTTGAAATACCATGTAAACTCACTTTTACAGGCAGTGAACGCCTCATTTGACCATTACAGAGACTGATTGAATAAAATTGGTAAGTTTTGATCTACCATTTTGCTCCTTCAACTCAACTTTAGCACATGACATGTTGAACCAATCAACACAAAGGTCAACTTTAGCACATGGCAGGTTGAAAAGCAAATGGCCAAGAACGTGTTTAAATTTATGAAGTTAGTCGTCATCACTTTCTGATCGGTCCATATCTGGCTCATTGCTCCAGTCATTCAGAGCATCCCATAGTTTTGCTGTAGCAGTTTCTAATGGTACATCTTATTGGACATTTACCAAGAGAACACGGCAAAATAATTCCCTGCTTTTAAAGCACAGCAGAACAATCAAATGTGTTGTTACTGATGAACATTAAATGTAGACATTCCCCAGTGGCAGGAGAACCTCACCTTACAAAAGACCCAACAAAAAATCCAAGTTACAAAACGCATTTACCTAAAATTTCTGTCTCTGGATACGAAAAGAATTCACGTGCCATCTCAAAAATTCAAACAATGCGTGAGTTGCTCTATCATGAGCTATGTCCCAACACCCTGCCCCGCTGGCCTCCCATTGGCTATTATGGAGCTGTATCTCCATAATACCCATGATGCTTTTTGTGTGCCTTCAACCCATTGTTCGTCACGGAGATGCAGCTCCCTCCCATTGGCTATTATGGAGCTGCATCTCCATTATACCCATGATGCTTCTAGTGTGCCTTCGACCCATTGTTCGTCACGGAGTTCTACCACGTGTATAGGACAGAGTTACTGTTGGTTCGTGAGTTTTTCGAGTGTGCTAATTACAACTTTATTTTTTGGCTCAGGCTTTTAACCTTGCATAAACATTTGTAAGATTATAACTCTGCTAAGAAGACATGGTCAACACACACACACACACACACACACACACACACACAAACACACACAAACACACACGCGAGATTCCCAGTGAAAGTGATTCCCGGTGCGAGTGAAAAGAAGAAGCGGGCTCATGGCAAACCTGTCTACCATCAGTAAGATATTGAAGCAGAAGGAGGACTTAGAAGGTATAGTTTTACAATTTTTCAAGGGTTTAAGGGGTAGTATTGGGGGCCTTGAAACGAATCAGGCCTTTTACATGTAAAATGCGGCTCAACTTAGAAAAAAAAAAAAAAATCAGGTTACGAAAGCACTTCTGGAGGTACCACTTCTGGAGGTAAGGTGAGGTACCACTGTCTATCTAACAACTTTCTATTGGTTTATTGACTCCGTTTCTCAACCCATCACACATTAAACCAAAGTGTAGAGCTTAATTCCAACTTATATATTAAAAAAAAAATCAGAAAAAGCACAGACAAGTCTGTCTAAATAAAACCATGTCAGCCTAAAGTTTCTGTGCCATAATGGGTTTGAAAAAAAGTAAGTCCTTCACTACTCCTTTAAAAAAAAAAAAAAAAAAAAAAAAAAAAAAAAAGTATGAATCCGTATCCTTCGTTGAACTTTAACATGTTCTTGTTTGCCAGCACTAGTCCTTCAGAACTTCGTTCTGCCTGAGCTGTGTTCCTGATCATGCTCGCGTGGCCCCTTAAGCCCGAGCAACCGAAAACTCGCTTAACAATAATTTTCGAGTGAAGCCCACAAACTTCGCTCGGTCAGTCTGTCAGTCAGTCCTGGTGGTGCCCAGCTCAGGCAGCACAGAATATACTTTGCACCTTAACTTCCTGCACGGCCTTTTCTACTCCGGCATGACAGCAAATATAACCAAAAATAACCGAGTGGTTATTCTAATGTGTCGTGTCATAAATCTGGACCGTAAAAAAACAAGATTTTCAGCATGAGTTCTGCTGTATTATCGCTCTGCTTTGGAAGAGCAGCATAAATTTCATTCACCACAAATATCATCTCCAGAAACAATAAGCAGTTACTTTCTGCAGTTAATAAAATAGGACAAACCAGATAATCAGCACTGGTATGTGAGAATCTCAGCAAATAAAGCATGCCTTTGCTTTTTGTGTGAGTCATGAGTCGATAAATTATCGATTGGCCTCGCTCAAAAAAAAAAAAAAAAAGCTTCAGATTTCACCCAATCAGATTTTGTGCGTTGTTCAATAAATGCAACACCGCTGATTTAGCAACTTTGTGCTTGCCATGGACCAACACTCTAAAAGAAGTCTGTACTATTTCAGTTGAACAGGAGCAGAAGCTGGAGCACTAAAACTACTGCCTCCTCCGCTGTGTAAGCCCTCCCCCCATCCTCCCGATGTGCCTTATAACACACCACCGGCTGGAAGATATAACCCAATAAAAAGCCCATCCATTCAGCTCAGTCGATAGACAGGTTCCTCTCCTGCAGCTTGCAGGTTAGATGGAGGGCAGAGCTGTTGGCGCGGTGCCATGGACGTAACTTTGTTTCCTCGCCTGATCATACGCAACTGGAAGTGTCAGGCATTTTTCCAAGGTCAGGATAAGGTCATGCATCCTTGCAACCTTTGGACTGACACTCTATTCCTTGAACCAAGAGCTTTTTTGTTTCAGTGCAGTATTTAAAACAACCAACGGCCAGTACACAAAAACACTGGAATTCATTCACAGTGAGGAAATGATAAGTGAATCAGCCTACGCTGGGGAAGAATTTGGCTCAGAGAGCTCACAGAATTAACACAGTAAGGATAAATCATCAGCGCTATTATTTCAATCAGCAGAGAATGATGTCATTCACATTCGCATCTGAGAGACAGACACATATCAGTTAATTGGCGATTTGGTTTGGTTTCACATGGTACTTAATTAAGTGAACCAAAGATCGGGTGGGGGACAGTCGTGGAGAGACATGCCGGCACGGTAGCGTAGTGATTATCACATCCACCTCACAGCAAGAAGATCCTGGTTTTGAGTCCCGTGCATGGTTGTTTATGTGCAGAGTTAACATGTTCTCCCAATTCTAGCGGTGGTTTACTCTGGCTACTCCGGTTTCTTCCCACCATTGAAAAACAGGCACACTAAGCTAACTGGCTGTTCCAAATTGGCCCAGGTATGAATGAGTGCGAATGAATGTGTTTGTGTGTGTTGGCCCTGCAATAGTCTGGCGAGCTGTTCAGAGTGTACCCTGTCTTTGCATAAAGTCAACTGGGATACTCACAGCTTCCCTACAACCTTAGTAGGAGTTAGCAGTTTAACAAATAAGTGAGAATGTGAGTGCCCCATGCCCCCAGAGGTACCCCTACTTTCTCATCAATGCAAATTCCATGTGGATATGCAGCGTGGATGCGGAAAACATTTTTTTCCTCATCCTCCTCCCTTCAAAAAGCATGATTCTGCAACAACAGCTGGGGTGAAGATACACCACCTTTTACATCTTAAAAAAAAAAAAAAAAAACTATGATCAACATGAGCATCGTATGGTTCCACCAGTGCTTGCCGATGTTCACACATTGCTCACATTGGTTCACGGCAGTGGTCCCACGTTGCCACGTGGAAATGACAAGCTTTCAGTTTATCCGCAAAAATGCCAGGGCAAAATCGAACATGTTAGAAATTACCACGAGTGAGCTGCAGAAGGCTGTGCTATTACCAGTTCTCTGGGGCAATTTGTGATACATGCAATACCAATCACACATGGAAGTGTTTCCACGGGTCAAGCTGTGAGAAAGGGGAGTATGCATATACTCTAGTTTGAAAAGAGTGCTCTAGACCATGCTGTTATATGAAAATAATCCACTTTGATGTAGTAATGGTAACAGGATCACACCACCGTGCCATGAACTCACTCCTATATTCACTGATCAGAAATATGGCAAAAGGTCTAGTCTGTGTAGCAACGCCAGAACAAACCCAGATGACTTAAATGTCCAGAACACAGTACCTATTTTACCATACTACAGCTCTGTCCGTTTACTACAAAACAAAAAGGCTGCAACCCAGAACACACAACAACAACACATATCGTTCAATTCCTGTATTTGGATCGATTCAGGATCGAACCACTCTCTCATCTTAGCGAGTTCACTTGGAACTGAACATGCACCACATCATGTGACTGCTGTATTCGACACAAACAAACAGCAAACAGTGGAGGTGGGAAAAATCTCCAGGATTTCATTCAAACAGAATAAACATACTTTGAGCTATCCTGTCAGATGGTTTAAAAGTTTTCAGACAGACAGGATTTGTTCCCTTAGATACCAGTCATGCATTAGAAGAAAAACTCTAGGAAATATCATCCTGTGTTTTCTGACACAGGACACAATTCCCTGTTCAGGATCCGACAGATGACTCAGCTGCATATCAGATGATCCAAATGCACCAAATGCTGCTTGGAAACTCCAAAGTTGTCAGAGATAACACAAAGACAAAATATTCACATGGAAGGAAAAAAGAAACCTTTTTCGACTTAAAGAAAGAACCCCCTCATGAATACTTCTTGCCGTCATTACACATGCGGTTAGCGAGCTGGCAAGCAAAGTGATTATGTGAACATATAGTAAAGGCTGTTTGACTCTACATTAACATCACAGTCAGGATGAGTTTTCTCCCTCATTAGCATCGTTGCTGGTGACGTTTGTCGTGTAATATATCTCGGCAGTTTTTTCAGTCGTTCTCACATGCAACCAGTTCGTTGATGTGAAGGCTTTCATGGTCCTATTTGTCACGGACCCCATCCATGCAGAAGATCAGGGGCTGCTAGATCAAAGTTCACAGGAAGAGTGGTCAGTAAAAATGAGATTATGGCTCCCGAGTGGTGCATGACAAGGTGCCCAACTATCAACATCGCGAGTTTGAACCCAGGTTGATGCCACAGCCACGAAATACGCTAAAATACACTGACTTCCCTGTCACTCACAGGGACGTCCGTGAGCTCATTTGTATGAGGATGCGGATAGCACTTTCCCTCGAAGTGTATTAAGCTGCACACAAATTCACATGCGCAGCAGTCCATAAAGAGGTGGATGGTTGTGGTGCATGTCATGGAAGAGGCATGTACAGGGTTATACCGGTCCCTGGTTAATGGTAGTCCTATGATCAGGAAGAATCAGGATACTTTATTTATCCTGGAGGAAATTGTGTAAGACTTGCAATACTTGAGTGGGTAGCCATGGAATACAGCTAAGTTTATGGGAGAAAATGGGGGGGGGGGGTCAAAAAAACACAAATTTAAAAAAAGCATCATGAATTGTATCGACAAAATGTTGCATGTACAGACAGGACAGGGCAGTTTAGTTCAGCACTGAGCACCAAGGTGCAAGCCACTGTTCGCTAATACTGCTCTGCACCAGCAATACTTTTCTGTGTCTTAGAAAGGTTACTGTTTAAACACTGTAGTGTCAGCAAGGAGTTCACTGCTAGCAGCATAACTCAGAACCCAACACAAAACGAGTTCAGTAAAATGTTCCATGATGGTCCCGATTTTGAAATATTTAAAATACTCCATAAAATATTTAGGTTTATCATGTCGGAGTCAAGGCAAAAAAAACAACAATAAATAAAACATGTCTTGTTCACGAGTGAGGGAAGGGGAGGGGGAGATTGACAGGAGGATCGCTGTAGCCTCTGCTGTAAAGTGGAGCTTGGACCGGTCCATCGTGGTGAAGAGTGAGCTGAGCCACAAAACAAATCTCTTGATTTACCAGTCGATCTATGTTATAACCCTCACCTATGGTCACGAGCTTTGGGTAGTAACCAAAAGAACAGGATCGAGAAACAAGCGTCTGAAATGAGCGTCCTTTGTCAGGTGGTAGGATCTCCCTTAGAGATAGGGTGAGAAGCTGAGCCATCATGGGGGGGGGGGCTTGAAGTAGAACCACTGCTCCTCCACATTGAGAGGAGCTCGTTGAAGTGGATCTGGCGTCTGGTTAGAACTCCCGAACGCCTCCCTGGTGTGGTGTTTCGGGCATGTCCAACCAAGAAGAAACCCCGGGGTCAACCTATAACACACTGGGGAGACTGTCTCTCAGATGGTCTAGGAACGCCTTGGTGTGCCCACAGAAGAGCTGGAGAAAGTGACGTCTGGACCTCATTGCTTAGACTGCTGCCCCCGCCAAGTCTGGATTAAGATAATGATGATGATTAAAACACGCTCTTATACACAATCGGGGAGGGGTTGTTAATCCATGTATCCTCAATGCTATTTCCACCAACTATTACAACTACAACATTAAGCCTGGATGAGAAAACAATAGCCATATGTCCCATCAATGCACGTTTCAATAGCAATAAGATCCCCGTTCAATAAAATGTTTGATAGTTGCACTTAAATGCAGTCAATGCAAACCACCAGGAAAGTGCATATCGATTTTGAAAAAGTATGAACAAACCCCACGGGTGCTCCCTTCATTGCTTATAAACAACCCAACACATCCTTTGATAAGGGTGCGTGTTTTGGGTGGCACGCAAATAGCCATTTAAGAGGTGCAATAAATCAACGTTGTACACAACAAGAGAAACATCATGGAATGGAAAAACAACTGGGGTTTCCACACATGTCTGAAATAAACTTCAGGTGTCAAAGCAATGACATTATCTGCAGTCAGAGCTGGACGATACTGACAAAAATGTCGTATCATGATATAATTTATTTCATATACCAATTATTTCTACAACACAATGTAAAAATCAAAGTATGAACTAAAATAAATAAATAACTCTATTTATGTAAATAGTGTCTGGAATGATAGAAATTAGCACCTGTGGCTGTTTCACGCATCAGTAGAAGGTGGCGCAAGGAGAGGCGGAGTTATTCAGGCAGTCGTGCAGCTCTACCCAAAATAACCCAAAGCCCAGTTGAATCCCAAATAAAGCACGTGGCTTGTAACAACTATATAAACTATAACGCATAACAAGAAATTATAAACCTTTTGCTATCTTCATTTATCGTATCCGAAGTAATAAGTGTCTGATCCAATAAGCCCCCCCCCAAATGGTTTGATCTTACCTCTAATAACTGCCCATGTGTACTGGGAGCAAAATGGTAGATCAAACTTACCAATTTTATTCAATCAGTCTCTGTAACCATAAACTGAGGCATTCACTGCCTGTAAAAGTGAGTTTACACGGTATTTCAAGATCTCCTGCCATTGGGGAATGTCTACAATGTTCATCAGTAACAACACATTTGTAGGAAAAAATTTTTTGCAGTGTTCTCTTGGTAAATGTCCAACAACCGATGGACCATTAGAAACTGCTACAGCAAAACTATGAGATGCTCTTAATGAATGGAGCGATGAGGCAGATATGGACCTATCAGAAAGTGATGAGTATTTTTCACCTGATTCTCCTGCTCACTAATTCATAAATTTAAAGACGTTCCTGGATATGTGCTTTTGTTTATGTTCCTGTTGATTGGTTCAAAGTGCCATGTGCTAAAGTTGCTCGATTTTACTTCTGGGAAAATATTTCAAGGAACAGTACCGGGAGGGAAAATTTAAGGTTTTTTTTTTTTTTTTTTTTTTTGCCGTTTTCTGTTTATTTTCAGCTCTCGTGTAAGTAGTTTGGTTGATACCACAAAATGAATAACACAAATACCAGTAAAACTCTTTTATTGTTCTGTTATTATTCTTGTTTTCCACCTCAATGATAATAAGCACTTACTGTTCCACTCTGCTGGTAATTTTAATAAGCGTCCACCCACTCCAATTTTTAAAGCGCCCTGGAAGCTTATCAAGTTGAATATGGTGTGTGTGTCACACATACACATATACACATATACAGACGCTACCCTATTTACAAACATCCGGACATATGAACAGGGCTGTCCGGAGGTCGAAAGTGTTTGCGCAAACAGAGTGGCTTTAAGTTAGATTTTGTATTGCGCACCTATTCTGTATGCCTATTCTGTAAACCTATTCTATTTAGTGTATCACTCTGCCCACTACGTCGTTTGTTATAACAACACTATACAGAGAGAGAGAGAGAGAGAGAGAGAGAGATTGTACACAGTACAAACTCATATAGGTTACTTATACAAGCTTTAAACATACGTTCCCCTCTAAAGAACGCCCTGTAACGACTTACGAACAAATTCATCTAACGAACGGCCGTTAGAAACGAATCTTGTTCGTAAGTTGGGTAGCGTCTGTATACATAATTATCATATTGCTCAGTCCGATCTGCAGCAACAAAACTGATTTAATGCACGAATTCAAATGGGAGTGAAATTAGTTCCACTCACATAGACTAGAATTTGTTCTGTTCCTGCTTCTCGGTAAATCAGAAAGTTGTCCATCGATGACGATCACAGGCTTCAAGTATTTACCGTTTTATGTCATACAAAACTTTTTCCTTGCAAAAACCAAAAGGTACACTCATCTGCCGACTCCTCCCATCTCCTGACCCGTTTAATCCTAGTACAGTTGCAAAGAGGATGAGGTCTATCTCGGCTAACACGGAGTGAAGGTGGGGCACACAATTACTCACCCCAGTGCCACTCCAGTATAACATATGCTATATTATTTTTTCAGCCTGATCAAACCACTTTAATACTAGAACAATGTTTAAGTTACAAATGCACCAGGTAACAAAATCAGAATTTAAATAGCTAAGAAGAGGGTAAGATAAATATAATAATTATACTGTGTTGTAAATATGATTAAACAAACCTCAAACAGAGGGCGGTACTGACGGCAGTTCCAAACGGCACTGAACTGTCAAAATATGACAGCGGCTCTGCAAAACAGCCTCACGCGGTGGGGGGTTTGAAGGCAGTCAAGCAGTTTAAAATGACAACGATGTGGCAAAACAATTGTGAATGGTAGGTGAAAACAGACTGTAATAAGCTTGCAATTGAATGTGGTTCAGAAAAGTGGTAAAAAGTAATAACATGGCAGTGAGACGATGACACACGGTTTCAGAACCACAGTGAAATTTCCAACATTTTGAAAATCCTGCAGTTTATGGTGGTCGGGGTCGTTCAACACCGAACATCGTCACAACACTGGGGTCCTACCCCCTTTAGGACTGCACCAAACCATGGTCAGAACCACCCCTGTGTGAGGGCCACTCTATGCACTCGGAATTTTTTCACATGTTAGAACATACAGTGCTATGCAAATATTTTTGCCCCTGACCAAAACCCTCATTTTGTTCTTTTTAGCCATTCTGAAGTGGACTTGCTGGTGTGCTTCAGGATCATTGTCTTACTGCAGAACCCAGGTGTGCTTTAGCTTGAGGTCTCGAACTGATGGACGAACATTATTTGCCAGGATTTCTTGGTCGCGAGCAGAATTCATGGTTCTATCACTCATGACAAGTCGCCCAGGTCCTGAGGCAGCAAAGCAGGCTCAGATCATCACACATCCACCACCATGTTTCACTGTTGGCACAATGTTCTTTTTATCAAATGCAGTGTTCCTGTTGTGCCAGATGTAACGGGATTCATTTTCCCCAAAAAGTTCAACTTTTGTTTCATCAGTCCAGAGGACATTTTCCCCAAAAGCTTTGGGAATGCTCAAGATGATTCTTGGCAAAAGTGAGTCGTACCTTGATATTCTTTTTTGTCAACAGTGGCTTTAGCCTTGAAACTCTTCCATGGATGCCATTTTTGCTATATGTCTTTCTGATCATGGACTCATGTACATTGACATTAACTGAGACAAGTGAAGCTTGTAGTTGGTCAGAAGTGGTTTTTGAATCCTTTGTGTCTGCGCTGTGCTTTTGGAGTAATTTTGGTAGGTCGGCCACTCATGTGAAGGGTCACCACTGTGCCATGGCTTCTCCATTTATGGATAATGGCTCTGACAGTGGTCCGCTGGAGTCCAAAAGATTTACCAATGACTGTATCCTTTCCCCAGACTGAGACATCTCTATAATCTTCTTTCTTGTTTGCTCATGAAGCTCACTGGATCACGGCATGATGATGTGTGGTCAGTATGGCCTACCTCACCTTGTCAGACAGGTTTTATGTTAGGGATCTCCTGATTGGAAATGTCTGGCAGCAATCAGGCCTGTGTGTGGCTATGAAATTGAACTCAGTGTTTCCCAATAATGGAATTAATCACAATTATCTCACCTTTAAACAAGAAGGCACTTACTTTTTCAGAGGTTCATGTAGGTTTGGATAGGATTTTTCTCATAAATAAAATCACAACAGGAAAACTGCATTTTTTGAATACGTGGGTTATCTTTGTGTAATGTTTAAATTTGTTAGAAAAAGTTAAGTGTAACAAAGGTGCAAAAAAGTTTTTTAAAAAAAAACTCACTTTTGCACAGCACTGTATACATAAATGTACCACACAAACCCCTTACACAGGATCAACTTTAGATCTGGTACAGAATTGCGGTGAGCCATAAAAGTCTAAACGAGTTTTAATGAATCCATAAAATCCACGCAGATTCTGCTCGTAGTTCGCTGGTGTGAAAACGCTTAGCACTGTTTACGACACAGTGAGAGCAGAGTGTTTAATTAGTTCTTTAATCAAATCTGAGCATAAAATCTGAAACAGTCAGAACACGGTGAAGAACAGAAAAAGAGAACCAACAGCTGCTTTCTGGGCTTTTCTGAAACCGAGTGATCCACCACAATCATTCCTGAATTAAAATGACAATAAACAGTGATCCAACATTCCAGAACATTACTCTATCTTGATGTCTGTCCACACACACACACACACCAAGCTCTTCTCTCAGAACGCTCGCAATGAACTCTCAGCTTCGTTCCAGTCAAGCAGCTGAACTGTGAGGGCCTCGGCAAAAATGACAAGCCTCACTGAGCCACAGGTGCACCCAGATGTGGTTTAGTAATTATTTTGTTCCATTTCTATCATCTCTCTCTATATATACACCTCACTATATACACAGACGAGTGATTGCAAATCAATACAGTTTCTTCCTGGATGACTCCACCCTCCATCCACAGGGCATTAGGACTCACTGAGTGGTTTGATATAGATGCAACTAATGCAAAGTTCATCACCAATTAAAGGGGCAGTGGTGGTCTAGTGAATAGGGCGCAGGATCGCTGATCCTGAGGTTGGGGGTTCGAGTCCCCACAGGGTTGTCACTGTCCCCCCAGTGCAGCTAAGTGGGGTATCAAAGGCGGGCCATGTCTCTCAGTGTCTATGGTGTGAGGCATGTAAAAGAACCATTGCTGACTTTCGTAAAGAGTAGGCTGCAAAGCTGTTGGCGTGTTTCTGTCCCTTGCTAAAGGGTTGTGACAGGAAGGGCATCCGACGTAAAAACCTATGCCAAATCAAATGTGCGAATCAGATGATTCACTGTATCGACTCCCGAGAAAGGGAAAAAGCCAAAAGAGAAGAAGATCAGCAATGATTAACAGTCACCGGCTCAAAGCAAAGAAGGTCATGGGTTCGGACCCTTGGCTCGGGTGTTTCTGTGTGGAGTGTGCATGTCCTCCTTGTGCTTGTGTGGGTTTCCTCCGAGTACTCCAGTTTCTTCCCATAGTCCATTAGGCTAACTGGCTGTTCCAAATCGCACACAAGTGCAAGAGTGAGCATGAAGGGTTTACTGTCTGTGATGGTCTGGTGAGCTTTTCGGAGAGTTATTAGTTATGGGTGAGATAGTCTCCAGCCTCCCTGCAACCCTATGAGGATTGAACGGATTGGCAAATGGGTAAGTGAGTCAGTGCGATCGCAATGAACTTTGTCAAAAGACTCAGTGCAGTAGAGAATCCCAGGACACGTCTCCACTTCCTCATTTATACATGTCAAACACAGTAACTACAGACTTTTTCATTCTTACATTTGTTTTTTCTTCTTATCTGGATTATCCAGACTCAGTGCTCCCACTGGATGCCACACTCAACCTGTTGTCGTGGTCACAAGATTTAGTTGGCCTTCTTAAGTCACACCTCCAGCCTCAATGTAAATGGGTCTTCAGTAAATCCAGAAAGAGCAAAGAGTTGGAGCCACTTTAGAACCCATTTTCCTGGGCGAGAATGGGTTAGTTGGCTGTCAGAAGGTGAAGAACAGGTTCGAAATTAACCAAAGGTTACAAAAAAGAGCCTGAAACCACATAGAAGGAAAAGTAAACAAATTCACTAATTTAATACTGAATAAGGCCCGTAAAATGTCGCAAGCACATGGATCTCGGGGAACTAGTTATATAACCTTATACTGTATTTAATTATGCTCACAGGTTCCTTCGTGGAGTTCACATGTTCTCCCTGTGCTTGTGTGGGTTTCCTCCAACAGTCGAAAGACAGATATTAAGACTAACTGGCTGTATAGAACAGATTATTTACTTTCTGGGGGATTTTAATTATTATCTTGAAGATGGTGGATTAAAAAAAAGTATCTGGTGAGGGATTGTTTTATAACTTGTATAATAGGAACTTGTCTTATAGATATTCTGCAACATTAAATATATCCATTCACAGATGAAAAAAATTCTACTGGTTGTGTGTTGTTCAGTAATCCATTTGTAAATCAGTGACAAATTGCATGACATGTCTTCTGAAGTGCTTTCAGAGGAAAATAATTAACTTCTGTGTAGTCACAGCAATTATTTTCCTATTAACAGCATTCGAAGTCACGATTTATTTCTTACTAGTACAATGTATTCTGCTGTAAGGAGAGAAAGCGCTTATGCAGTACTGTATTTAGATAACAGGCTTCTTTCTTTCTTGGCAAATCTGAAAGGGTTTTTGGGATGATTATTTTTCCATGCAGACTTGGCAACCCTGCTTGGTGACTATAGTTCATCAACACCATTAATAATCTTGTTTTTTCCTGCTACTGCCCTTACCAGTTTCTTCACAAGCAACCCCCCCCCCACACACACACACACACACACACACATTCATGGTGACAGTGATGATGGGATTATAATTATGGTGACAGTGATGATGAGGTTGATGGTGATAGTGATGATTATGGTGGCAACGATAGTGATGATGACTATGGTGACAGGATGACAAAGATGATGGTGATTTTGGTTATGTTTATAGTGATGTTGATTATGGTGCCAGTAATGATGGTGTTGATAGTGATGTTGACTATGGTGATAGTGATGATGGTGATTAAGATTATGGTGAGGAAGATAGTGATGAAGATGTTTATAGTGATGTTGATTATGGTGACAGTGATGATGATGATGATGATGGTGATTATTATGGTGACAGTGATAATGAAGATGATGATGTGACTATGATTATGGTGACAGTGATGATGATGTTGACTATGGTGATAGTGATGATGGTGATTAAGATTATGGTGACAGTGATGATGTATGGTGATGATGATTATGGTGGCAGTGCTGATGAGTGTTTATGGTGAGGAAGATAGTGATGAAGATGTTTATAGTGATGTTGATTATGGTGACAGTGATGATGATGATGATGGTGTTGATTATGGTGACAGTGATAATGAAGATGATAATGGTGACTATGATTATGGTGACAGTGATGATGATGTTGACTATGGTGGCCGTGATGATGATGATGATGATGATGATGACAGTGATTATGAGTAGTGACAGTGATGAAGAGGATGACATGAAGATGGTGTTGATGTTGATTATGATGACAGTGATGATTACTGGCAGTGATTATGATGACAGTGATGATGTTGATGAAGACAGTGACATTACAGTGACAATGATAATGAGTGTTGATAGTGATGATGATGGTCACCACCATGATGATAATGGTAATGATGATAATAGTGACAGTGATGATGGCGCTGCTTATGGTGAGAGTGATGAAGATCGTGATGATGATGGTAATAATAATAATAATAATAGTGACAGTGATTATGAAGATAATGATGAGTGTTGATGGTGATGAAGGTAGATGATGATGATGATGGTAATGATAATACAGTAGTGGCAGTTATAGTGATGATGATGGTAGTTGCGCAGAGACCTTTTCAGAGATCTGCAGATATTGCTATTTTACACATCAGACTGCAAACTCAAAAAAAAGCGAGAAAAGAGATTATGTGATTCATCTTTTAGCTGCAACACTGTGAACCGCTACTGTTAGCGGTAGCATTCTGTCGAGAAAGGGCAGGACACAGAGCATCGCTATGCACCTGAACAGCTCTGTCATTAGGTTTACCAGTCAATACGAGGTCAACCCCATTTAAAGGTGTAAAACAAACATATTTCACCCAAACTATCCACATTACAGTGGGACACATAAGATGCTTTTTCCCTTTAAATCCTGACTAAAACGCGAGAGGAGATAAAACTACCGATTTATTAGCATGTTAGCCAAACCGCTAGCTTCTCTGTCAGGATGAGAGATAGTTAGCTAGTTAGCACAGTTAGCAAGCTGAGGTGAAACATCCATGGAACCCGGTGAAACAAAAATAAACACCACAAAAAACACCAAACAACGTTTTTTTTTAATTACATCGAAAAGGTTACTTACATTCTCCGTGTCCCGCTCGTTAACGGTTGGTAATGGCGTTCTGGTCGACATTTTGTCTTTTTCAGGCCTCAGAGAAGGGACGAGAGATGCGAGGGGGGGGGGAAAGGAAGAAAAAATGCCACCGCGTTTACACCGGCATGCCCGGCCTGAGTGCTAAAATGGCAGTAGCTATCCGTAGTGGAGCACAACGAGATCCCAGTCGAGCCGACATGAGCTGCATGGGAGAGAGAGAGAGAATAAAAAGAAAGGAGGGGGGGGGGGAGGATGCGCTGCGCTGCTTCCCTTCCAGGTGAAACTGCGGAGCGCGCAGAGGATGCACGCGAGGAGGAGCGCACGCGCACACACACACACTTACACATAAACAAACAAACAACCACTGTGAGGAGCTGCTACGACTGACAGGATTATTAATGCAGCTAATAAAAGCTTTTACTCGACCTTCCCTGAGAACTAACCTTCAGGAAATATTGATATATTAATAATGATAGTTATATATTATTTTTTTTTATTAAAAAAATAAAAAATAACAAAAACACCAAAGTTGTTATCTTCATGAGGACCTACCAGATGTCCCCACAAGGTCAGAACAACCAAATATTATTCTATTCACACGTTTCTCAACCCGTTTAATAGTAATATTGCCATCTTAGCCAACTCTGAGGCGAAGGCAGGGTATACCCTGAACAGCTCAATAGACCATCACAGGGCTAGTTCTCTCTCTCTCACACACACACACACACACACACACACACACACACACACACACTTACACATAAACAAACAAACAAACACTGTGAGGAGCTGCTACTAATGCAGCTAATAAAAGCTTTTACTCGACCTTCCCTGAGAACTAACCTTCAGGAAATATTGATATATTAATAATGATAGTGATATATTATTATTATTTTTTTAAATAAAAAATAACTAAAATACACCAAAGTTGTTATCTTCATGAGGACCTACCAGATGTCCCCACAAGGTCAGAACAACCAAATATTATTCTATTCACACGTTTCTCAACCCGTTTAATAGTAATATTGCCATCTTAGCCAACTCTGAGGCGAAGGCAGGGTATACCCTGAACAGCTCAATAGACCATCACAGGGCTAGTTCTCTCACACACACACACACACACACACACTTGAGGGCAAGTTCATACAGCCAGTTAGCCTTATGTGCATGTCTGTGGACTTCTGAAGGAAACCAGAGTACCCATGCAAGCACAGTGAGGAGAAAATTCGAACCTGGGACCTTCTTGCCATAGGACAAGTAAACTAACCATTACATTGCAGAACTCATTTGCCAAATCTCTTGATCCTAACATTGTCACAGGGAGCCATGAGCCTATCTCAGCCGACACGGGACAAAGGTGAGGGTACACCCTAAACAGCTCATTAGACCATCACAGTGCCAGCACAATCATTCGCACTCACTCCTAGGGGTAATTTAGAACAGCCATTTAGTCTATTGTGCATGTCCTTGGACTATGGGAGACAACCAGAGTCTTCTTCTTCTTCTTTTCCTTTCGGCTTTTCCCTTTTTCGGGTGTCTTGCCCCAGCGAATCATCGCATGTTTGATTTGGCAGAGGTTTTTACGTCGGATGTCCTTCCTGACACAACCCTTTAGCAAGGGACAGAAACACGCTGACTGCTATGCAGCCTACGTTTGACGAAAGTCAGCAATGGTTCTTTTACATGAACCTCTCACCATAGACAGTGAGAGACATGGCCGACCTCTAATAATCCAGTTAGCTGCACTGAGGGGGACAGTGACAACCTTGTGGAGAGTGGAACTCGAACCCCCAACCTTAGGATCAGCAGTCCAGCGTCCTTTACCACCAGGCCACCACTGCCCCAAACCACCACTGGGAGAAAACCAGAGTACCCAGAGAAAATCCATGCAAGCAGGGAGAACATACAACCTGCAACATCTATGCCAAGCAGGAGACTCAAACCCAGGACCTTCTAGCTGTAGGGAGGTGAATGTGCTAACCACGATGCCACCATGCTGCCCACTTTTCACTCAATCATTTGTCAAACGGTATAATCCTAAAAGGGTCTGAGGGTGGTCGGTGCCTATCTCAGCCGTCACCGTTTGGAATAGCCAGTTAGCCTAATGAGCATGTCTTTGGACTATGGGAAGACACTGGAGCACACAGTGGAAACCCAGGAAAGCTCGGTGGGGGGTGGTTGTATGGTTCTAAGTTGTGGTGAGGCGCTTACTATGTATGCCTCACAGAAAGACAGTCCTGGGTTCAAGTCATGGCCTCAGTTTCTGTGTCGGATTTGAATGTTCTGTTGAAGGATGTGTGGGTTTTCTCTAGGTATACTGATTTCCTCCAACAGTCGAAAGACATTAATTGGTTGTTCCAACTTGCCCCAGGTGTGGATTTGAGTGGAAATTTGTGTTGGCCCTGTGAGGCTCTGATAAGGCTGTATCCTGCCTTTCCCCGGTGTCGGTAAAGATAGGTTCCAGCCTCTACTCTGTGAAAAGTAAGAGGTTTGGCAGAAAAGTGAGAGTGCATAGCACGAGCCACAGTCTCTGATCTGATAAATCCAGTTGGGGACAATGTCCATAAACAGGTACTGTAGTCTGTTGGGTTTTTTATGCCTGAGGCCTAGTGGCCCATCAGGCCGATGCTTATTCCCGGTTTCTGTAGCGTGAGGCTACCAGGAGTTCAACTCCTCCTGGAGGAGTTGCTAGTCCATCACAGGTTACCTTCCCAGTATATTTTTACTGGTACCCATTTATACTGCTGGGTAGACAGACAGAGGCACATTTGTGGTTAAGACCTTGAACAGGGGTCTAACTGGGATTCGAACACACAACCTCCTGATCATAAGCCCAGCACCCTAACCCACCGGCCCCACATATAAACTTATTTTACATATATATATATATATATATATATATATATATATATATATATATATATATATATAGATATATACAAAAATAAAAGGACAGGACAAAGACTTTCTATTGAAACTCCATTTATCACTACAGATCTGTTTCGAGGGGTGGTGAAACCATCCTCTCTCTTCAGGTGATTATAGAAGAATCATAGAATTATAGAATTCTTCTATAATCACCTGAAGAGAGAGGATGGTTTCACCACCCCTCGAAACAGATCTGTAGTGATAAATGGAGTTTCAATAGAAAGTCTTTGTCCTGTCCTTTTATTTTTGTTTATTTGCTCTACCAAAAAGTATTGAGCACTCTCCTACGGAAGGATCTACTCAGAAAATCCCCTATATATATATATATATTACAGTATACTGTATTATAAATACAGATTTAATCATGAACAGGGTAAAACAAATTCTATACTTTGCCATCAAACAACTCTTCTTTGCAGAGATGATTCATTATAAGCCGCAGCTCAACCCTTGTGGGTCATGATCTCCCTCTAGCGGTGAGAAACAGTAAAATGTGAATGTGAACAGTGGATTCTGTTGCTATATGGAAGTTTGTACTACTGTATCAGACCAGTACTACTGTATAATATTAACATAATTATAGTGTAAAAAAATCACATTGCATCATATTTGGTATTTATAATGTGCATTCTATTTGAGTATTTGGTGTTTTTGACCTGTTGCTTTGTTGGCTGTGGCATAGCAGTGACATGTACCTGAATGTTTTTTTTTTTTTTCATGCTGGTCAAGTATTGATAAAACACTAAATACAAACTCAAGATAATTCTTGAGATCAGTGGATAAGGGGTGGCATGGTGGCGTTATAGTTAGAACCTACATCTCACTGCAAGAAGATCCTGTTCCCAGCAAAAGCGTTTTTGTGTGGGGTTTGCATGTTAAGATAAAATAATTAAGATAATCTTTATCAATGCCCTACAGTTATGGAATAGCCTTCCAGCTAATGTTCGGGACTCAGACATAGCCTTTTATTAGGTAAAGGAGCAGATCTGGGGGTCTTGGGCATAGAGAGTTCTGGTAAACTGTGATGTTGGGATGCTCCCCCACTCAACATGCTCACCCAGGTCCATCGACAGTGGGGTGGCTGATTGCCCAGCAGCACAGAGTGCCCTCATATCTGTCTTCCTTCTGGTTCTTTTATAGTTTATAGTTTTAGTTATGCTGCCATAGCCAGTAATGCCGGAGTCCCTGCTGCACTCAGCATTAATAAAATCTTCTATTTATTTCCATTACATTATTATGATTAAACCTAACAACCTCTCTCTCTCTCTCTCTCTCTTTCTCTCTCTCTCGATTGAGGGACACATTCTCCTTCTGGGATGCAGGTGATCCTGATCCTTCTGCTTCCTGAGTCCTGTAGTCTGTCCTGGTGTGCTGATGCTGAATGGAGTCCTCATCTTGGAACCCCTCCCTTCTCGCTGATGAAGACCTAAATGGACCAAGATGTGCACTAACAGACTGTGAACATGACTTTTCACTGCTAGTGATGTAAACTTTTTCCCACAACTATTTCGGACTTACAGTTGTATAACTGTGTACCATATAACCAACCAACTAAGAAGAGTTCAAGGTGGAGGTGGGACTGCATCAAGAGTCAGCTCTGAGTCCCTTCTTGTTTGCTATGGTGATGGACAGGCTAACGGATGAGGTTAGACAAGAATGCCTATAGACTATGATGTTTGCAGATGACATTGTGATCTGTAGTGAGAGCAGAGAACAATTGGAATAAAATCTAGAGAGGTGGAGGTATGCCCTGGAAAGGAGAGAAATGAAGGTGAGCCTCAGTCAGACAGAATACATGCGTGTGAATGAGAACGACCCAAGAGGAATGGTGAGGTTACAGGGAGCAGAGATAAAGAAGGTGGAGGATTTTAAGTACTTAAGCTCAACAATCCAGAGCAATGGAGAGTGTGGAAAAGAGGTGAAGAAGCGTGTGCAGGCAGGTCGGAATGGTTGGAGAAAAGTGTCCGATGTGATGTGTGATGGGAAGGTATCGGCAAGAATTGAAAGCAAAAAAGTGTACAAGACGGTGATGAGGCCAGCGATGTTGTATGGTTTAGAAACAGTGGCCCTGAGGAAAAGACAGGATGCAGAGCTGGCGGTAGCAGAGATGAAAATGTTGAGGTTCTCTTTGGGAGGAACGAGGATGGATAGGATGAGGAATGAGTACATCAGATGAGTACATCAGAGGGACAGCACATGGAAAATGTTTTGGAGACAACGTCAGAGAGGCTAGATTAAGATGGTTTGGACATGTACAGAGGAGGGATAGTGAATATATTGGTAGTAGGATGCTGAGGTTGGAACTAGCAGGAAGAAGGCCTAGTGGAACACCAAAGAGAAGATTTATAGATGTGGTGAAGGAGGACATGAAGGTCGTTAGTGTTAAAGAAGATGCAGAGGATAGGGTGAGATGGAGGCAGATCATTTGCTGTGGCGACTCCTGAAGGGAACAGCCGAAAGGAAAAGAAAAAGAAGTCATATAACCAACCGGACTGCATTTTGGACTGTAATGAATTTATCATATACAGTATATGGCTTGTATTATGGTTTCACCAAAATGAGGATGGGTTTCCTTGTTGGGCCTGGTTCCTCTCAAGGACTTCTGAGGGCGTTTTCCCCTTGCCATTGTCGCTGTCGGCTTGCTCATTCCGGATGTGTGGGGTTATAGAGGAAATGCTTAAATTCAATTACACTTTATACGCCCCTACTTTCACTGTTTTACTGTGTAAAGCTGCTTCGCGACAATGTCAATTGTAAAAAGCGCTGAACAAATAAAATGTAATTGAATTGGAATGAATTACCGTCAGCAGCAATTTCAAAATGCACAAAAGACAACTAAGGCACTATATCAATCTCTCTCACTCTCTCTCTTCCTCTACACACACACACACACACACACACACACACCACACATACATATGTTCTATACAGTATATGCAAACCATATTCACACAAGTACAGCCATACACAGAAGGGTGCATGATATGTCAATGGTGCATGGTGTGTACAGCTTTTTAAGTTATAAGGTACATGGTGCTGAAATGTTATGATGTTCGAGACCTGCTCTAAACATGAGTACAGTATTGCGCTGTCCAGGAGGATGGTGTGAGTGATGTTTATTCAGTCAGTGTGTGTGACGGTGGTGGTGGGGGGGTTGCACATTTACGAGCTTGTGGGTAAAAACTGTTCTTGAGTTTGTTAGTTTTTGTTTGTAGTGCCCTGTTCCTTTTTCTAGAGGGGAGAAAAGGGGGCGTACAGAGTGTGGGGTCCCTGATAATTCCACTGGTTCTCTTCTGAAATCTGTCAATGTAAATGTCACTGGAGGGGGCGTAGTGTAGTTTCAATTACCTGCTCTGCTGTCTCCACCACACTTCCTGTCCTCTGCAGTACAACTGTTGAACTACACTGTACAGCAGTAGGTCAGGAGGCTCTCAATGGCAGAGAGGTAAAAGTTCATCAGTTAGGGTCAGGGAAGACGGGCGCAGAGCTTTCTGAGGAAGTGCATCCTTTGTTGTGCTTTACTCACCTGGTGGGAGATGTTTGTTGTCCAGGTGAAGTCGAACTGGTCTTGTTGAATTTGATGTTTTTGTTGCTAGTGTGAGTTGAGGAAGAGTTGTGTGTAAATAGGGAGAAGAGGAGGGGCCTTAGAACACGCCCCTGTGGTGTTCTGGTCTTCAGGATGAGAGTGGAGGCAATTTGGTTTCCTATCTAGATGTTTTGAGGTCTATTGCTGAGAAAGTCCAGTGTCTGGGGGAACAGTAATCTCCCTCTGCCCAGGTTGTCCAACTTCTGAACCAGTTTGTGTGGTAGGACTGTATTAAAAGTGGAGCTGAAGTTTGCAAACAGCTTGGAACACCTGGGCAAGCTCAATCAGCCGAAGATGTTTCAAGAGGCCGTTACATTTCCGACCGTCCAAGAAAAAACAATTGAAGTAGTCAATCGCAGAGATACCGAACACAAATGAACTAAGTTTTATTCATTCATTCATTTTCTGAGCCGATTAATCCTAATTCAGGTTGTAGGGAGCCCCATCTCAGCCGACTGTGGGCAAGGGCAGAGTACACCCTGGACAGTTCGCCAGGCCATCGCAAGGCAGGAACACACTGACAGCTATGCCACCTCGTGACGAAAGTCAGCAATGGTTCTTTTACAGCATCTCACCATAGACAGTGAGAGACACGGCCGACCTTTGATAACCCAGTGAACTGCACTGGGCGGGACAGCAGTGAAAACCTGTTGATACTGGGGTTTGAACCCCCAACCTTGGGATCGGTAATCCAGCACCTTCCAGCCACCCCTGCCCCCCGAACAAGTTCATTCATTCATTAATTTTCTGAATCGCTTAATTCTAACTGGGGTCACCAGGAGGCTTGCACCTATGTCAGCCAACTCTGGGCAAGGGCTCAACATGCCATCGCAGGGCAGAAACATGCTGATGGCTATGCAGATACTCTTGATGAAAGTTAGCAATGGTTCTTTTACATGAACCTCTCACAATAGACAGTCAGAGACATGGCCGGCTTTTGATCGCCCAGTTAGCTGCACTGGGGGATGAACTAAGTTGGGGGAAAAGAAAAAAAAAAAATTGCCTAATGTGCCCTGCTTGACCGATTATCCCTTCTCCGGAATTTCAAAACAGGAACCCATTTGCGCAACCGACCATTCATCTCAAATTCCAAGTCTTGAACGTGGAATATATATATATATATATATATATAATTTTTTTTTTTTTTTTTTAATAAAGAGAAAGAACTGGAATCTTTGTAAAAGTTGACCCTTTATTATATTAGCATATTATATGCCAGTTTCTGTGGCTCACATTTTTTTGGTAATTTTTTCAAATTGTTATTAAAAAACAAACAAACAAACAAAAAAACCCACAAAGCAACAAGTTTATATCTGTAACAGTGATTGAAAAGCACAGTTAACTAATAAAAAACAACTATAAAATAAACCATAAAAAGCTAGCGCTTTCAGTGTACACTAAGGCTATCCTTCATTTTACAGGCACTTAAGCTCAAATTTGATGACATCATCAACCTGTAGCTATGTATATACATCCTTTCAATGCTTTTTTTTTAATTCGGCTTTCCTCGGGATATATATATATATAAAAAAGAAAATGAGCTAAGAAAACACAATGAATATAAACAGTACCTTTCTGTACAGTACAAACAATACAAACGTCTATAATACAAAAAGGTAAAACCGATCAGTGCATGGTAATAACAGTCTATATAACAAATGCACTTGGTGTAAGAATACAAGTTCTCTTCCTACTCGATGAGAAGAGATGAAATGATACTTATTTCCACTAACGTAGCTTTTTCTTTAATTTTTTAAAACATCTGCACAAGCCTCACACACATGAGCTGGGATAATAGGTAAAAAAGGACACACACCCATACACACATGCACACACAATCACACACACACACACACACACACTCTGGTTTCTCCTTTCAAACGATGGGACTGAGGCTTCTGAAGAGCTAAAGACTATGATTTGAAAGCCCTAGCAAACATCACACCCCACCCCCACCCCCCCATCACACTTTGCTCTCAGAGGGAAGATTGCTGAGGGCAGTGACAATATCACTGAAAGATACCCTGTCTTTAGGACTGGACGCCCAACAGCGGAGCATCAGCTTGTAGATACGAGATGGACAGCCGTGCGGAGGAGACAGCTTCAGCTTCCCTTCCTGAAGACCTGGAGTATACAGTGAAACAAAGGCTTTTAGGAGAGTCGTCGTCATCGGCCATAAGGGAGCGGCTGTTCCCAAATCTGTCAGAGGTTCACTTTCCTGCTTCACAGTAAACACATCTTTGCTTGATCAAAACATCTTAAACTTACAGTCGATAGGGAGATGTTGGTCACCAGAGAGATAGCAACGGATGACAGTGATCTAAATTGGTGGCTCTCGGTAATGTGCAGCGAGGCACAGTGAATTGTGCAGTGAATTTCGAAGAACCCACAGTGTTTCATACAGGCTCGTGAAATACTGATTTTAAATGACATTGTTTTTAATTAGCAAGACCGTAAGTGTGTGCGCAATATTCTTGCTGAATAAGCTTTTCTTATGGACTTGTTCTGTGTATAGGACAATATAACTGGTAGAAATCCTCCCATTACCAATACAGTGGTACCTTACCTTACCATCTTCCAAAATTTTTTGTCTCTGTATACGAAACAAGTTCTCCTTACGAAACGCGTCATTCAAACATTGAAACATGCCATTCAAACATTCAAACAATGCACGTTTCATTGACTATCTCCCAATATCCCCCCCCGCTGGCCTCCCATTGTCTATCTTCCAACATCCCACCCCGCTGTCCTCCCATTGGCTAGGAGGGCTGATGCAACTCCCTCATATTGGCTATCTCCCAACATCCCGCTCCACTGGCCTCCCATTGGCTAGGAGGAATGACGCAGCTCCCTCCCATTGGCTATTATGGAGCTGCATCTCCCATAATGCTTTTCGTGTAAAGGACAGTGTTACTGTTGTTTCATGAGTTTTTGAGTGTGCTCATTGCTTTATTTTTTGACTCAGGCTTTTAACCTCCCATAAATATTTGTAAAATGATAACTCTGCTAAGATGACATGGTCAACACACACACACACACACACACACACGTGCGCGCAAGTGAAAAGAAGAAGCGGGCTCGTGGCATGCGGTTGAGTGATATCGCAAAGGAATACGGCCAAACCCGTCTACCATCGGTACGATATTGAAGCAGAAGGAGGTCTTAACAGGTATGCTTTTATAATTTTTCAAGAGTTTCGGGGGTAGTTTTGGGGGCCTTGGAACGAATCACATGTTTTATATGTAAAATGCGGTTCAATTTATGAAAAATCCAGGTGAAGAAAAAGGCCCTGGAACGGATTAATTTCGTAAGGTGAGGTACCACTGTATATGATAATGTATGTAGCCTTAGCAAGTGTCCTACATGTCTGCTGGGTTTGAAGAGATTCAGAGAAAATCTGCAGGAGGAGTTAATTGATTTCAGAAGGAGGCACATACGGGCACTGTAAAACTCACTAGCTCAAGGACAGTAACTCTGGTTTAAAAAAGTCAACCAGTCAAAATTATATGATGTGTATCTTTAGTGTGTGTCCAACATGTCTGCCAAGTTTGAAAAAATTCCTAGAAAAGCTGTGGAATGAGGTGATTTATAAAAGATTTCTGTATGGACGGACAGCACCACCTCACCCTCTTGATCAGAGCTCACCCATAGTGTAGCGGGGGGAAAAAACCCAGATAATCTAAAAATAAACTGCTAAATAGGCCACTAGGGGCACTGTAATTCAGCATATTCTGACACTTTTTTTGTTGATATTCTGATATACTATACTTGGGGTCACCCGCAGAGCAGCAGAGCATTTGGGGGTTAGGTGCCTTGCTCAAGGGCACTTCAGCCACTAATGTGGAGGATGGGAAGGTGCAGCGCCCCTTTAGGCTAAGGTTGCTCCCTTGTGAGTGCATTCATAATTGAACATGCGTTAATAATGAAGAAAAGTTTTATTTTACTTCTTAGTTTAGTCGAATAGTGTTCATGATGTGCACACTACATTGGACAGATTTTTCTGTGATTAATACACTTTTGACCTTGGTAATAATAGACTCTGAAGAAATAAATTAGACAAGATCATACTTGGACTTCTTTCTGTAATAGTAATAGTAGTAGTAGTAGTAGTAGTAGTAATAATAATAATAATAATAATACAGTGGGACCTTGACTTACAAGTGTCTTTCATAACAAATGTTCCATGATACGAGTTTTGATCCCAAAAAAATCTGCCCCATCCAACGAGCAAAATTTTGATTTACAAGTTCTACTGGGGAAATGGCTTTTCCGGGCCGATTAGCCTCGTATTCTTCCGTGTGTATTCCTCTGCGCTCAAAGAATGGCTTCTGCAGTGCTTCTCAGTTATTTTCTGTGATGGCCCTACAGGAAGAAAAAAAAAACATTTCATGCCCCCCAGCGCCCTGCATGCAGTAAACTGCACTTCATATAGTTTGCTCGGTGCTTTTTCCCTACACCATAGGGAACACAGTGAGAGTGCCACTCTCACTCTCAAAAGCATGTTCCCCAGGGTCACACCCCTCCCTCAGCCCCACTATTTGAGAAGTACTGGCCTTGTGGGAGCTCGTCACGTGCCTTTCCTCGCTGGCATTCGTAGCGAGCACATGCACAAAATAGTCCTCCTCCTCTGATACGCACCACCTCATACCTGCCCACGTGACAGTTTCGTGTCTATGTGACATCTTTGCCGCATTCGATGACCGGAATGGTTAGTTGACTTATTGTTTATTCTTGTTTTATTATTATTTATTATTAATTATTATTAATGTTAACGTACATGTATTATTATTACAAAATATTTATTGTTTTTACATGTTTATCTTTAATATATTAGGTCAAATATACGTGTTTGTGTCAGGTTATATGAGTTTGGGAGGGGGTTGGAACGGATTGATTGGTTTTCTGTTATTTCCTATGGGAATTTGTGTTTTATCTAACGAACATTTTGACGTACGAGATTGCTCTCGGAACGGATTAAATTCGTAAATCAAGGTACCACTGTAATAATAATAATATTAATAATAATAATAATAATAATGATAATAATATTCTCCTACCTTCCAGGACCTTGTCATCAGCAAGGTCAGCATAGGGCATCTCTCCGAAGCTGAAAACCTCCCACATGAGTACAGCGAAAGACCACACATCCGTCTTAGTGGAGAAGTCGTCCTCAAACACGGACTCGGATGGTAGCCAGCGCAGAGGGATCCAGGCCTGACGGTAATGGTAATACTCACTACAGACAAATCCAAAAGCATTCACAGTAAGTCTTTAATCATAAAGAATGTCATAATAGCATTTACAATATTCACTGCTGCAGATCTAGACAAATAATCTGGATAAGCAAAAAAAGTGACACTGCATTTAAGAACATTAATGAATCAGTTGATACAGATTTTAGCCCGACATCACTGTGTATACACGCAAGTGATCATTGTGTACATGTGTATGATCTACAGGTGTGTGCACGTCTATGTGCACCTGTTGTAGACGTCTTTGCTGAGGCCAAGTGCGGACACCTTGACCTGCCTCTTGGCACTGATGAGGCAGTTGCGTGCAGCCAGGTCCCTGTGGACAAAGCGCTGATTGGAGAGGTGCTCCATTCCCCGAGCAACCTGCACACACACTGACACCTGGGAATAGACAAACACACACATACACACACACACACACACACACACACACACACACACACACACACACACACACACACACACACAGTGTGTGTTCACTTCTGTATGTATATAAATCAAAGATTTCAAGAAGAACCTTGCAGGAACATGTGAACTTGTTCGATACGAATCAAATATTTGTGAGCTTTAGTCACCGGGTTTACCTTCTGCTTGGTGCTGAGTGGGTGCACTTTCGCTTTCTCATCTTTACTTTTGGAGCTTTTTAGGTACTGTTTCAGGTCACCCTGCGGTGGAGAAAAAGGGATTAGATGTGTTTTAAGAAGGAAATCAAAAGAAGAAGAAGAAAAAACATGATAGGGATCCCTCACTTTCTGCTGTTAATGGGGACCGAGGACAATGCCGGTTTTCATGAAGTAGGTTCGACCCCCTGACTGACATATACATACATGTATATGTGTCAGTCAGGGGTCGAACCTACTTCACGAAAATCGGCGGTTATAAGTATTATTAGTATTTATAGCGTTGACTATGTATTTATTGATATTATATACACATATACGTACGTGTATATGTGTATATAATATCAATAAATACATATTCAACACTATAAATTCTTATAATAACAATTTAACATTCAAAAATAATGGGGCAGTGGTGGTCTAGTGGTATAGGGCACTGGATCGCTGATCCAAAACGTTGGGGGTTCGAGTCCCACTCTGCACAAGTTTGTCACTGCCCCGTGGAGCCAACTGGGTTATCAAAGACCGGCCATGTCTCTCACTGTCTATGGTGTGAGGCATGTAAAATAACCATTGCTGACTTTCGACAAGAGTCGGCTGCAAAGCCGTCAGCGTGTTTCCGCCCTGCGATGGCCTGGCGAGCTGTCCAGGGTGTACTCTGCCCTCGCCCGAAGTTGGCTGGGATGGGCGCCAGCCTCCCCGTGACCCAAGTTAGGATTAAGCGGGTACAGAAAATGATGAACATTCAAAAATAATGCATAAGATGTAAATAAAATATAAATACACACACATGCAGACGTGCACCTCACATAAAAATGTAAGTAGTTTTGTAGGGGGGTTTTGGGTTGTTTTTTGTTTGGGTTTTTTTTTTTTTTTTCCATAATTGGCCTTGTTTTGTGGCATTTTCTTTAACAGTTCCCCTATTTTCCCTTAATTTACTTTTTTTCCCCCCGATAAATATTTTTGGAGCCAGTGGTGTAGTGGTTAGAGTGTTGGGCTCATGATCGGGAGTTCAAATCCCACCAAGACCCCCACTGTGCTAAGACCCCTGGGCAAGGTCTCAATCACAAGTGTGCCTCTGTTCACCCAGCAGTATAAATGTTCATCATCAGTTCATTTTCTGTAACCGCTTAATCCTAATTAGGGTCACGGGGAGGCTGGCACCCATCCCAGCCAACTTCGGGCGAGGGCAGAGTACACCCTGGACAGCTCGCCAGGCCATCGCAGGGTGGAAACACGCTGACGGCTTTGCAGCCTACTCTTGTCGAAAGTCAGTAATGGTTCTTTTACATGCCTCGCACCACAGACAGTGAGAGACATGGCCCGCCTTTGATAACCCAGTTAGCTGCACTGGGGAGGACAGTGACAACCTTGTGGAGAGTGGGAATCGAACCCCCAACCTTTGAATCAGCGATCCAGCGCCCTATACCACTAGACCACCACTGCCTTGCAGTATAAATGGGTACCAGTAAAATATACTGGGAAGGTAACCTGCGATGGACTAGCGCCCCATCCAGGAGGAGTTCAACTCCTGATTGCTTCACGCTAAGGAAACCGGGGATAAGCACCAGCCTGATGAGCCGCTAGGCTCGGGTATAAAAAAAAAAACCAAACAAACAGTTAATCAATCAAAAAATCAAAAAAAATATTTTTGAAAAACCCTCAATGCACTGAAGCCGCAGAAGCTGAAGCACGAAGTCGCGAGGGATCACTGGACTTCAGCTCACAGGCCACTCTAATGAATGTCTTCCAGTATTTATTGATAATTGAAATAATTCATTAATTCATTATTTATACCACTTAATCCTAATTAGGGTGGTGGGGAGGCTGGCGCCCATCTCAGGCGACTCTGGGCGATGGCAGACACACTGGACAGCTTGCCAGAAACACGCTGACGGCTGTGCAGCTCCTCTTTTTGAAGGTCAGCAATGGTTCTTTTACATGAACCTCTCACCACATACAGTGAGAGACAGGGCCAGCCTTTGATAATCCAGTTAGCTGCAATGGGGGGGACAGTGACAACCTGTCAAGAGTAGGACTTGAACCCCCAACCTTATGATCAGTAGTCCAGCATGCTACCACCGGGCCGCCACTGCCCCGAAATGAAATCAATGTAAAATAATTAATAATACTAATAACAACAATAACAATACTACTACTACTACTACTACTAATAATAATAATACTAATACTACTACTACTACTAATAATAATCTTCGGCGGGGGGGGCACGGGGGTGTCATGGGTAGCAAGTCCGTCTCGCAGCAAGAAGGCCCTGGATTCGATTCCCAGCTCAGAGGTTTCTGTGTGGGGTTTGCATGTTATCCCCGTGCTTGTGTGGGGTTTCCTCCTGGTACTCTGGTTTCCTCCCGCAGTCCAAAACCATGCACAGTAGGTTAAATGGCTGTTCCAAATCACCCCTAGGTTTGTGAATGAATGGTTGTGTGAGTGTCGGCCCTGCGATAGCGTGGCGAGCTGTCCAGTGTGTACCCCGCCCTCACCTAGTATCGGCTGCGGTTAACACCAACCTACCCGCGATCCCAATTAGGATGAAGCAGTTCAGAAAATGAATGAATGAATAAT
Source organism: Plotosus lineatus (assembly GCA_024760905.1). Lineage (NCBI taxonomy): Eukaryota > Metazoa > Chordata > Actinopteri > Siluriformes > Plotosidae > Plotosus > Plotosus lineatus. Next base: position 44,461,959 of record CM045737.1, on the reverse strand, counting down.
CTCTTGGTCTTTTCTTCGTCAATAATGGAATAAAACTAAGATCTAAGCGAACAGGCCTTGGTCGCCGTATATATCGTAAATAATTTGTTTAATGGGATTAAATGCTGGGGGGGGGATTTCACAACATCTGCACTCACCATATCAGCATATTCCAGGATCATGTAGTACGGCTCCACTTCTCTGCACATACCCAGCAGACGCGTGACGTTTGGGTGGCTGAGTTTCACAAACATCTCACATTCCCGACGGAAATCTGTCTGCACCTGTTCATCCCTGGCCTGGAGGCTCTTCACAAGGACCGCCATCTCTTCCTCCTCTGTACCAGTCTTCACTTTGGCCAGGAGCACCTCACCAAACTCTCCTTTACCTGAAGAAGAATGTGAGCACACCTGTTATAGATGAATACCTTCTGTGGAAACCTTCTGGCAGAACTGTTTCTCGTAGGAAAGGGTTTCAGGTAATACCCAGAGTAGTGATGGCCTGCAGGCTGGAGCGAGGGAACTGCAGCTTGTCCTGAGTACTGTTACGCTTGTTATTCCCAGTTGAAGGCATAGCGGTCAACGGCATATCCTCCTGAATCTCGGCTGTATTTTGGCCGTTCTGCTGCATAGCGCCCCCTGTGGGTGAAACCAGAAAACTTACGATCAAATAAAGACAAGGCATCTAATCTTATGCCTGCATTTTGTCGATATCACATCATGGGACAGCGCTGGTTGGTATCAACTACAAAATGTTGAAGTTTAAAACATATGACTGCACAAACAACAAACACAGAAACCACAGCTAACAGAATTCCTTCACATAAAGTAAAAGGATACCAATGGATGGGAGCAGCATCTCCATAAAAGTAACCAGTAAAATTTGGGTGCAACCGTGGCCTAATAGTTAGAGAAGTAGGTTTAGGACCTACGGGAAAGGAGAAATGTTTGGCGGAGAGCGAGTTGCACCTCCATCTTCATGGCTGAAGTGCCCTTGAGTAAGGCACCTAACCCCCAATTGGTGCAATGTATGACAGCCCACTGGTCCAAGTGTGTGTGCTCACTACGGACGGGTTGAAAGCAAAAGGCAATAATTTCCCTTGTGGAATTAATGCAGTGTGTGTGTGTGTGTGTGTGTGTGTGTGTGTGTGTGTGTGTGTGTGTGTGTGTGTGTGTGTGTGTGTGTGTGTGTGTGTGTGTGTGTGTGTGTGTGTGTGTGTGTGTGTATGGATTATTAAATAAAATACTGCACAACCCGGACCAAGGAGTTCATAATTTCATTCATTTATTTATTTATTTTTTGGAAAAATGTGTGTACCATTGAGACACTCCATCTCGGGCTCTTCTTTGTCCTGGTTCTCCTGCAGTCTCTTGGCTTTGCGTCTCTGCTTGCAGTAGAACATGAGACCGAGCACGACGATGATGTAAGCAACGGCCGCGCCCACGGAAAGCCCAACAGTCTGGATCATCTTGTAAGGGGCCCTCTCATCATCTGCCAGAGTGTGCTGCACTGGTTTTTCTACAATTGCATGCGCGCGCGCACACACACACACACACACACACACACACACACACACACACACATTTTAGACACTAAGACACTATGCTATTTTTATTTTCTTTAATTATAAATTATCACTTTGAGATTATTTTATATGTATATGTAGTGTGACACAGATTTTATAATCCCACTGTATTTCAGTCCCAGTGGAATTCCTCCTCCAAGTATGCTTGTTTTTTGAATCAAAGATGCCCAAACCAAGGACTGAGGGCCAAATATGACCCATTTTATGTGGCCTGCGAGAGCTTTTCAAAGAATATGACTATCGTACCTTCTTCACATCAACCATTACCATAAACGTCATTCATCATCCATTCACTAGGTGGCGACAACCTATTTTAAGTAGACTGTGAGTAATTCATGACTCAAATAAGTTGGCAGGCTAGCTCGATTTCAAACATTGAAATATCAAAATGTGTCAGAAGCAAACAGGAGCAGGGATAAATGGCAATCATATACTGTTCCTTTCCACACAAGATCCAATGCATTCCTCGCTGCCACTTAGTCATCATGCAGACAGTAGTGAGGACAGGCAAGTTTATATCTTATACCGATTTTAATCATTGATTGCACTTATTTTCATTAATCTAAGCAACTCTGCTGTGTTTATAAAGAATAAACAAAATACAGTGAGCCGTCGACTTACGACCTATGCAAGTTACGTCTGATCGACTTTACGACCGCAAAAGTGGTGAAGCATGATTCATGGCAGTGCAGTGCGAGTGTTGCGTACGACAGTTGTTTGCGCTGCCGGCAGCGCCAGCATCTTAAAAGCCCAAGCAGCAGATTATGCAGCTTCACTTTCTAACTGCTAAAAGCAAATCTATTCATCTACTTTCAATGCTACATCACTGTGGCGCGAAGCGGAGAGCCAATCCGTTCTGTGTGTGGGTGGGTTTGATACCTTGACACTCTAATTTTATTGGACGCACACGCTGCAGTGTTTATGTGACAGGAAGCGCATCCCAAGTTTTGGCAATCAGCTGGTGTGCAGGTTGAAGTTTTTCCATGTCTGTCCATTTGTGTTTGCTTGCCAGCTGTGTTTGGCCTCGTGGAAATGAGCTGATCAAAACGAGGGAAATTTATCTCTTTACTCAAAAACAACACTCGCAGTCTGTGGTAGTTGTTATAATCCAATAAAATTAGAGTTTGAAGGTATCGCACCCACCCACAACTGGAGTACAGAAAGGATTGACTCTCCGCTGCGCGCCACGGTGACGGTCGTAAAGTCGACGACTCACTGTATACTGGAATAACTGTCAGGGAATACTCTGGACAGCTTACCAGTCCATCAGAAGGCCAAAATACACATCCATTCAAACTCGCACTCACTCCCTGGGGCAAGCTGGAACAGCTAATTAGCCCAATAAACAGGTTTTGGGAGGTGGGAGGAAACTAGAGTACCCAGAGGAAACCCACACAAGAACCTGGGACTCAGACCAAAGACCTTTTTCGATGAGTCAGATATGCTCACCACGATGCCACTGTGCCACCCCTTTGTGAATATCTGATTCACATATTCGTATTAATTTAAAAATATAGACAATTTAAACAGTTCACCAACTACATTATTAACTATGTACCCTAGTGTGTCATGTCCTGCTGGGCCTTCTAATTAACTGGCCTTCTCTTATTGGCCCCTCCTTTGGTGCATATCAGTATTGCCACTCATCCGCCCGGTGCAGTGAAAGTAAAGGCGGCCCATTTCAGACAGGTGACCAATGAGAGCAGAGTATGCATGCATAAAAGAAAAGAAAGAACATAAATAGGAGGAGGAAGCCAAACAGGCTGTCCAGTGCTCATACTCATAAATCAAGTTTTCAAGGAGAGGTGGGGAAGAAGCTTTCAAAAGAACTGTGGAGGGGTTTTTTTGGATTAAAAAATGTATCTGTTGTTCACAAGGTTTGCTCAATGGTGACTCACCCACAACGTAGAGCTCTGCAGAAGTGTGCGCGATGTTACAGCTGTTCCCAGCGATGCAGGTGTAGCTGCCTGTGTCCTCTGTACTGATATCATGAATAACCAGAGAGCCATTGGGCATCATCTGGAACCTTTATCACACACACACACACACACACACACACACACACACACACACACACACACACACACACACACACACACACACACACCATGAGAATCAACTGGAGTAGTTTAAACTGAATTATTTTGTAGATTATTCACCAGTTCTAGGTAATCCATTTACTTGCAGAATGTAGGAACTGTTTTTTTTTTACCTGCTCTTGTTGGACTCGAGGAATTTGTCTTTCTTTTTCCACTGGATGATGGGTGATGGATCTCCCGTGGCTTGGCAGTGCAGTACAGCAGTGTGACCCTGATACACTGTAGTGTTCTCAGGCTGCAGTTTAAATCGCACGTACACTAAAAGAATCACCAGAAATGTTAATGTCCGACACAGGGTTGAGGGTCCGAGCATGCGGCAGAAGGAGACGGGCGTCACCAAAATGAGCAGCTTGCTGTATTTTATCCTGCTCTTTACACAACTACTTAAACTGATCCGCTTAATGCAATTTAATGTCGTGAGGAGGCCGGCGCCCATCTCAGCGAATCTAGACATGGGCAGAGTCCATCCTAGAAAGCTCGCCAGGCCATCGCAGGGCGGAAACACACACATGGCAACCCAATGGCCAACTCTTTACCAATGACAGTACCTAATGGTTCTTTTATACGTCTTTCACCACAGCAAGTGGCTGGAACCCAGTTAACTTTTAGTTTTTACATTTATACTTTTCAAAGTTTATTATAATATTTTATAGTTACATTTATATAATAAATATCAAAATGGTCTACTTCCAGAAATCCTCACCACTTCAGCCACCAGATGTTTTCTCTGTTAGATAAAAAGATCTTTTTCACAAGCACTTAATTATGTAGGATTGATCCTACTCGGATTGCGGGAAGGCACCTGTGGAAACACCCAGGATACACCCTGAACATTGCGTCACACACACACACACACACACACACACACACACACACACACACACACACACACACACACAGGCAGTTTGGAACAGTCAGTCAGTCTGATGTGAATGCCTTTGGACTGTCGGAGGAAACCAGAGGACCCAGAAGAAACCCACACAAGCACAGAGGAAAAAGTGCAAACTCCAAAAAGAACCACCCCCGCCAAGCCCGGGACTCAAACCCATAACCCTCTTGTTGTGAGGTGTACTTGTTAACCACTACACCACAGATTTTAATAATGATAATAAAATATTAATATCACAACTTTAACATCCGTCAGGTTAAAAACTGAGTTGGGGCTACATTTCTAATCCAAATGAGGGAGAAATGTTCTCGAAGATGAACATAAAACCTGTTTAAAAATCCCTGGTTATTTTTTAATGGAATATGTTAGAGGAATAATTCAGTTTTTTCACAGTGTATCAAGCCTGTGCATGAGGCTGTGCTGTACCTGCAACAGTGAGCTGGACCACAGCACTGATCTCTCCCTGCAGGCTGTTGGAGGCCACGCAGGTGTAGTTCCCTGCATCTGCTCGGGTCACTTTGGAGAAGTGGAGAGTGCCTCCATTCGGTTCCCCCAAAGGTGTGATCTTACTGCCGTCTGCAGGGGGCACCGCAAACATACACATTAGTCTTACTGATACAGACGCTCCCTAACTTACGTTTTAGTTCGGTTCCGGACAGCCGAACGTAAGTTGAAAAAAAAAAAAAAAGTAAGTTGTTACTGTATGTTCCAGTGACGTATGACGTTCATACTGTACTATACATCCATAAATACCATTACCGTATCTCATAAAACACCCCTAAATCAATTATTATAACCATACCATTATAAAATAATATCAAATATATCAAATAATATCAACATTAATTTCAAATAAATTAAATTCAAGCAAAATAATTTAAAATAGATAAATTTTAATCAAATTCATTCATCAAATATCAAATACGGTATCAAATATAACCTTTAACATTCTCTATGATGCGATTTTTCTGCTTGTAAATGGTTCCGATGGTCGATGGATGGTCACTTTACATGAAGCTGAGCCGAGTCACTTTACATGAAGCTTAAAATAGCCAATCAACACTTACAATATGTGAATCGCTCCGCCGAAAGTAGTTCACTTGCTTGTGCGCGGGTTATCCGGACTTCCGGTCTTTCAAGTGAGCAAGGGCGCTGTTGACTACTTGTTTAGTACTTAGCCTGCACTGATGTGAATCACCAGCAGAACGGAGAGTTCTTTCTTTTCTGGATTCGGGTTTTCGTTCATTTTACAACTCTCTTTGCTTAACTGAGTGTGCATGGTAGATGGCGCCGATCTGAGCAGATAGTTAATTCAGTCTTGGGAAACCCAGAAATTCCGGCATATGCCGGAAAACTTGCACACATGCTAGTAGGCTTACGCTTCTGACCAACCATATTTGCTTAGGGTTAGAAAAGTCTGCACAACAGTGTAAACACAAATATCACAGAGACGACGTCTTAAGACAAGGGTAACATGCAGTGAACTGGGAAGAAGGAGGGGCACGTCTGTCGTTTGTAAACAATGGACGCAGCGTCATTACGTCAGTGTACTACGTAGGTACGTCTTGTACTGCAGAGCACGCTAAACTCAATATTTGACATAATTTTTTTTGAGGGGGGAGGGGATTAAACGTAAAATCGAAAAAACGTAAAACATCCCTCCTTTGCCATGGAGATTCCTCAATGGAGGTGGGAAGTTAAAAAAAGTACAAATACTGTGTTACCTTATGTGTTATCTTTATATATGTTTTATATATATATGTTATATATATATATATATGTTAAATGTATGTTGTGTTATCTTATCTTATCTTATCTTACTGTATATAGGTAGAGTGCTTAGTTATCTGTACGTAGTCATATTTTGGAAGCTTTTTTTATTCATTCAAATCGCTTAATCCTATGGTTGCGGGGAGGCTGAAGCTTCTCTCCACCGTCTGGACAAGCGCAGTGCAAGTTCTGAAAAGCTTGTCTGACCAGACAAGGGCCAACACACACAGAACCATTCACAATCACACCTAGATAAAATTTGGAGCAGCCATGACTGTGGGAGGAAACCAGAGAACCTGAAGAAATCATAACCCAAGCAAGTAAATGCCACACAGAACCGCCCTCGCCGAACCCAAAACAGGAACCCGGGACTAAACATGATCCCATCATCAGACCATCACATACAAACAAATAGCTTGGAATGAATCCCATCACTATTGTAAGTGGCTCTAGATAAATACATCCATCATATGAATAAACAGAATGTAACTACTGAAAATGAATTGAAGACTCGGAGAAAAACTGCGATAAACATTCAGAAATGGATCCCCAGCTATAAAGAACTATATTTCAAAATGTACTCATGTTAGAACGGAAATAAGTATAACATGAACCGACGTAATGGCACAAAAGTAAGTGTGTGTGTGTGTGTGTGTGTGTGTGTGTGTGTGTGTGTGTGTGTGTGTGTGTGTGTGTGTGTGTGTGTGTGTGCGCGCGCGCGAGCGCCCGCAAAATGAATCCCAGACAATTTAAGAATCCAGAAGCCCTTGGACGGTTATAACAGAACAGA
>CM045737.1:44432347-44452347 GCA_024760905.1 Plotosus lineatus | reverse complement strand
GTGACTCTAGCGTAGGCATTTACTCTTCCTGCTTCATTTTTACTCTCGCAGTTGTACATAAGGCCATCATACACTTCCACACTGTTGATGCGTAGGGTTCCATTGCGGAATAACATGAACCGTGAATCCTATCACACACACACACACACACACACACACACACACACACACACACACACACACACACACACACACACACACACAAACACACACACACACAAACAAAATCAATGTGCATCACAATTTAAAGTTTTTTTTTGTTTGTTTATCATTATTCAGAACAAATAAAATTGCTGCAACAATTGAAACAAATCCACTGAGAGTTTAGTTCAAGCGCACTTCCTGTGGAGAAACTTTCAGTCGATATGCATCTCCCTGGGCATCATTATGTCAAGAAATTTAGGCATATATATATTTTTTAATTCAGAGCTATACAGGCCAATATATGGAACATGTGATATTCGATACGAGATTATGGGATGCACAAGAAAATAATTAAAACTAAGACTGACAAGAAATCTGGTCTAAATACATTTGTGCCATTTAGCAGACATCCTTATTCGGATTGACTTGGTTATCATTTAAGGGCCTTGCCCGAGGGCCCAACACAGGTAGCATGATGGTTTGACTCCCCACCCTTCTGATTACTGATCCAGAGCCTTAACCACTGATCCACCGCTGATAAATGCAGAACACGAGTCTTGAGACTGAATAAGTGAAGCCTGTACACATGAACCCTGAAATGCTGCATGTCTAGTGAGACGCGTCTGATTAGAACATAAACATCTGCTTTAAATCCTTTTCTCTTCGGCATATAACAATAAGTAAAAGTAATGTCATTATTTTCTCTACTATCTGTAAATATTCTGCTGTAGGACATGGGAAACATAAAGCAATTAACTCTGTGACCTTGTCTTCCCACTCACCTCAGCAGTGACTGGCTGCATGTTGCGATACCATGTGACCTCAGGGCCTGGTGTGGCACGGGTGTAACAATGTAAATATCCAGTGTGCCCCTCTTCTAGCTGGCTCTCTGCATCCGGTTTCTGTACCCATTCAGGTGGAGCTGATGATTACATGATTAATACAACATTAAAAAAAAAAATCTGCAATACAAATAAATAAATTATACAAACAGGACACGTGTCATCTGATGGCGTTGTACTCACTGGCCACGGTGACTGTAAGTTCTTGTTTCTTTTGTCCAGCTTTATTCTGGGCGAAACATGTATAGATGCCTGAATCTTCGGCACGTGTTGGACTAAACACCAGATCCAAGCCATCCTGGAATATACGACCATCAGAGGGCAAACGCTGACCTTCTCGCTCCCACCACACCTCAGGCTCGGGATTTCCACGAGGAGGTCGACAAGACACCCGCTCCAGAGAGTTAGAGGTGAACACTAGGGACTGTAGATTCTGCATGTCATCAATTTCTGATAAAGGGAGAAGATATTGCAGACAGAGTGTTGCAGGTCAACAACAACAACATCATCTTTTTTGGCGTTTGGCAGTTACTGTTATCCAGAGTGCCTTTCATTTCTTTTTTAAAATTCAATATACAACTTGATGATAACAGAGATGCTCAGAAGGAGAATTGGTGGCATTGAGGTGTGAACATACAACCAACAACCTACAGCATACAACCAACAACATACAAACAACAAACAACAACATACAACCAACAACCTACAACCAACAACCTACAACATACAACATACAAACAACAACCAACAACCTACAACCAACAACATACAACCTACAACATGTAACATACAACCAACAACGTACAACATACAATGAACAACATACATACAACCAACAATCTACAATCAACAACATACAACATGTAACATACAACCAACAACCTATAACCAACAACCAACAACATACAAGCAACAATATACAACCAACAACCTACAGTACAACCTACAACATACAACCATCAACATACAACATACTACCAACAACATACAACCAACAACCTACAACATATAACCAACAACATACAACCAACAACATACAACATGTAACATACAACCAACAACCTGTAACATACAACCAACAACCTATAACCAACAACATACAAGCAACAATATACAACCAACAACCTACAAGATACAACCAACAACATATAACCAACAACCTACAGTACAACCTACAACATACAACCATCAACATACAACCAACAACATATAACCAACAACCTACAACATATAACCTACAACATACTAATGGTAACCTGCTAATTTGGTATTTTTAGTATCCAACAACCAACAATATACAACCAACAACTAATAACCAACAACATACCAACAACATACAACGAACAACCTACAACCAACAACATACAACCAACAACCTAAAACCTACAACATTCAACCAACCACCAACAAGCCTACAAAGTTGTTCCCTTCTTCTTCTTTTTTATTGTATATTACTTTATACTATTTATGTATCTATTTATTTATTTACTTATATAATATATATGTATGTGTGTATGTATGTATATGTATTATTGTATTGTATATGTATCTATTTTGCACCCCCTACTGATGGTACCTCAAGAGCCTGTAACAGTGAATTTCTCCATTGTGAGATTAATAAAGCTGCATCTTATCTTAACAACATACAACTTACAACCTACAGCCTACAACATACAACCTACAACATACAACTACAACATACAACAACAACAGGGTGAGAAGAGAGGTGGCTAGAATATGTGACATAGTTAAAACACGTGTTTTAACAATAACCAATAACCAATAGTGGTGCAAGCCCTGTTCACAATCACAAGCAACCCGTAGAAACATCTAATTAAGATTAGCTCTGAAAGATAATTGATTTCTGCTGAAAGATGTAGCTTTTATGTTGCTCTTACAAACTTTTCCAGATGAACCAACACTGGAAAATGGTTAAACCAAGAATTTCTCCCCCAAAGGCTCAGTATAAATAAATGGACCGTTAACAATTCACACACGGCTGGTTCTGCTTATGCAACTCCAAAGATAAATGTAAAGGTGTACGGGACAGTTAAATACGTTTTTGGAGCTGTGAACTAAATCATTACGACGATGAAACACACCAGTGTTGGTGTCAAAAATCGCCATTTTTACGCTTTAAAAATGTATATGAAACCCAAGCGTCTCATCATAATCTCATCATGGTTTCGTTCTTGGTCTGGGATTGGCCTCAGGGGCACATCTGTTCTGGAAAGTGTTGCTCCAGCAGATGCAGAAATTGTTTATTTTCATAATCGTCCTCGCTTGCAAACAATCCATGCCCAGCATTACCGCGATTTTGGAACAGGGTTTTTAGGAAGTGCTTTTGTTAAAAAGCCCTTGTTTCTAAAGAGTGTTGTTTTCCAGGCGGCAAACATGGCCCACATACTCAAGATGTCGTACATGATAGTCGTCTCATCTCGAATGAGATTTGGAGATTTCAATCAGCTGCTCATTTGGTGTTTTGAGTATCCAGTTCAACTGTCCTTAGAGTTTAAGTTCTAGATCTACATCAACACCCTTCTCACTCCGGTTACAAGAGGGAGCATCAAAAGGTGGAACCCCCCAGTCTGTGAACCTGCACAGATTCTGACATCTCAGCCGACTCTGGGCAAGAGCAGAATGCACCCTGGACATCTCACCAGGCCATCATAGAGCAGAAACACGCTGACGGCTATGCAAGCTACTCTTGATGAAAGTCAGCAATGGTTCTTTCAAATGAAACTCTCACCATAGACAGTGAAGGGCAGTGGTGGCCTGGTGGTATAGGGTGCTGGATCGCTGATCCTAAGGTTGGGGGTTCGAGTCCCACTCTCCACAAGGTTGTCATTGTCGTCCCCCCCAGTGTCTATGGTGAGAGGTTCATGTAAAAGAACCATTGCTGACTTTCATAAAGAGTAACTGCAAAGTCGTCAGCGTGTTTCTGTCCCTTGCTAAGTGGAGCAGTGACAACCTGTTGAGAGTGGGGCTTGAACCCCCAACCTTAGGATCAGTGATCTGGCACCTTACCACCAGGTCACCACTGCTCTCCAGCGGTACATTTCAACAGAAATCGCTGACGGTTCCCATAAAGTGAAATATATGTTGATCAAGAGTCATCATTGGCAGATACCCATGGTATGGGTTCACCACAATGTGAACTGTTGACAAATTTTAACAGCATAACCTGCAGTACAGATGTTCAACATGACCTGCAGGCTCACTAAAGCATTTAGATCTTAATCTAACTCAAACTGATGCGGAGCATGATGAGGCCTTAGTGTGTGGCCGTATGCTCATCTCCAGGATTGTCGATTCTCAGAGTTGTCCAAGGCCATTGATGCCTGTAGCATTCGTTTAAAAGCTATTGTCTTCTCAGACGTGTTGAATGGCATCATCTCAATTACCAAGTGATGACATAAAGCCACTGTGCTCTGCTTCTACCAGGGGCCAAACATGGGATTTTTACCACGCTATATTAAATTACTATAACTCAATCATCGGGTCAACCAAGTCCATAGCCTACTAGGTAAACCCAATCCGCTTCCCTTCGCCAATGATTCTATTATCGAACAGCGATTGCTAGAGGGAGTAACCAGATGATGAGATATTTCATACAATGTCACAAGAATAATGTTTGCCTTACCTGCTATTCTCAGAAAAGCCTCCAGTGAGACAGACTGGCCACGAAGGCCCTGAGCCACACACCTGTAGCGGCCGGTGTTGCGCTGCTTCACCTGGCTGATGAACAGGGAGCCATTGTTGAACAGAAACACACTGTGGAAATAGACGGGGTAAGCAAACACAGACAAGACAGAAAAGGAACAGTAAGCGTTCAATGTTTTAGAAAAAGACACACCGACTCTTGTTGATGATCGGGTCGTTATCATGGAACCATTCAACAGTGGGCTGTGGTTCGGCCATGAACTGACAGTGAAAATGCGCCTCCTCGTTTTTCAGAACCACCAGATCCTCAGGTTTCACTATTGCTTGGGGGTAACTCTTATCTAAAACAGAAAGATATCAGTTTTAAAAAAAAATTATTACATTTTTTCGAAACTTGAAAATCCAATAGAACAAGCAGAGGCTTTAAGTGCATCTACACTCCTTTTAAAAATAAATGCACACCTATTATTTTAAGGGTGAAGTTGTTGCTGCTGCACACTTGGCCAGCAGCGTTTTTGGCACAGCAGTAGTAGACACCATTGTTTTCAGGACTGGCACTGGGGAGCGTCAGTATTCGCTCTTTATTGTTGATCTTGTGGCTCTTTTCGGCTAAAAGCACTCCGTCTCTGTACCAGCGATTTGTCGGCCTGCAGGTTTCAGAAAGACAATGACAAGAGATCCTTTATAAAAATATTACTGGTGTTTATTTATTTATTTCCTTGGCAGACATCCCATTTCCCGAACTTGGCTCAAAACACTCTATAAACAAGCATGAAATACACATTTTTAGCCAGCTGACCTGACTGCAACTACTTTATGACGAACTCCAAGTGAAGGATGTTCTGCGCCTGCGGTGTTTAATCTCTGTTCATTTCAAAACTTTGTTTGGTTTTCTCTTTTCACTTTTTTATGCCCGTCACGTCATGTCTGTCACATAGCGGCTCAGACTTCAGGTTTGTGAAAAATTCAAAGTGCACTCCTTGTACATTACTACCATCAGTATTTCTGTAAGCCTCCTCCCCCTGTATACCATGAGTTCACAAATAATGTAGTGTTGGTTTGCAGATATTTTTTTACAAGAAATTTTCTAACATTTTTGTTTTTAAAAAAAAAAAAAAGCATCATTGGAGACCCCCAATACAGGTGTCGTTAATTGGTTCCAGGAGAGACTTAACTCAAATTAGCTTGTCTCTGGGCTAGCCTAGCCTTGGCCAAATTTACTTGTACTTATATATATATATATATATATATATATATATATATATATATATATATATATTCATTGAATTAGAAAATAAGGAAATTAAGGAATTAAGGAAGAAGAGGTGGGGAAAGTTAAAGGGTATCTGTACCCAAAATTTACAGCAATTAACTTTTAAACATCGCGTGATGTCGGTAGTTTATTTATAATTCCACATTTCCTTTTCTTCTATATGACATTCCTTACTCACGAAGGTTCAACGTGCGGACATGTTGTCTTCTTTTCACCGGGGTTAAAGGTCATTGTGATGTAACATGGTTGACAGTCGTATAGCCAATTGCAGAATGTCAGTATATTTTTCAGAAGCAATTCATGTTGTTTACAACAATAGCACTCCTGATCGGTTTTTTTGACGTACGCATTTTCCACAAGAGCACCAAATATTTGCTGGTTGTTTGCTACGATTTTCCCGTGTAAGAGCTTCTGCCGACTCTCCAATATCGTCCTCCGAGTCGTCACTTTCTTGATCAGATTTCACTAAATGTGGATAGTCTTTCTTCAGTGGTTCATATAAATAACCTTCTAATCCTTCTACGAAATTGTCTTCGTCCATGATTTAAAAAAAACTACTATAATGTCTGTTTTTTCCAAGTTTCTTGAGCTTGTGTTGTATATGTCAGGTATATAGCCTTACGTTTACATTGCAATCTCGCAGTTCCAGTCGAGGCTTTGTCAACGATATGACGTCACAGCAAATGCGCCGTTTTAAAACTCCTGTGCTCTGAAGCTTGACGTTAGTGAAGCCCTTAAATCGCTTAAAGCTGGTTTGTGAGAGAATATAATAAACGCCTTATAGGTGTATTGTCACTAGCTATACACAATACATCAAATTAGCTAAATGAGCACTTTCGCTACAGGTACCCTTTAAGGAAAATGCCACAAAAACAACGGCAATTATGCAAAAAAAAAAAAAAAAAAAAGTAAACCAACATAAAACAAAAAACAACCCAATATCTTCCATCCAAACTACTTACATTGTTGTGAGGTGCGCATCTGAGTATATGCACGAGCATCTGCTGCATGCGTGCGCGCATGCGTCTATATGTGTCTGTATTTATATTTTATTTACATCTTTTGCATTATTTTTTAATGTTTAATTGTTATTATAAGCATTTGTAGCATTGAATATGTATTTATTGATATTATATACAAAAACATATACATCAGTCAACGAATTTGGGGGTTTTGGGGGGGTGATCCTACCTCGCGAATTTCAATGATCGCGTGGGGATCTCGGTCCCAATGAACCGTGGAAAGTGAGGGATCCCTGTATATCTTTTAAGCCCCTCCCTGAGGCACGTTGCTCAAGCACCTGTGTGTGAACTCATTCCTCTAGTTGCGGCCAATCTAGCTTTTAGTCTGTGATTAGCTTTTGTTTTGTTGTTTTCTTCATTGCAGTACAGTCATCCCTTGAATATCGCGAATAATGTAGACCAGACCTGGCCGCGATTTCCAAAAAACCGCGACGTAGGAACGCCCCTCTCATTTCTACCATGTTGTCTCATTTCTATATGTTTTCGCGTCTATACAATATCAAGAGGTGTATATTAAAGGTTACACAGTTATATGCATATGTAAATACTGTAATGTATTAATATTTAAATCGAATTTATATATAAATACTTTAAGGACTGTACTCACCTCTGACAAAAGCTCTTCTCCGCTTGATCTTAATCTTAGTCTTTTTTGATGTAACGCATGGTAGATTCATTTATGCCGTAATGGCGTGCTACATAGGCATACGTATTGCCCGCCGTCAGCATATCTAGCAACTTCACTTTTTGGGTCACTGTCATCATATTTTGCTTTTTCTTGGGCTCATTGGATGCCTTAGATGGTGCAGGACGTTCACAAACACTATAAGATCACAAAATCACAAAAAATCCCACGGGAATGTGTGAGGCAACAGCGTCACACGTCTAAGCCAATCAGCTTGCGAGATTGAGTTGAGTGGGCGGGAGGCAACAGCGTCATGCATCTAAGCCAAGCAGCTTGCGAGATTGAGTTGAGTGGGCGGTCCCACCCTGAACTGAGAAGGAGGGGCACTTCAGTCTGTTGTTTGTAAACAATGGACGCAGCCTGCCTTGGGTCCCTGCCTTCCGTTTGCGTACATGCGAGTTTCAGCGTGAATTTTGAATTTATGAATATTTTTATTTATTTATTTATTTTTTATTAAAATGCCGCGACGCACCAAGACCGCGAAGTTCAAATAGCGAAGTGGCAAGGGTTGACTGTAATAGTAATGTCCGCTTTTCGCCAGTCCCTCACAAGCTTCTTGTTCACGCCAAACTTTCTTCCTGCTGCTCGATTACCATTTTCTGCTGCATATTTCACTACTTGCATCTTGTAATCCGGAGAATAGGATTTCTTCAGTGGTACAGGATGAGCAGGTACTGGTACTCAAAGAGTGCCCTCTTGTGGTTGTAAGTGTAAAAATAACAAACATGAAATTGTGTTTGTTATTATTATGACGGACAGAATTATATGTACTAATTTCACATATAAATCGCTCTGGAGTAAAAGTTGTACCTTCAGCCAAAGTATGAAAAAAAAATGTGACTTGTAGTCCAGAAAATATGGTAAATATATATAAAATATAATATAATACAATATATAATATATGATTACAATGATGTAAACTTTATCTTTATTTTTCCATATATTTTTTGAAAACCAACATATAATCGAGACCGGTTTAATTCGAAACGACTTAAGTCGAGGTGCCTGTGCCTTAAGGCCTTAACTATGCCCACACACAAGATTAGTGACTTTTGGCTTCAAAGTTTAGTGTAAAATGGCTCAGATACCTTACAAATGCGAGATCTATCATGGTGGAACTGCCCATAAGAGCAAAGACGACTTGAACTTGGGGTCCATCAGGAAACACATGCAAATGTTATGGTTGAGTGTATATAAACTTTCATCCATATAGCGTATTTCTAGATATATTTTCTAATTTTAAGCCTTTTCCTGCTTTCTTTTTACAAACTAATACAATCTTATCCTTGTTTTTAAACAATCAGATAAAGAAGAAGAGGAAATAATAGAATGACAATCTATTCATTTATCTTTACTGGAAAGCAATTCCTCTGTGAACTCTCACCGTGGGTGTCCGTCAATGTTACAGCGCAACATCACAGAAGACGAGCTCACGATCTCTGCCTCTGTGGCTGGACTCTGAAGTATCACTTCACCGCTTTCCAACCCTGCAGCATGCAAAGCAGAAAAAAGAAGATTTAAGGGGGGAAAAAAGGAAAAGAAAAAAAATCGTTAAATTCCTAACAACTGGGTCATTAAGAGCCTATTGTCTTATTATCAGTTTCAAACTCACTCACTGAGACCATGTGGTCATGTTTTGCACTCTTAGTGAAAACAGGCCCCGCTTTTTAGCTGACCTTCCATGTTATCCAACACAAGTGGCTAGCTGCTGCATTTCAAGCAATTAATCTTGGCAAGATGTATAAAGGGGAGCTTTGTGTGCCCCCTTTGCTGGCCCAAAATAACTTTCTCTCATGCCGGCACTGTTTGGTTTACTACAGAACCAGTGTGGTGAAAGGGTGGGACCCAAAAAAAAAAAAAAAAAAAACCCTCAATGGTTTACATGTGTGCTTTTATAGACCAGCACAGTGCAATTTAATGTGGGAGCATACTAATGCCGGATGCAAGTCACAAAAAAATATTTGAGGGTGTTGGGGTTATACTACAGAGTTTCTGGGATGCATGAATCTCCAGCTTACATTTGATGTTGAAATTGGCTTCGCTTGTCCGTTCCACTTCTCCTGTAGCGTTTTTGGTAGCCACACACTGGAAGTTGCCGGAGTCCATGGTTCGGTCGATAGCGGTGAACTTGAGGTTGCCTCCCTCCTGGAAGCAGCGTTCTGAGTCAGAGACAGGCTGACCGTTTTGAAGCCAACTGTAGATGATACCGCTTGGATCGTTGACCTCGCATCGCAACATAGCACTGCGTCCATGCAATGCATCCTGGGATTTCGGCTCTTTCGTAAAATGGAAGGAGGCAGACTCTACCCAAAGTGCTGAGGAAAATAGAAGCAGAGGCAGGGGAGCAAACACTGTATTAGAAATGAGCTTCTTTACAAACATGCAGAAATCTATTCTTAAAGCATAACATAGGGTTATACTAATGTATACATACCCTGTTATTATTATTACTGTGCATTATGAAACTGCCGCTTTTGTGACAAACTATGAACATTCAAACCTTACACAGAAGCATCCAAAGATGCAACTAAAAATACATCAGTCTTTCATCACCACGATTGAATTTCAGGGTCCGTGACAAACCAGAAGGATAATTAAATCAGCAGAACATGCAGAGAAGGCACTATAACCACATAATGAATGAGACCAGAAGCCACCGGTATCGGCTTGACAAAACCTGTCTAAGCCTCAGCATACAGCCACATGCGTTATTATCCGAGATAACATATGAAAAAGCACCAATTATCAGTTTTAACTGACAAGAAGCAGAACACTGGATCCACCATCTTGTTATCACAGAAAATCTGACATGACATGAAATGAATGTTCAGTAAAATAAGAACATCTAACTGTTGTTCCTTTTTGAAATCATTGCCTCCGGCTAGGTCTTTGTGGCAGGTGTAAACACTGGGGGATTTGACTTTGGATGGTAAAATGAGGAGGAAATGAAAGTTCCACATCATAAAAGAAACTCTTTTTATTATTTTTTTTTCAGACATGAATAGAACCAAGTATTGAAATTAAATAGAAGACGACATGGTGGTGATGGGTGTACGTGCTTCCACTGTACAACCCAGAGATCTCTGGTTCACCATTCTGTCTCAGGGACGGTAAAACAACAGTCACCACAAGTTTGGGAAATAGTTGTTAAACAGGAAGATATTTTGCCTTTTCCAAATTTTTCCGCCCTTAATGTTTATATGCCCCCCCCCCCCTATACATCGGCTATTGCCTATACAGTGGTACCTCACTTTACGAAAGTCTCACCAAACGAAAAATGCAGGTTATGAAACGCATTTTCCTAAAATTTTTGTCTCTGGATACAAAACAAGTTCACGTTACGAAAGCGCCATCTTAAAAATTCAAACACGCCATTCAAACATTAAAACACGCCATTCAAACAATGCACAAGCTGCTCTCCCATCAATGATTTTCAAACATCCCGCCCCACAGGCCTCTCATTGGCTAGGAGGAATGACGCAGTTACCTCCCGTTGCCTGTCTCCCAACATCCCGCCCCGCTGGCCTCCCATTGGCTAGGAGGGATGACACAGCTCCCTCTTATTGGCTATCTCCCAACATCCCGCCCCACTGGCCTCCCATTGGCTAGGAGGGATGACACAGCTCCCTCTTATTGGCCATCTCCCAACATCCCGCCCCGCTGGCCTCCCATTGACTTGGAGAAATGACGCAGCTCCCTCCCATTGGCTATTATGGAGCTGCACCTACCATAATGCTTTTCATGTAAAGGACAGAGTTACCAATGTTTCATGCTTTATTTCTTGACTCGGGCTTTTAACTTTCCATAAACATTTGTAAAATTATAACTCTGCTAAGAAGACATGGTCAACACACACACACACACACACACACACACACACACACACACACACACACACACGTGATTTCCGGTGCGAGTGAGAAGAAGAAATGGGCTCAAGTGATATTTCAAAGGAGTATGGCCAAACCTGTCTACCATTGGTACGATATTGAAGCAGAAGGAGGTCTTAAAAAGTATGCTTTTATAATTTTTAAAGGGTTTAGGGGGTAGTATTGGGGGCCTTTGAACGAAACACACATTTTACATGTAAAATGAGGTTCAATTTACGAAAAATCCAGGTTAAGAAAAAGGCTCTGGAACAGATTAATTTCGTAAAGTGAGGTACCACTGTATTGCTCTCCTTCACATATGACCACCATCAACCAGGAAGGGGAATAAACATTCACATGCCCCCTCTGTGACATGCAGTGCTAGCACCCGCCTCTTTATGCACTGCTGCGTATGCACATTCAGGGGCAGTCTAACACTCGGAGGGAAAACACTAACCACTTCTTTTGTATGAATGAGCTCACAAACCCATGATGATCGCTGTGAATGACAGGTGCATGTCATCCTTGACTGATTAGCTCCTATGGACTCCCGGTCGCAGATGGCTGTGACATCAACCTGGATTTGAACATTTCGTCAACCTGGATTTGATCTGCAGGTTGCTAGCTAGTCACACATCTTGTTGATGCAAGACTTGAGAGCGGTTATTTATTTTAGTAGTTTTATCCAGTAGGGACACCTGAGTAGCAGTTAATGAAGTTAGGACACGTTGATGCACAAGGTTTACACTTTTTTTTTTTTTTTTTTTTTTTTGAGCACACTAGAGTGTCATGGAGCGTTTCGATTGGCAACGTCCTGAAAGTGTTGCTGGTTGGATGGAATGAAGACCATCATTCTACCGTTGGAAAGGGGTAAGTGAGATGAAAGAGCCCATTCGTCTCAGCAATGTCATTTACTCCATCTGCTCTGTGTTTGAAGGCCAGCTGTGCAGAATACAGGTGGACCACAGACATAGGCCAAGCACTGTGGACTCGGGTATGAGGTTCTCTTTTATGATGATTTAAAGTAGGTAATATTTCCTTTGTCCATAATTCTTGACCTTAGTGACTACAGGGGGCTTTCAGGGCAGTTGGCTTCTTTTTCCAACAGATAAGACGATGATGGAAATAAACAGGTGAGCTGCGCTCTCTATATTGCCGATGACCCTTTGACCTCTCTGCCTCCACCTGCTGACTGATACTCCAGTTATTGAAAGTAATAAAGACCAGCACCAAAAAAACATATGTAAGAAGATGAGATTTGTCATGTGTCTATTTGATTAGTACCAAGTAGCCCATCAAGAGCTTCTCTTTTACACAAGGACCGAATTCAAATTAAGACACTTTCCAAAACCCTTCTCTGGTCAGACTATGCTTCCAAAGTAAATGACAGGCATCCCTAAATTTTAATCCGTGGCTTCTCTGAACACTTTTACCCCCTGCGGTGTGAATCCTTCATTCATCCAGACATTGCTCATGGCACATAAAGACACCAGTCAGTCCCAATCCAGAAGGCACATCCCATGCTGGGACAGAGCCAGTGTGTGATGCGAATGGGAAATGAAGGCGCTAGTTCCCACAGAGCAGGGCAAAACAAGGCACATTCAATAAGCTTGAGGACAGAAACGATCAGGAATCCAGGGGGGTGTCGGCGAACGAGCAGCCAGCCAAGGAACTTGAGGCCTGATTTACACTTGAGAAGAAAAGCACTCGCAAACATCACAGTCATGGCCTGTCTGAAAGGAGCATGTGACAAACTGAATTCGTTTGAAATAAAAAAAAAAAGTCAAACTGAAATAAACAGGTTTCAAAAGGATAAAATTACAAAGGAAAAAAAAAAAATCTCACTAAAACCCAAATTCCAAGGCACACACCAGACCATAGAGATTTCTGGCATTATCCATCATGCTCACCACCAATTCCTTTTTTTTTTTTTTTTTTTTTTTAATAACAAACATAAAGATCCGTTCATTTACTGAACCGCTTAATCTTAATTAGGGTGACGGCTAGGCTGGTGCCCATCTCAGCCAACTCTGAACGATGGTGGAGCACACACTGGACAACTCTCCTGGCCATCGCAGGGCAGAAATATGTTGATGGCAAGCCAATGGCCTGCTCTTTTCAGACGACAGCAATGGATCTTTTATATGCCTCTAACCACAGACAGTGTGGGGCCAGTGATGCAGTGCTTAGGGTGCTGGGCTCATGATCAGGATCAGTGTGTTCAAATCCCAGTTAGACCCCCACTGAGCTAAGACCCCTGGGCAAGGTCTCAACCACAAGTGTGCCTCTGTTCACCCAGCAGTATAAATGGGTACCAGTAAAAATATACTGGGAAGGTAACCTGCGATGGACTAGCGTCCCATCCAGGAGGAGTTGAACTCCTAGTCGCTTCACGCTGCAGAAACCGGGGATGAGCACCGGCCTGATGAGCCACTAGGCTCGGGTATAAAAAGCCCAAACCACAAAGAGTGACATGGCTGGCCCTTGATTACTCAGCTGCATAGCTGGTGATAGTGGGCTGGAACCCATGACCTTCGGAACAGTAAGCCAACACCCTACCACCGGGCCACCATTACCAAAATACAGAAATAATTTTCTGTATTCCTGTAAAGTACCTACAATTGCTTGTGAGTTTAGTTTTATTATTTAACCCCCCACCCAAAAAAAAAAAAATTGAGACAGTTTTATAAATATCAGTCATGGGCAGTGGTGACCTGATGATAAAGATTCTGGATCACTGATCCTAAGGTTGTGGGTTGAAGTCACACTCCCAAAGGGTTGTCACTGGTTGTCACTGGTTGCCCCCCCCCCCGTGCAGCTAACTGGGTTATCAAAGGCTGGCCATGTCTCTCACTGTCTATGGTGTGAGGCTGTAAAAGAACCACTGCTGACTGTCGACAAGAGTAAGCTGCATAGCCGTCAGCGTGTTTCTGCCCTGCGATGGCCTGGCGAGCCTCCCCGCGACCCTAATTAGGATTAAGCGGTTACAGAAAATGAATGAATGATAAATATCAGTCTATTGTCCGTCTCCCATCCCTGCTTTTTACTCGCATTTAATTCCCACCAGTCAAGTTACGGCCTTTCTGAAGCATATTACCACCTTCAACCAGGGAGGGGCTAAGTACGCCCCCTGCATCTTTATAAACTGCTACACATAAGCATTTGGAGGAAGCCGACAACAATTGAAGGGAAAACAATACCCACCTCTTTGTATTAATGAGCTGATAGATACCCAGACCACTATGAGTAACATGGAAGTTAGCATTTGCTATCTCTCTCCCATTAGATGTCGGCCAATTGGAACCCATGGATTCCCGTTTGTGGATGATGGCACAAAGCTGAGTTTGTACCAACAGTCTCAAAGTAATTGGGTGGCTTGTTGATGTAGCACCCCAATTATTTTTAGTATCCCAATGCGGGTTTTGTTATTGGTGTGAAAACAAACCATTCACTCCGGCCCCAACACAATACCACAAGCGTGTGTAAGGGTTTAATACTGCATTTATTTATTAAACAAGTGCAAAATGGCACTTAACTGTGTTGCTGTTGGTTGTACAAATTATAGAGGAAACAATCCAGGTGTTAAATATCATCACCCTGCTAATAAGGCCCGACGAGAGAAATGGATTTCCGCTTTGAAAAGAGCTGATACCGACAACAAAAGGAAAGACTGGCGACCAGCTCCTACCAGTCGTGTATGTAGCAAACATTTTGTTGGAGGCAAGTAACTTTTCTACTTTTATCAGTAGATATATTATTATTGGCGGCACGGTGGTGTAGTGGTTAGCACGTCCACCTCACAGCAAGAAGGCCTGGGTTCAATTCCCGGCCTGGGCGTTTCTCTGGAGTTTGCACGTTCTCCCCATGCTTGCGTGGGTTTCCTCTGGGTGCTCCAGTTTCCTCCCACAAGCCAAAGACATGCACAGTAGGTTAATTGGCCATTCTAAATTGCCCGTAGGTTCGCATTGTGCAGAAGGCAATGGCAAACCACTGCACTAATCCTGTCAAGAAAACCTCCATGGAGATGATAACCAGGGCGTTATCCTTCATGGCGGGTCACCAATGGTCGTCCTACTAATGCTAATTATTATAACATGTACAGTATATATAATATAACCATTATAATACTTCATAGATTTAGATCCACATGTCTGTGCTTAATATATAATGTAGGCAAAATGATTAAAAAAAAATTGATTAATACTTTGGTGTCCTCAGTCAGCTTGCCATGGGCGATATTAGAGGCTTTCCTGGGTATAATATGCTCGCGAAGAGTCGAAACCCATCCAGATAAAAAATACTCATACACTTCCCAGATTTAACTTTAACAGTCTTTAATACGTGTTCTAACACACACAACAAACATGCCGTGCTTTGGTTTCCGCTTCACTTGTTTAATCCCACAATGCATTACAGAACTGGAATATACCAAGTTCAGCTATGGGGGGGGGAATCATTAACAATGATTGCGACACTCTAAGCCCTTTGAAACTTTTCAGTTTTTCGTGAGTATAATCAGATGTGCGATTAATCAAATAATTATAGATATCTGGGTATGGAAAACCAGGTATCCTGTCCGTTGCTTCATCCATGCAGTTAACAAACAAACCATCGGGCAAAACGTATGGGTCATTTTTTAGCCCTGATAACCGTAGTTTTTGAATATACTGTTGTTTATGATCGTTATCATAATTACCAGGGAGCTCGGAAAGCACTGGGATTGTATTACGGCTGTCAACATTCATATTTATATAATCTGTCTTCCTTTCGGCTTTTTCCCTTTTTTAGTCGGGAGTCGCCACAGCAAATCATCTGATTCACACGTTTGATTTGGCAGAGGTTTTTACGTCGGATGCCCTTCCTGTCACAACCCTTTTTTTCGCAAGGGACAGAAACACGCTGACGACTTTGCAGCTACTCTTTACGAAAATCAGCAATGGTTCTTTTACATGCCTCTCACCATAGACAGTGAGAGACATGGCCAGCCTTTGATAACCCAGTTAGCCGCACTGGGGGTCATATTTATTTATTTTTTTATCACATTTATATAATCTACAACGCTAAAAACAGGAACCTCCAAAGTAAGTACTCGTTTGTTTTCACCCCAATATGGCGGCAGCTACTCGGCGGTCACGTGACTGCAAAACCTCTATAGGTCTGAAGGAACCAAAGAAGAATTGCACCTGGCAGGTCAGAGACGCCCCCCACCTCCCCCTCCCCAATTCAGTCTGAAAATGATGTCAACACTATGTCTACCAATCCTGCATACCAGCACCCAGGGAAGAAAGAAGGCACTGAGGGAGAGAAAGATAGACTTCTGCCTGCTTTTATATCTGTCTGCATATTTCATTTTCCCCCACACCTGCAAGTTCACTGGATCATGCATTCCATTATATATTACGCCATATACTCGGGTGCAAATGTTTGCGTTAAAAAAGTTAAGGAAACTGAATTTATATTAACATAAAATTTATAGTATTTTTCTTTCTTTTTTTTTTTTTTTTTATTCAAAATCCCATGATGAAAACTTTAAAAGGGAGACGCAATGCTTTTCAGACTTTTGGATCCATTGTTGTTGAATAGCCATGTCAGATGACGTCTGAGTACCAAATAATGAGGTTAATTACTGTAAAATATTCCCTCTGGATTGTTTGAACTGACCGTAAACAATATTTCGGGGTTCACTGGGGTACACTAGTGCATCATAGCCTTTTGATTAACTGGCCTTCCTCATCACCTCCCCATTCACGACAGCATTGCTGCGAGCTTTTAGGTAACAATCAGAACAGAGTAGCCACATCCTGTGGAAACACCATAAATAGGAGGAGGAATCCAAACAGGACATCAAGTGCTCAAAATGTTCATTTCAGTGGGCGTGGGAAGCAGCTTTCTGAAGAACCGAGGGGGTTTTTGGGGTTAGAACTCATACTTGTGTCCTCCTCTGATGTGATAAAAGAAAAATAAATTTCAAAAGGTATATTATCCTCAACTATAAAATTATATAAAGCATCAAATTTAACTGCATTTCTCCACAAGATTTAAAAATTGAAGTTTCAAACACATTCTCACAGCCTTAAAATATTAAATTTCGGGATTTCTACATGAGGGATGGGGCCTGGCCAGAGCGCACAGCATAGATCCGCAGTTCAAGCAAGGCAACTTAAAAAAAAAAAAAGAAACAAAAAGAAGATAGAAAGCTCATATCGGTGGGACAGGTTCAAACATTTTGTCCAATTATTTTTGAGCATGATATAATTAATACATACATGATCTCAGCCTCTTCTCTCTCTGTCACACGCACACGTTAATGTCTTTTAAATTCATATGCTTATTTAGTAGCAGGGATCCAGAAGCTATTTTATTAAGAGTGCACTATGCAATCACTCTGGTGAGATTTTTCGATGGTGCTCGTTACATCACAGTAGATGATTACATCACCAATTCTACTGCCAATCACTGTTCACTCAAACAAACCGCACAGGATGCTTTTGAGAGTTTCTTTATTAAAGAAAGGGGGAAATAAATTTAAACAAACCCCAGGACTTGCATGTTTGGGATTAAAATATTTTATAAGTACATCTTTGTGCATCGTAATGGCACCCAAGCCTATAAAATTCTTCACCCAAACAGTAAAAGTAATTACACCCAGCATTCGTGCACAAAACATATATTAACTGAGCACCTGTTTATAATAAATCTGTGTACCCTATGGATGGATAATGCCGCCAGCATTCACCCATACCTCCTTTGTGGCAAGCCAGCTCTGCATACTGACTGGAGAACCGGCAGAGTGAAGTCTCAGTACTTTCCAGTCATTTGATTTAGACATTCATGTTCAAATGTTCACACTTACTGATCTCTACATCTGGGAAAATACTGTATGATGTGCCAAAATTCCAAAATATCAAAAGGCGCAACTCCACTGTCTAGTAGTAAAAGTTCCCCTCTGACAAGTTTGATGAAGAAATATTCAGAAGAAAACGGTTTCTGAGTTCTGGCCCGGAATTTAAATGATTGGAGGGGGAGGGTGTGCATAAACACAAGTATTTGAGTGGCTGGCCCCTTCAAAGACAATTTCCTCCTGCTCCATAAAGACATCTTTCACGGCTAATCCTGAGCCCAAAGAGTTGAGAAGGGCAACCTAGCTCCAAACATGGTTCTAGAATAAACCGTCAGTACGTTGTTCTTCTTTTCATGACAACGCAAGGGTTAGTGTTGAGCTGGAACACCAATACTGTATTGTTTCTTCCGATCCTTCCACAGGAAGAAAAACTCGCACAAAAACTAGCTGGTGAGCTGGACCACCAAAGTACATACTGACTCTGGCTCCCTGTAGAAGGGCAGCATTGGATTACACCACAGCACATCGCTGATGTATAATATTCAACTGAGCCAATGCTCCTTAGATGAAACAAGGACAACCATCTGACCACCGAAGTAAAACAGGAAAGGCTCCATCAAGTTTCCCAACTTGGCTAATAAAATCAGATTGCCACTAACATTGTGCAATTAGTTTCATAGGCAGCCTCTGGCTCTCATAAAACACTCAGTGATAAGAACTTTTAGGAATCATACTTGATAAGTATACTGATACTCACGTACTATACAACCCTTGAAAGCAGAACTAAACGGAGCCCCATAAGCAAGGGCTTTGAAGTTCAATGTCTATGTACAAGTTGATGTATACAGAGTGGAAAACACATAATCTTATGTTGTTAGGTAGGCAAACATGGAACATCAGCGGCAACACGGAACATGAGCTTGTTAAACGAATAATTAAGCTAACAACGGAGGCACATAAGCAGCAGGTACGACCGAGATTTATTCATTCATTTCCTCCAGGAATATAGGAGGAGCTTTAAGGGGGCCACACTAGTCTTATAACCGCAGATACCTATCAATAGGGAAATCTACAGTGGTACCTCACCTTACGAAATTAATCCGTTCCAGCGCCTTTTTCATAACCTGCATTTTTGTAAGTTGAACCGCATTTTACATGTAAACGGCATGATTCGTTCCAAGGCTCCCAATACTACCCCTTAAACCCTTTAAAAATTATAAAAGTACACCAATTTTGTATGACGTATGTATGAAATATGTGTTAAAAGTAAAAAAAAAATTATTTACATTTTTTTTATAAATCTCTCGAACCACCCATGCGACGCTTTAAAGTCTGGGGGTTGCTGGTCCGAAGAACCCTCACTCCACCCCCACCCTCTTTCACGAGGTACTTAAAATATGGCAGCTGCTTTTTCCGAAATAATCGCCTCCGTCACTGTATCTCCGCCTTTAATATCTCCTTCTGCTTCAATATCGTCCCGATTGTAGAGGGGTTTCGGCCATACTCCTTTGTGATTTCACTCAACCGCATCCCACTTTCATATATCATCTCCTGTTTTACTTTAATTGATAACGGAGCCCGCTTCTTCTTTTCAGTCTCACCAGGAATCGCTTTCTTGGGGCTCATGATTAATAATGAAAAATAATGCTGCAATGAGCACA
>CM045737.1:44424847-44427347 GCA_024760905.1 Plotosus lineatus | reverse complement strand
TAAATAAACACAGTAGAATTTCTCAAGTCACTATTTCTAAACCATATTTTAAAAAATTCATTTTTTTATTTTGTTTCTAGATTGTCTATGAGGACAATGTCTACAGGGATCCTTCACTTTCCACGGTTAATGTGGACCGAGACTCCCCTGAGACCGCCGATTTCCGTGAAGTAGGATTGACCTCCCTGATTGACGTATACGTACATGTATATGTGTATATAATATCAATAAATACATATTCAGTGCTATAAATGCTTATAATAACAATTAAACATTGAAAAATAACACATAAGATGTATATACAGTAAAACCTCCGCTGACGAACGCTTAAGCTCACGAACTTTTCTCCTCAAGAACATTAAATTTGCGAGCATATTGTCTCTGCTGACGAACTAGTTTTCGGCGGACGAATCAAACCACGCGGTCGAACAGCGCCACGGTGGCGGCCACGAGAAGCTGACGCACGCTCACGGCGTCACAGTTCGTCACACCCCTTTCTTTGAATGCGGAAGTGGTTTGTGTTTGATAGACATTTTGGACCATATTGAGTGTACTTTTGCTATTATGGGACCGAAAAAGACGCCACCACAGGCGGAGATCATTGAAAAACACGAGCGAGGTGTGCGTTTGTGTGACTCAGCGTCCCAGTACCAGTACGCTAAGTCTACCATTGCTCCCATCCTTAAGAACAAGGAAGCTATTAAGGGTGCGTGTGTGGCTAAGGGTGTTTCCAAACAGTAGGCGTTTCCAAACTCTCCTTCCAAACAGTAAGTCCCTCCCTCCCTCCTCCTCCCACTCCATTCCATCAAGCCGTCAACTACCATCACAAAGGTAAATAAAACCACTTTATTATACAGTACAGTTTATTTCTTTAATTACAATACAATAGCACATTTATTATACATAAAATAAGGTATATTTTTGTGTAGTTTTAAGGCTTATTTAGTAGAAAATTATGTTTTATGGGGACCTGGGAACGGATTATTCTCATTTTAATAGTTTCTTATGGGAAATAAATGTTCGGAAGACGAACTTTTCGCCTCACACACACTTTCTGGGAACCAATTATGTTCGTAAGCTGAGGTATCACTGTAAAATATAAATGCAAACACAACAGACGCACGCCTCACATAAAAATGTAAGTACAGTCATCCTTTGAATATCGTGGATAATGTAGACCAGACCTGGCCGCGATATTCGAAAAACCGTGAAGTAGGAACGCCCCTCTCATTTCTACCATGTTGTCTCATTTCTATATGTTTTCGCGTCTGTACAATGTCAAGAAGTGCATATGTAAACACTGTAATGTATTAATATTTAAATAGAATTTATATATAAATACTTTAAGTACTGTACTCACCACTTTTTCTTGGGCTCATTGGATGCCTTAGATGGTGCAGTACGTTCACAAACACTATAAGATCACAAAATCACAAAAAATCCCCCGGGAATGTGCGAGGCAACAGCGTCACGCGTCTAAGCCAATCAGCTTGCGAGATTGAGTTGAGTGGGCGGTCCCTGCCTGAACTGGGGAGGAGGGGCACTTCAGTCTGTCGTTTGGAAACATTGGACGCAGCCTGCCTTGAGTCCCTGCCTTCCGCTTGCTTACATGCGAGTTTCAGTGCGAATTTTGGATTTTTTATGAATTTTTTTTTTATTCTATTTTTTTATTAAAATACTGCGATGTACCAAGACTGCAATGCTCCAATCGCAAAATGGCCAGGGATGACTGTTCAGTGGTACCTCACATTACGAAATTAATCCGTTCCAGAAGTGGTTTCGTAAACTGGATTTTTAGTAAGTTGAACCGCATTTTACATGTAAAAGGCCTGATTCGTTCCAAGGCCCCAAGGGCCCAAACCCTTTAAACCACCCCCTAAACCCTTTAAAAATGATAAAAGTATAAGACCCCCTTCTGCTTCAATATCGTACCGATGGTAGACGGGTTTGGCCATATTCCTTTGCGATATCACTCAACCGCATGCCAAGAGCCTGCTTCTTCTTTTCACTCGCACCGGGAATCACATGCGTGTGCGTGTGTCTGTGCGCACATGCGTATGTGTGCATGCGTGTGTTGACCATGTATTCTTAGCAGTTATAATCTTACAAATGTTTACGCAAGGTCAAAAAATAAAGTTGAAATGAGTACACACGAAAAACTCATGAAACAACAGTAACTCTGTCCTTTACACGAAAAGCATCATGGGTATTATGGAGATGCAGCTCCATAATAGCTAATGGGAGAAAGCTGCATCATGCCTCCTAGCCAATGGGGGAACAGTGGGGTGGGATGTTGGT
The DNA here is from genome assembly GCA_024760905.1 of Plotosus lineatus. Taxonomy (NCBI): domain Eukaryota; kingdom Metazoa; phylum Chordata; class Actinopteri; order Siluriformes; family Plotosidae; genus Plotosus; species Plotosus lineatus. Next base: position 44,425,049 of record CM045737.1, on the reverse strand, counting down.
CGATAGCCAATGGGAGGCCAGCGGGGTGGGATGCTGGGAGATAGCCAATGAGAGGCCAGCAGGGCGGGATGTTGGGAGATAGCCAAAGGGAGAGCAACTTGTGCATTGTTTGAATTTTTGAGATGGCGCTTTAGTAACGCGAATTTGTTTTGTATCTAGAGACAGAAATTTTAGGTAAATGCGTTTCGTAACCTGGATTTTT
>CM045737.1:44402347-44419847 GCA_024760905.1 Plotosus lineatus | reverse complement strand
TTGACTGTGGCCAAGTGGTCCCCCGACTTTTCTTCCTTTTGTCCTCGCAGTTCCTCCTTTGTTCATCTGCCCACCTGTGAGTTACACATCTATCATCACCTGCCAGAAAATATCCTGCGGTCTTAAGTGTGCAAGATGCCAAACACAAGAGCAGCAGAAGGATCAACTTGCACTGGGATGACAAGAGACAAAGAGATTGAGATTTTTTTTTTTTCGTCTTCTCCTCTAGTAAAGGCCACGGTCAAAAGGTACAGCCTACACGACACAACACAGCACGATCAACCCGATTCCCAAGCAACAACTTCTATTCACAAGCTATCCTGGAAGGTCAAACCACACCACAGCACTGGTGGAAATCCTATACCATGCATTATTAGCTGAATGAATGAGGGGGTGCTGCTCCCCCCACCTCCACAAGCCTCTTCATGTTTATGGCACACAGTCTATAAGAGCAATGGGGGAGGGGTGCTCTCCGTGGGGTCCATGCCAGCAGGGGCCTGGGAATGACCATGTTTATAGTTCTCCTAAGAAGGAAAAGCTTGTTTTCTGGCTATATTTCCGAAATCGATTTCCGCCCAGTAGGGATCTGAGACCTGGTTTCCACCCCCCCTCGCCCCCCCACCCCCCACCCTCGCCCCACCCCCATCCCATACTGGGAGCAAATACTGCATGCTGATGGAGCTCTTTTAATTTGGCTAATCTGACTCATACTCATGGCTAGACAAAGATCCAAGGCAGTTACAGTTGGGGGGGGGGGGGTGTTCCACACTACACTCCCTGCAGGAGGCCCATACACCCCTGCCATGGCCGTCCCTCTTCACACAGAGAGACATGTTATCGGAATGTGGTGTAATTAACTGCTGAAGGTTGTGATAAGACCACCTCTAGACCATATCTTCCTTCTCAAACACCCTCTAAATACAATGTGTTGGCGCCAATCTCCAAACAAGCCCCACGACACCTAAACCAGGACGAGAAAAAAGTTTTCATTTACGTATTCTTGAGAGGTTTAGCTTGAAATGTTATACAAAAGTCTGACAAAACATGTTCTTATACCATTACAATACCAGAGATTAAAAAAAATAGATCATTGTCCAAACAAAAAGTTGTGAAATTTGCTTTAGGCATTAAAGTTATATAACATGACATAAAGTACGTGTACAGCTGAGTTGAATAACAACCCAAACCGCATCCTTACATTCATCTTCCAAATACTGTCTAAGTTCTACCTGTAATTTAAAAAAAAGAAAAGAAAGAAAGGTTTGCTATCACAGTATAGTGGTACCTCACCTTACGAAATTAATCCGTTCCAGAGCCTTTTTCTTAACCTGGATTTTTCGTAATTGAACCGCATTTTACATGTAAAACGTGTGATACGTTTGGCCATATTCCTTTGCAATATCACTCAACCGCATGCCACGTGCCCGCTTCTTCTTTTCACTTGCACGCGCGCGCGCACATGTGTGTGTGTGTGTGTGTGTGTGTGTGTGTGTGTGTGTGTGTGTGTGTGTGTGTGTGTGTGTTGTGCGTTGACCATGTTTTCTCAGCAGAGTTATAATCTTACAAGTGTTTATGGAAGGTTAAAAGCTTGAGTCAAAAAATGAAGTTGCAATGACTCAAAAAACTCATGAAACAACAGTAACTCTGTCCTTTACACGAAAAGCGTTATGGTAGATGCAGCTCCATAATAGCCAATGGGAAGGAGCTGCGTCATCCCTACTAGCCAATGGGAGGCCAACGAGGCGGGATGTCGGGAGATAGCCAATGGGAGGAAGCTGCGCTATCCCTCCTAACCACTGGGAGGCCAGCGGGGCGGGGATGTTGGGAGAAAGTCAATGGAGAGCAACTCGTGCATTGTTTGAATGTTTGATTTGGTGCGTTTGAATGGCGTGTTTCATAAGGAAAACTTGTTTCGTATACAGAGGCAAAAAATTTTGGAAAATGTTTTTCGTAACCTGAATTTTTCGTGTGCTGGGACTATCGTAAGGTGAGGTACCACTGTACTTATGAAGGAAAGTTTTCTCTTTTAAAATTTAATACTGCAAAACTGGGTTGGATTTATTGCGACATGTTCATCATTATCATCTTCCGCATAATTACGTGGTTAGGTTGCAGGGGTCACAACATAAGTAGTGAGGTCCAGATGTCCTGCTCCCCAGTCACTTCCTCCAGCTCTCCTGGGGGATACTGAGGTGTTCAGGACCAGCCGCGAGATGGTCCCTCCAGCGTGTTCTAGGTCGACCTTGGGGTCACTTCCCAGTTGGACATGCCCAAAACACCGCACTAGAGAGGTGTTCAGGAGGCATTTTAACCAGACCTCAACTGGCTCCTCTCGACGTGGAGAGCAGCAGCGGTTCTACTCTGGGCTCCACCTGGGTAGGTGAGAAGATAGGAAGAGCGTGGCCTTAGAGATAGGAAGAGCCCAGCCACAATGCGAAGGAGGCACATTTCTGCCTCTTGTATCCGCGATCTTGTCCTTTCGGTCACTACCCAAAGCTCGTGACCATCAGTGAGGGTTTTAGCACAGATCGACTGGTAAATTGAGAGCTTTGCCTCATGACTCAGCTCCCTCTTCATAACGACGGACCGGTACAGGCTCCACTTTACAGCAGAGGCTGCAGCGATCAGCTTGTTTCCTGAACTCGGGCTTTTTCTGTGTACTGCTTGCATGTTCTACCCGTGTTTGTGTGGGGTTTCCTTCAGGTACTTCCTCCCACAGTTCAAATGTATGCACATTACACCAATTGGCTGTTTCAAATTTCTACTAGGTGTAGTGTACAACTGTAAATGGTTGTGTATTTGTTGGATCTGCAATGGTCTAGACTCTAGAGTGCTGTTCAGGGTGTATCCCACCTTTGTCTAGTGTCAACTGAGATAGGCTCCAGCCTCATGTGACCCTAATGGTAGGATGAAGTGGTTTGGAAGATGCATGATGAGGGTTTAAGTGTTCATGGCAACTATTAAAACGATGAACTTTGTCCATTCATATGGGATTCAAATCATTTTGTCTCATCTGTCATCACCTTCATAAAGAAGAGCTAATGTTCTCTAAGGTAGAAATACAAATTCAGTTCACTAGAGATGTATGTAGCCTTCTTTTTTTTTTTTAACCACAGTTAAAAAAACTAAAGCTTGGCGGCGGTGGCGGGGAGGATGTTTGAGGAGGAAATACATGTATTATTCATCTCATTCTCGTTTTGATTCCTGCTCCTGATTTACTGGGCAGGAGCAGACATGTTTCTGCTAAAATAATCCGTATGCACGTGTTTTATTACATAAAAGCCTATCACTGTGAAGTAAGAACACTGAACTATTTCTAAACAAAATTACTGGCAAGGGAAAAAAAGCATAACGTAACGCAAAGCATATGAACGTCAATCAAATTTGAGTCATATGACGAAGAAGAAACACTCGTACTCATAAAACATAGCGTGGAATTTTAGTAGCAGTTTCACACACTAAAAAATACCTGCTCTTATTTTACCATGTAGCCCATCAAATATGCCTTTATACCAAATTTCATTTTCTGCACTGCTTAATCCTAATTCGGGGGAAGCTAGCGCCGATGCATACCTCACCTTTAAAAGCAGAGGTAACATTCTAATCTTGATTGGTTTTGAACCTTGTAATCAAAAGTAAATGAATGAGATGAAGATTAAATATACTGCACTGCATGAGCACCAACGCTCAGGTAAACCAAAATAACTACCAAGGTGTAGTAGTGGTTAGCATGTCCACTTCAGGGCCGTGGTGGTCTGGTGGTAAAGGCACTGGATCACTGACCCCAAGGTTGGGGGTTCAAGCCCCAGTCTCAATAGGTTGCCACTATCCCCCCCAATGCAGCTAACTGGGTTATCAAAGGCCAGCCATGTCCCTCACTCTCTATGGTGTGAGGTTCATGTGAAAGAACCATTGTTGACTTTCAACAAAAGTAGCTGCATAGTCAAGTCTGTCACATCAGTGTGTTTCTGCCCTGTGATGACCTGGCGAGCTGGTCTCACCCAGAGTCAGCTGAGATGGGCGCCAGCCTCCCCGCGACCCGAATTAGGATTAAGCGGATGTCCGCTTCAGAGCAAGAAGAACCTGGATTCGAGTCGTGGGCTCAGCAATTTCTGTGTGACGTATCCATGTTCTCTGCTTTTCTGCTCAGTACCCCCATTTCACTGGAGCACGGCAGACTTACGGAAGCAAAAATGTTGTCATCCGAAAACGTTCCGCAATTATTCAGCTATCTTCCGTGTCATTCCATTGTTATTCCTCAAGTCTTCCTCCACTTCCGTATGCTTCCGGCAAGCCAAAATATTCCGTGAACGTGCTTTTGAGCATGTTCAATGAGTGTTCCGTGGGGTCACGCTGGCGTGTGAACATTCCGAGAGTATAAGAATTTCCACTTTTCCGTAGGATTTTCACCCATTTTCCACGTAAAAATGCCGAAGCTCTTCCGTAGACTGTGGGTTTTCTCAGGGTACTTAGTTTCCCTCCAACAGTCCAAAGACATGCACACTATGCTAACTGGCTGTTCCAAATCATCCCTAGGTGTGAGTGTGAATGGTTGCGTGTTGGTACGGCATTATTCTGGGGAGTGTTCTCCCGCCTCCTCCATGTGTCGGCCTAATGATGCTTCAGTGCCATAATGTGCTAAATCACAAATTTCTGATTTTGAGAAAAACAGTCAAAACAAACCAGAAAAATTATGTTGAAGTCATACATATCACGAGATTTGAGATTTTAGCTCCAAAGAAGATGCGAATGTCTGCTTTGGGGTGACCTTCAGCATATGGGACGAGACCTTACGAATAAGGTCGTGCATCACAGGTTATAACACTGAGCCCTTCAATTATGTTTAGACTAACTTAGACCGTCAATGAACGTAGTAATGCTTTGTTTTCAGTGGCAACGCAACGTGGTAACTCGGTCAACTTTATAAATTGACGCTCCAAATATATCTCGTAGCAAAACAAAGCCAAAATCTTTGCTTTTGGATCCCATGTGAAGTGACTCATTACTAACTACCACAAAAATTTACTCCGACAGCTCATCTCGTTCTGATAATGACTCACTCTCGAAAAAAACTCCGTCATAATGCTCAGCTTTCTTTTTGTTCTGAGTAATAATTTCTAAACTGGTTGAAACCCAGATATTTCCAGATATACTCAACAAGCACAACAGAAAAACTTGAACCGTATCATCAAGAGCTTGTTTTTAAGTCCTTATGGTGATACAGCCATCGATGGCTGGCAGCCAAGGGAGCAAAACCAGCTCTACTCATGGGTAGGAGGGGTGGCATGCCATTTCTCTCCATTAACCACAGAGCCACCGACAAATCCCGGGCTGTATATGCATCATGGATGTCTGAGCTCATGTATAGCTTTCCTTCAAGTGGTTTCTGCTGTCATGTGATGCAGGATGAGCAAATGTTTAAAATGGAGTACATCAGTGGTGTCATGGACCACAAAGAATTCACATATTAGCCTAAACGCTCTCCGATTGGACCCATTTTATTTTCACTCATTCACTCAATTGCCAAAACACTTCCTCCTTACTAGGATTGAAGGGAGGTTCGAGCTTGTCTCAGCCAACACAGATTGAAGACAGAGTACATACTGAATAGTCTGGCCAAGAATCACAGGGCAGACACACAAAACCATTCACACTCACACCTAGGGGCAATTTGGAACATGCATGCCTTTGGACCGTTGGGAGGAAAAGTATGTACGCAGAGGAAGCACAAGAGGAATACGCAAACTCAACAAATACCCGAGCCTGGGACTTGAACCCAGGACCTGCTTACTGAAAGGCAGACGTGCTAACCACCACGCCACCATTCCACTTAATTTATTTCCATGTACAGCAAAACTGTAATGCATTATTATAGAGTCAATTTTCACCCTTTCCCTAAATCTGGATATCTTCTGAATCCCGCATCATTTCCTGACAACATGTTAACTCCTCTTTTGTTGGCTCCATACCAGTACAAGTAAGCACCTCATAGGAGTCATTAAGTCTGATTTCCCTACATGGGCATATAAAAGTGAAAAAACACATGGTCATTTTACATTACTTGAGTACCCCACGGCGCAAACACTGTACTATTAAAATGTTTGTAGTCCCACGACTATACTGCCTTCATACACACTGCCAAAGCCAAGAGCAGTTTAATCAAGACCAGAATTAAGCCAACTAAATGGCTTCCTTTCTCTCCCCAAGCAGCTGATCTAAGCACTGCAAGTTCTGAATCCTAGACTCAAAGTCGCTATATAAAACAACAACTTGTTTATGTGGGAATTGGCTGATATTTTAGTACACAAAGAGTAAAACTCGACGATGGGATAATACTGCTTACTTTTGAGATCGATATTATGAATATTTTAAGGGTCTGTTATAATATTTATAATAATACTGTATTACACCTTTAGAATATGTCTCCCAGCACAACTTTTCTTTGGTGTCCCTCTAGGTTCAGTTCTTGGCCAATTACAGTTATTGCAGCCTGATTAGGTAAACTTTGTGTAATCCATCTTTTGAAAGAAATTATAGGCTAGCTGTTCCATGCATGTAGCTGCACTCTACTCTAAAGAGGAACTGGCCAAGCTTTTTCATTGGTGTCAGCCCAAAACCAAAATGGGTTACAGCTGTAGTGGGTAGACGCTTAACAGAGGAGGGTAAGTCGCTAATGTTTCCCTTAATAAAGCCTTAGTCATCTGGCACGGAGCCTTGTAAAAGGAATGGTAATTGCATTAACCTCAGAAATGTAAATTCAGTATAAATTTAGCTTCAAATATCTTCGGATTGATATAATATGAGTATCCACCGCCGAGAACTTAAATTGAATGCATGATCATCATTCTTAATTAGAAATTATTTAACATTATAGAAATAATTCCTTCGAGAGCAACATCTGATCGTTATCTGCTGTCACGACAACCTCAGTGAACAAGAGTACATAGATAGACGAAGCTGGCCTTATGAAAGTCTTTGTTTCATGTCAGCCAACACTTATATTAAAAAATATATATAATAATAAAAAAAAGAAACGAAAGTTATCCTGATATAAAGGCGCCCCAGTCCCCCATATTTCATCACGACCAGTAGAAGAGTCTCAACATCAGAGAGAGAGAGTTTTAAGGCACTGCCATGGCTTGTCCTTGTGGCACTTCATTAAGCCGGTGATCAAACAACTCAAGACGTCAGTTGCTTCTGTCCACTTTTATATTATCCCATGCCAAATTCAGCATCTATTGAGCATTTTAATAACACCGGGACATGATTTGACATGGAGCCTTCACCATTTGTGAAAGAGAAAGGTGATGAAAGATCAACAAAAAAAGGAAGAGATGAAAGTTTTAAAGTCTTCATCCTGCTCAGGATCAAGGTGGATCGAAAGCTTATGCGCAGTCTATTGTGCGAACCCATCCATCACATGGTATCACGGACACGCACATTCACAGCCAAGGGCAATTTATATAGATAATTCGCCTACCAGCATGTAGGGGTGGAACAGAAGGTGTGGGAGATCCAGGGAGGTTGTCCACACCGGGAGAGCCAATGAAAATCCAAGGACACTTCGCTACACCACTGTACTATATAGAAATGCTTACCTGTGCTGGAAATGTTTTTTTTATTATTATTATTATTATTATTATTATTATTATTATTATTATATAAACCCTATAATTTTACATGCAGACTAGGAATCCAAACCAGTACTTCACTACAAGTGTCCATGTAAGCTTACCATAATACTAGCTTGCTATGATATTATCACTTCACTTTCACTTATCCCTTAACATCCGAGGATGTCGTTGGGGTGCCTTCATGGCGAGACTTGGGCTGAGTTGACCTGGCGGAGCCCATCCCTCTCCAGGTCGTAGAAACACGCTGACGGCTTTGCAGCCTACTCTATGATATTACAATCATCCCTTGCCACTTCGCGATTTGAGCATCGCGGTCTTAGTACATCGTGACATTTTAATCAAAAATAAAAAAATTTAGTTCAGACAGGGACCATCCACACTCAACTCAATCTCGCAAGCTGATTGGCTTAGATGCGTGATGCTGTTGCCTCCCACCCACTCAACTCAATCTCGCAAGCTGATTGGCTTAGATGCGTGATGCTGTTGCCTCCTGCCCACTCAACTCAATCTCGCAAGCTGATTGGCTTAGACACGTAACGCTGTTGCCTCGTACATTCCGATGGGATTTTTTGTGATCTTACTGTATAGTGTTTGTGAACGTGCTGCACCGCAGAGAGGAGCTATTGTCAGAGGTGGTAGAAATGGGGGCGGGGCGTTCCTACTTTGCTGTTTTTTGAATATCGTGGTCAGGTCTGGTCTACATTATCCGCGATATTCAAGGGATGCCTGTATACCTTTTTATAATTCATTAAAAATTTAAGACATTTTATTTGGTAGCAGGTTTCAATTAACAATTGCCTCCAGTTTATGGGACCCTTAACTTTCCAACAATTTTTTTTTTAATTTCCCATGTGCAAAGCTTGGAGCTATGGGAATTGGTTCCGTCAGTCCGTCACACTTTAGTTTCCAGACATTTATTTGCCATGCAATGAGGCTGGAGCGTTTACACTTGGTATGCTGGCTCACTACTATGAGTGCTAGGATGAGTTTGTGTATGAGTGACCTAGACCTACTTTCCAAAGTCACAGAGGTCCCAAGTTGCCACACTGAAAATTTGATGGGGGTACATGCCATCTAGCAGCATATACACTGATGATTTGCTTTGTCGGAAAGGTGACAAAACCTGTTTCCATATCACAGTCCAAGCCAAGAACTAAAGAAATAAAAAAAAATAAGTAAATAAAATAGAAGTACATATTTCCCCAAGGTTCAAAAACATAACTCTGGTTCACCTTAAAACATCACTACAACCTTTATTTTATTAAATACTATACCAAGTTTGTTTGGAAAGTATATAGAAATCACCCTGGCTGTCCAGCTGTGGCTATGGTGGCCTGGTGGCAAGGTGCTGGATCACTGATCACAAGATTGGGTGTACAAGCCTCACTATCACCGGGGTGCCACTGTACCCCAGTGCAGCTAACTGGGTTATCAAAGGCTAGCCATGTCTCTCACTGTCTATGGTGAGAGGTTCATGTAAAAGAACCATTGCTGACTTTCGACAAGAGTAGGCTGCGTGTTTCTGCCCTGGCGAGCTGCTGTTCAGAGTGTACTCTGCCCTCGCCCATAGTTGGCTGAGATGGGAGCCAACCTCCCTGTGACCTTAATTAGAATTAAGCAGTTCGGAAAATAAATTAATGATATCCAGCTCTTCATTTGTCCATGAATGTTGATGGATTTTGGTGAAACTTCATACAGGTGTATGGTACCACCTGAAGAGGTGCATGAAGCAAAATAATCCGGGTCTGGCGTGGGTATTCTGTACAGTTTTGATGTTTTAGCGATCATTAATGTACGCACAATTACAGTTGTGTCGGTAAGTTTTCTTGGTTCTAAATACTAAACGGATCAAATTCTTTAAGTCGTTATTCTTTAGTCAATACAGTATTCAGGTCAGAGTTGAACTGGATTTGGAACACTTGTGGCAGAAATAGGATTCCAAGCCAGACCACCTCTTCCACCCCCAAGCAAGCAGCTGCCTCATCTATCAGCAACCACTATGACCACTAGCACTAGCACCACCCACTCCATCCCCGCCCCACCCCCGGTATATCACTGTTCAAAGTATAATCAGGAAATGATAGGTGGCAACAGCCAGGGAGCAGACAGCACAATCCATCTTCTTAATCATGCTGACTTCTTCATACTGAGGCCACATGAATTTATGGACAAGTTTTCAGTGTAAATGTTCTTTTGGCTGACAACCTATGTAACTTATCACCAAAAAAGTAAATTAATAATAATAATAATAATAATAATAATAAAAACAGACATTGATTAATACAAGTAAAACATCTGGAGGAAAACAGTGGACTCCATCATATGTGTCTTATCATTCGGAATCTAAATCAGTGCTATTGAATTAATAACCAAATTTTTAAAGTGTCAAAAGTTAATATACACAGTAAAAATGAAGATCTTCCCAATTTTCCAACTAGTAATTACAAGTTGAGGTTTGCAGTTGGACAAAATGCTTAAAATACAAGTTCTAGGTGAACACAACACTACACTGGTCCAGAAACATTTGAAATGGGGCGGGGGAACATGTCGCACGACACTGTGATGTAGTGGAGAACACTTTGCCCCACAGCAAGAAGGTGCTGGGTTCGAGTCTCGGATTGAGTAATAGTGTTTGTGTGGAGTTTGCATCCTTATCCCCATGCTTGCACGGGTTTCCTCTGGGTTCTTAGGTTTCATCCCACAGTGTACATGAGGCTAATTTTGTGTTCCATATTGCCCCTAGGTGTGTGAATGGACGTGTGTGTTCTGTTCCCCGGTGAGCTGTTCAAAGTCTACCCTGTCTCCATAGATGTGGTTGTCCAGCTTCCCTTGAAGCTGTAGTGGGATTATGCAGGTCGGCAAATGAGTGCCTTCCAGCGATGGTCCACCAGCCCATGAGAGGGCGACACATACCAGCGCACCTTTAGTAAAGTTAAATAGCTAATCTGCCAGTATTTGGAGGAGACTGGAAAAAAAGGAAAATCCAAGATCAGAAAACAAACATGAGCATAATAATAACAACTATAGCTACCCATCTGCGATGGCCTGATGAGTTGTCCAGGGTGTACTCTACCCTCGCCTAGAGTTAGCAGAGATGGGAACCAACCTTCCCGTTACCCTAAATAGGATTAAGTGGTTCAGAATTTGAATGAATAAATGATTATATACTGTCCGCAAAACAGACCTACAGTCTTCAGAGTTCAAGAAGTTTTGTTACTCGGTGATAAACAAAAGATCCGTCTATTGAAACAGGAAATATTGGCTGATATTGAACAAACCAACAAGCCGTTCCCATGTCAGTCAAACATGCAAGACTATCTTTGTTATTATTCACTAAAATGCTTTAAAATGAAAAGAAAAACTTCATATTCTTCCAATTGCTGCATATTGAAACTTTCTTAAATTGGAAACTTCTACAATTTTACGTTCTGAAGCTTGTCGTCAGAAACGTACACAAACATCAAACTTTGTGGCTGCTGAGTGGAGGGTCTGAAGCGTTTCCCTTTTCAATGCCACCAACGTCTTTTCTGGGTTATTTTGACTTATTCACCCCGCCCACCCCCCCTCAAAAAAACCCTCTACATTTGTGAAAAATAAAATCCTACCATGAATACCCGGAACTGAAGTAATAAAAACTTGACATGTCAAGTCATGACATGACAAGAGTCATGAGCACTGAATTCAATTACTCTGAAAGCAACCGCAACAAAACTACAATAAAAATTAACAAAAGTTTAAAATCATCAAAATCTTTCAGTGACATTAACAAAAGTAAAAAAAAAAATTACGGGCTGGGAAATTATACTGTATGTGTTCCTGAAAAGACATGAAAAAAAAGTGTTTATATGGATTTGAAGATCTAAAAGCCAGTGTTTACAACACTGTGGGTAGAGTATGACATTTCCAAATAGCCGTCACTAAAAGGCTCCAAATGACAAGGTCTGGAATATTCCTTGAGGAAAATCTCAGCTTGCTTTTAATGACATGGGCTTTTCAAAGATTCAGTACTAAAAGTGCTTTGAAATTCAATCCTGGGACGCGCTTTGAGAAGAACTGAACCTGAAACTTTTACAGCGCTTAAAAAAAAAAAAAAATCATCACAAAAAAAATTATGGTAGAATAATTGCTGACAATGAATCCTGGACTTAGTTACGTGACGGAATATATGTGGCTTCCAAACACACTAGATAAAATAGGTGGCCAATAATAAATAAAATTTAAAAAGTAGTCCACATTAATCACATGGTAAGAACAGGTACTGCATCAAAAGCAGTCAGTCCTCACTATCGCACCTTTATGGGTCCATTGTGAGGAATTGGATTTCCCAGACCTTCTTAAATTAGCACAACAAAGGAGTGTGATGGCTCCTCTGATGTTCCTAAACATCAACCATGGCCTTCAAGTACCTGTGAAATGCCCCTGCCTTTTATGCTTTTATCTTGCAGGCATCCATGCAAATGTTACGCTACTTCCTCAGTAGGGCCTGAAGGAACACTTCAGCCATACACAACACTGCATTCTCTTACCCACCCCCCACACACAATGCTCCCAGCTCTACCAACTCCAGGTCCCCTGGGATGCCTTATGGAGGCAGAGCATTGAGTACTCAAGATTGCAGTCAACTTTTTTTTTTTTTTTTTACCGACTTACTGCTAAAAACACATCTACAGTACACAACTCAAATGTTTTTGAAGAGGTTCAGCATCTTGGATTGGAAAGTACACTCGGAGCTCTGTGGAGTCTGGCGTTAATCCTAGATGGTTTCATTTGCTCGCCAAATTCATGAAAGAGCCTGTTGAATTCGCCAACTAAGAGTCAAGCAATGTCAACATTCAAAATCCTGGCTCACAAAGTCCTTCTAGTCACATTTAGGAATTTCATGACTCAGATGATGCAAAGGACTACTATTGAAAAGAAAGTTTTTTAACAACTTTACTACAATAAACGAGCCTTATATGGATGCCGTTGAAGCCACAAACGATTTCTTTACTACCCTTAATGCAATCATCTTCTCGGTTGGTGGACATCCATCTAGTACAAGAATGCACTGGTGACTTTACTCCACGCCATTGTTTATCCATCACAACTCAAAGGATTCATCACCCACTTTGATGCTCTCGAAAAAATTTGCATAATTACCCAAGATACGCAGAGGAATCACAGTGGTGGTCTAGTGGATAGGGCACAGGATCGCTGATCCTAATGTTGGGGGTTCGAGTCCCCACAAGGTTGTCACTGCCCCCCTCAGTGCAGCTAACTGGGTTATCAAAGGCGGGCCATGTCTCTCACTGTCTATGGTGAGAGGTTCATGTAAAAGAACCATTGCTGGCTTTCGTAAAGAGGAGCTGCAAAGCCGGCAGCGTGTTTCTGTCCCTTGCGAAAGGGTTGTGACAGGAAGGGCATCCGACGTAAAAACCTACGCCAAATCAAATGTGCGACTCAGATGATTCGCTGTGGCGACTCCCAAGAAAGGGAAAAAAGCCGAAAGGAAGAAAGAAAGAAATGCAGAGGAATCACACAATAGACAACATAATATAGATAGACCTATCAGTTCATTCTGGCAGAACTCAAAGGTGTCCCATTGAAACCATCCCAGCTCAAAGGTTTACAGTAATATCTTTTACCCTGGGTTTATAGTGGGGCATCATGTCCATGAGCACCACCATTAAAAAAAAACTGTCAAGTTTTACAATTTATGAGCTTGTCCGGAGCACAGTTGGGGTATAAAAGGGAGGCAGAATGCATCCAAGAGAAGAAATCATGTTTCCGAGTTCATCAAGATCTCCTCCAATGGCACATCAAGGTCTGTTCCAACCTACTACAATTCTGATGATTGGCGTCAAATCGTGATGCATCATAATCACAACAAAATTTTTGATAAGGGACAGCAGACATCGTGCCACAGGGTAAAACTGTTGTGACTCTTTACAATAACAAGACCACATGACCAAAGGAATGTCACGATAACTTGGCAGTGCAAAACTGATCCATAACGGCATGTAAAACAACAACAATAACAACAACAACAACACTCAAGACCATGTTTAATGGATATCCTATAAGTGGTCTCATAATTTTTTCCATGTTTGTAGATAGTTGAAAAGTGTGAGATCTGGTGTGAGAAAATATAAGAAGGTATACCATTTCAAAATAAATAAAGATGGTGGTGTTTAGTAATATAAACATGCCAGTTTTGAGGGTTCACTGATACAACGCACAGGAGGAAGCAAATGGTTTCAGAAAGACCTTGTGACCCGTGTGATTTTATTTCCAAAAGATATCACTGTAAATCATGTTTATTTAATCTGCTTATGAAGTGAATGGGCCACTTTAACTCTCCATGGCTGGGGTGTGCAAATCTTAATGACCCTGCTTCAAATCCAAACTTGACGATTTGTATTTTATTACGTTCACATTTTTGTATCAAAACTAAATGCTAAGGAAGAGAAAAATATTTGCATATCAGTAAAGAAATCAGGATATTTTGTAAAACAACTGTATGAAGGTTGCTGGGTTTATATGAAGAAGAAATTCAATTATTTTCTGAAACGCTGAAACGCTACATTCTAATTAGCTGGCGCACATCTCAGCCAAATCTGAGCAAGGGCAGAGTATACCCTGGACAGCTCACCAGGCCATCACGGGGCAGAAACATGCTGACGGCGATGCAGCTACTCTTGTCAAAAGTTAGCAATGGTTCTTACATGAACCTCACACCATAGACAGTGAGAGACATGGCCAGCCTTTGGTAACCCAGTTAGCTGCATGGACGGGAGGGGTAGGAGAGACACACTACCCCAACCTTGGGATCAGTGACCCAGCACCTTAACCACCAGGCCACCACTGCCCATTGAAGAAGAAATAAGTTAGAAAAAAAAACAAGTGTGACCAAGTCTTCCCAATTGTTGGGTTTTGCAACATGGTCAGAGACTTTTGATTATTTTATTGATTTATTTAATCACTCATTTCCTTATAAAATTGCACATTGTATTTGCGACTTCATTTTGTAAGCGGACGGCGATTATCAGGTAGTAAACATTAACTTTCTCTTTAGTTACTAAATACACTTTAGGACAGGGACCCCTTGCTACTTCGCGTTTCAATTCGTGTAATTTTTAATATACATTGAATTAAAAAATAAGGAAATTAAGGAAAAATAGGGGGAAAGTGAAGGAAAATGCCACTAAACAAGGCCAATTATGGGAGAAAACCCCAAACAAACAAAAACAAAAAAAAAAAACGCAACCCAAAACCCCCCATCAAAACTATTTACTTTTTTATGTGAGGTGCGCATCTGAATGTGTGCACGTGTGTCTGTATGTATGTGTATTTATATTTTACATCTTATGCATTATTTTTTAATGTTTAATTGTTATTATAAGCATTTATAGTGTTGAATATGTATTTCTTGATACATATATATATATATATATATATATATATATATATATATATATATATATATATATATATATATATATATCACATATACATGTACGTATACACATATACATCAGTCAGAGGGGTTGATCCTACTTCACGGAAATCGGATGTCAGGGTGGTTGGGGGGGTTCCTCGGTCCCAATTAACCAGGGAAAGTGAGGGATCCCTGCATTTTCTAAATACCAATGCATGAACAATTATTTTGAATCTTGCATCTTGACTCTGCAGCATTTCTTTCTTTTGCATAGTATTGTTTTTTTAATCCTTAACCTTTCATGACCGAATTAGTTTTTACAGTTAAGAAACATTTATCACTAGTTTTTCCTAATCAAAAAGGCCTAAGGAAACACATTTCTTTCAACAAAATTATAATAACACTATTAATAATAATAATAATAATAACAATAACAATAACAATAACATAACAATAAAACTCTTACAAATTCATGAACAACACAATCATGCACACTCAAGGTCGTCTCACAGCTGTCTAAGGCACGTGGGATCAAGCTGTGTTGCATCAGGCGACGCCACAACAAGTATAGAATGCGTCTAATAGTTATTGGCATTTTTTGAAAGAGGACCGTATGGTCCTGTTAGGCGTTAAAGGGTTTAATTACCAAATTTAACTCCATTGGTACTGCAGATATTTTAAAGTCGCAAGCCTGTAGTCAGAGAGGATACCTGGCAATTAAAAAAAGCATTCTGAATAATAATAAATGCATGAGGCACAAATGGAGGAATTGAGCTTTTTTTTGGGGGGGGGGGTGCAGAAATCAGGCAACAAAATGTGGCAGGAAAGTATCAATGGCTTAAAGACTACACATCGGATGAGCATACCATGAGCAGAAGTACAAGTTTGAAGGTAATGTGCAGTGAATATGGCTGTAAACAGCTTTTAAACCAACTCCATGCAGGATCATGCTGGTCATACCTTGGCACAGAAGCGTGATGATCGCGCATGCAGCGGTTCTCCAGGTCCGGCTTTCCCGGCGGTGAGTTTTTTCCATCATCCACCAACTCATGGTTCAACCTGAACCCACAAAGAGAAGGAGAAACCACAGCTCTCCAACAGGCTCCGAGATCAGATCGGATGAACAGCTCAGATGCCTTTTTTTTTCTTCTCCACGTCTGGTGTTTTGAAGACTTGGGTGGGTGAAGTGAAGCGAGTCACTAGTGCTTCAGGACAGAAGGTCTACAGATCCGGATGGGGGATGTTGGTCGAGCTCCATATCCATGCTGATTTCATTACTTACAACTTTCTTTCCTACAATGTCGCTGGAGATCTGCACATGTTCCCCGGTTCTGCTCTCTTCTCCAGGTGCTTCAGGTTTGGACGGAACTTCAAGGCACCAGCAGATCTTCAGCTCGTGCAATAAAAAGCTTCCAAGCCACGAAAACAACAGCGAGATACTTTGTAACAATGTAATTGCATCTGATTCCGCCGCGATGGCTCCCACCGGTCAGGTCTCACTAACAAGCCCCGCCTATATTATTTCTTTTAGGACACGCCCACTAACCGGTCCGTGTCGATTGGACGGCGTCGGAGGAACAAGCAGCTGTGAGTCGCACTGAGGTCGAAGCCCAAACTGCTGCCTATTGAACACAGAGTGCACTACAAAGGCCATAGAAGCCAGTCTGTCCAGGTAGAGAACAGGCTTTGGATTATTTGGATTATTTCCAGGGTGCTGGGGTTGGAAGGTGGAGGCTGTACACTTGGACCGGTTTACTTTAGGGATTCAAACACTCCAGGAGTCATTTATGAGATGAGAGAAATAAAGCAGATCAAGGATAAAGGCACTGATAGGACCACCTGTTGAAGACACATCAATTTAACCCTTTGTGTTTAGCAGTTATACATAATAATAAATTATTATTTTTGCTATACATGTATGTACACACTGTACAGTGGTATCTTGACTTACGAAATTAATCCGTTCTGATGGCGAGCTCGTAAGTCAAAATGTTCGTTAGACAAAAGAAAAATTCCCATAAGAAATAATAGAAAACCAATCAATCCGTTCCAACCCTTCCCAAACTCGTATAACCTGACACAAATACGTATATTTGACATAATATATTAAAGATAAACATGTACAAACAATAACTATTTCATAACAATAATAATAATAATAATAATAATACATGTACTTTAACATTAATAATAAATAATACTAAAACAAAAAATAAAAAATAAGTCAACTAACCCTTCCTGCTAGATTCCCTTCCTCACTCTAACACACACACACACACACACACACACACTCACGAGTGAACGTCCAGGGACAGGACATTGAGACAGTGGACAGTTTCAAATACCTGGGCGTTCACCTTAACAATAAACTGGACTGGTCCCACAACACCAACGCCCTGTACAAGAAGGGCCAGAGTCGCCATTAAATCTATTTATGTATCTATTTATT
>CM045737.1:44374847-44397347 GCA_024760905.1 Plotosus lineatus | reverse complement strand
AGACGTTGTTTTTTTGTTTTTGTTTGTTTGGGTTTTTTTTTTTTTTTTTTTTTTGCATAATTGTCTTTTGTTCAGCAGCATTTTAATTAACGTTTTCCCTATTTTTCATTCGTTTCCTTATTTTTTTTATTTTTCGAAGAATATTTTTCAAAAACCCACAACGCACTGAAGCCGCAGGAACTGAAGCGTGAAGTAGCGAGGGTTCGCTGTGTTACAATTTCTCCCCACATAAATAAGGGAATAAAACAAAACAGAAGAAACAAAATTAAAGCTGTACTTTATTCTACAGAGTAAAACATAATTAACAAGTTTTGTCCATAGCATATGCATTTTAAGATCACCACAATACACAATGCTTATATCAGGACAGTTTAACAGCTTAGACATTGTTTAATTACCGAACACAATACGGTTCATCACTCTATTCAACTCCGTTAAAATTAGCGTGAAGACTGTCTGTAAATACGATACATATTCAACCACAGTGAGGAAAGCGGCACAGAGCAGAATGCTATGACAAAAGCACCCATCCATCCACCCATCTGTCACACTTATCCGATCAAAACTGACCAGGAGCCACTCTCAACTAACATGTTGAGAGGTGAAGTACACCCTGAACATGCTGCCATTATGGCCTTGTTCACACTGCAGCATCAGAATCAGAAAATACCTTAATTGATTCTGCCGAAGCTTTAGGAATTATTCATTCATTCATTTTCTGAACCGCTTAATCCCAATTACGGTCGCTGGGAGGCTGGCGCCCATCTCAGCCAACTCTGGGCGAGGGCAGAGTACACCCTGGAAGGTTTGCCAGGCCATTGCACCGCATAAACACGCAGCTGGCTATGCAGCTACTCTTGTCGAAAGTCAGCAATGGTTCTTTTGCATGAACCTCACGCCATAGACAGTGAGAGACATGGCCGGCCTTTGATAACCCAGTGAGCGCCACTGGAGGGACAGTGACAACCTGTTGAGGGTGGGGCTTGAACCCCCAATCTTGGGATCAATGATAGATCACCTTACTGCCAGACCACCATTGCCCGCTTTAGGCATTATTTTTCTTTATTACACAGGTGAACGCTATGCTAAACCACGTGGAAAAATTGCACTTGCGCCAGAGATCTTCGCGATAATGCCGAGTGCCGGCAAAGGATACCAACAGCACTGCGGATATGTCCTGATGTGTAGTAACCATATCAGTACGTAGGCTGCAGAGGTACGAGAAATGTATTGTAATGGCCACATTTGGACCTCTGTCAAATAAGCGATGTAGTTTCTAGAGTAAATACATTACTGTTCATTAGTGTTTAAATTAAATTTGTGATAAAGCGCATCAAAATAAATTCCTGGTTTCTCATCAGAACTTTTTGAAACCCTAAATGCGGCACTTAATTACTACATCTTTTTAATAGAGAAATGAGGTGACTGGCGAAGCCCAAAAGCCCATCAGTCATTCATCTTCGAAGCCGATTAATCCGAATTGGGCTTGGGGTGCGGCTGGCGCAAATCTCAGCCGACTCTGGGCGAGGGCAGGGTACACCCTGGACAGCTCCCAAAGGACATTGCAGAGCCACACTCTCACAACCATTCACACTCACACCTTGGGGCAATTTGGAATTTGGAACAGCCAATGGCTGTTTGGCTTACTGGGCATGTTTTTGGATTGTGGGAGGAAACCAGAGTACCTTGAGGAAACCCACACAAGCATGGAGAGAACATGGACAGTCCACATAGAAACGCCCGAGCTGGGAATCAAAGCCAGGCCTTCTTAATATGAGGCGGATGTGCTAATCAGTACGTTGCCGTGCCAGCCAAAAAGCTTTTATAGCTCAATGCAGATATAGTGACTAAAGTTATACAATATACTCGACATGACCAGGTGACCAGGCTTTTTTTTTTTTTTTTTTTTTTTTTTTTTTTTACATTTAAGACGTATTAAATCTTGCAGTTCCAAAGATTTTCAAAAATACAACCATTTCAAACAGAACTAAACCAACCTCAGAATCACAATTACACCACCGAACACCAAACCACCCTTTGTGTCGTCTTGATGTCGTCTGAGGCAATTTCCGAGGTTTTGAGATGCTTTTTTTTTTTTAAACAAAACAGAAAAAAAACTAAAACGAATGCGGCGCCAAGTGCAGGCGATGATGGGAAACAGGGAATTTTTTTTATCCGTCTTTAGAGGAAGGACCACATGTGGTTTGGTAGTAAGGTTTCTACATATACAGTATATTGTCATGTGTTTTATATGCTTTTGCTTTGAATCTATGCAAATTAATGACCAGTAACATGAAAAAAAAAAAAAACCCTCAGTTAAACTTAATAAATCCAGCACAGAAACACCAGCCGTTGCCGGCATGATGCCTTCCCCTTCATGTCTAATAATCGCCCCCAGTCAGATTTGGATTTATTAGATTGGATGCAATGATATTACAAGAACTCTTAGAATCAACTCTGTTCTTTCAGCTCTCAGGATGGAAACGAGTCCCAGAACCGATCCGCACAAATCCGATCTCACTAGAACTTTTCTGAATCGGATCAGTCGTGGACAGGGCCGACATCACACAGCCAGACAGGCATTCACAGTCACATGGACACCTACAGACATTTTCAGTATCCAGTTGATTCAATCTGTATGTGGGACTGTGGGAAAAAAAACCAGCGCACCCAGAAGAAACCCACACAGCTGCAAGGATCTGCAATGCGAACACTAAGCAAAAAAATATCAACCAACCAGCAGGCCCAGACTCTACACCAGTGTGCTACCTGTTAGTAAATTACTAATTCTTTTAAAAGTTGGCGTTAAAAAGGTTTTTTTTTTAACATATAGTAGATCACAGATATCTCAGTGGTCCCATTCAGAAGGAAAAGGTTGACTTCTTTTTGACTCAAAATGAAAACAAGAACATCCACAGTCATGTTGGTCTTGCTGTCCACCTAGTGGTCAAACAGGCAAATTACATTTTAGTCAGTTGGCATCCACTATGTACAGTGGTACCTCACCTTACGATAGTCCCAGAATACGAAAAATCCATTTTACGAAAAACATTTTCCTAAACTTTTTGTCTCTGTATACGAAACAAGTTCTCCTTATAAAACGCGCCATTCAAACTTTCAAACAACGCACGACTTGCTCTCCCACTGAATGTCCTAACATCCCGCCCCACTGGCCTCCCATTAGCTATCTCCCAACGACCCGCCCTGCTGGCCTCCGATTGGCTAGGAGGGATGACGCAGCTCCCTCCCATTGGCCATCTCCATCATCATTTTTCCAATAAAATGGATTATAATTAAAACCACATTTACAGAGTTATTTAAATACACAGTCACAGTAAAATCCGTACAGAAAGACAGACTCGCCATGTGACATGAACCTTTGGTCTACTGTCAAAGTTGGTTGGTGTAGTAACAGCTACCTCATTCCTATTTTTTATTTATTTTTTTTATTCCGTATTTGACCAATAGCACGTCTTCAGACCAGAAATGATTGTCTTGCTGATAGAATACCTGGAGTGTATTATGTGAGAAGTGCACTATTACCTGCAAAGTGATTTTTATGAATACACAATGTGATTATTTGTACATTTTCAGTGACCTGAGAAGAAATCAAAATAGCCAAACTGTATTGTCCTATTTTTTCCCTCCATTGAAATACGCTGTTATGTCAACATTGCTTAATGAAGAGTTGACTATTTAATGGGTTTATAAATTTTTCCACATGACCCTGCACACACATACACAGAGAGACATATCAAAAGTAAATAGACACCTCTGTCTTTATCTGTGAAATGCATTCATTCATCTTCTAGGCCGCCTAATTCTAATTACGGTCGTGGGGTGGCTGAAGCCCACCTCCGCTAACTCTGGACATCATGGACAGCTCATCAGGCCATCGCAGGGACAACACCTATACAACCATTCACACTCACTCGCACATTGTCATTTAGTTAACTGTGCATGTTTTTGGACTGTGAAGCATAGAGAGAACAAGCACTCTCCACAGAGAAAAGCCGGGGATTCGAACCTGGGTCTTCTTGCACTGGGTGTGTGTGTGTGTGTGTGTGTGTGTGTGTGTGGGGGGGGGGGGTATGGGGGGGTATGGGGGGGTGACAACCTTGTGGAGAGTGGGGCTCGAACCCTCCAACCTTGGAATCAGCAATCCAGTGCCCTTTACCATCAGGCCACCATTGTGGTCGCGGGGAGGCTGGCACCCATCTCAGCCAACCCTGGGCAAGGGTGATATTCACCCTGGACAGCTCACCAGGCCATCGCAGGGCCTATATACATTATTATATGAATAAAGAATTCATTATCTGAACCGCTTAATCTTAATTGGGGTTGCGGGGTGGCTGGCACCCATCTCAGCCAACCCCGGCCGAGGGCGGGATTCACCCTGGACAGCTCACCAGGCCGTCACAGGGCCTATCTACATTATTATACGCATATAGAATTCATTTTCTGAACCATTTAATCCTAATTAGGGTCGTGGGGAGGCTGGCACTCATCTCAACCAACCATGGGTGAGGGTGGGATTCACCCTGGACTGCTCACTAGGCCATCGCAGGGCCTACATACATTATTATATGTATATAGAATTCATTTTCTGAACCGATTAATCCTAATTAGGGTCATGGGGAGGCTGGCACCCATCTCGGCTAACCCTGGGTGAGGGTGGGATTCACCCTGGACGGCTCACCAGGCCATCGCAGGGCATATATACATTATTATACGCATATAGAATTCATTTTCTGAACCATTTAATCCTAATTAAGGTCGTGGGGAGGCTGGCACCCATCTCAACCAACCATGGGTGAGGGTAGGATTCACCCTGGACTGCTCACTAGGCCATCGCAGGGCCTACATACATTATTATATGTATAAAGAATTCATTTTCTGAACCGATTAATCCTAATTAGGGTCACGGGGAGGCTGGCACCCATCTCAGCTAACCCTGGGTGAGGGTGGGATTCACCCTGGACAGCTCACCAGGCCATCGCAAGGCCTGTATATAGATTTATAGTAGCTATAATACTAGTTTACAGTAACTAACTACGCTGCGAACACCAGAGGCAAAGGAGTAGTCCGGTTGTGGGGCAACCTCAGGCTGGATTTAGCCAGCGTCAGACTACCCCAAAACCTTTGCATTCCTCTTGCCTCAGTCAGCAGAGTGATCGTATTCAACAGCAAAGAAAAACAGATCAACAGCATCCCGCTCAGGTCGACCCGGACCCTCGGACAGGCATCTTCTGACTGTTGAACATAATCCCCACTGTAAGGCAACTGATATTACAGAAAAACCACAAGTGAGTCGGCGTACTGCTCTGCGGTATCGCCATCAACTTGGCGATGATGAATATGTATAATCTATGCAGAAATTTTTCATAAATGATGTCTATTTACTTTTGATACAGTTATATTATTATTATCATAATAATTTTTACTACCTGAGGACTGTGTCTACTCTTCCTCATACACTTCACGTGACTTAATATCCATGATGGAGGTAGGTACCTATTATGCTTTACTTACAGTAAAATCATCTTGTATCATATATAAAAATACATTTCTATGTAAATGACTTCTAAATATTAACAAAGACCCTCAGTTAATACTGTTGATACAACCTCAGCAGCCCTGTCCTGTCTTATTCATCCCACTTCCCTGGTCTCTGTGTCTCTGGTGCCACAGGGGAGGTGCTGTAACAATAGTGTTCTGTGCGTGTGCGTGTGTGTGTGTGTGTGTGTGTGTGTGTGTGTGTGTGTGTGTGTGTGTGTTGGAGGTTTGGCGTTAGAATGCCTTAGGAGTTCCGACAGATGAACCAGATCTCATTTCGACGGGATGGCACCCCAGGGTTCTCGTAAACGGCCACCATATACTGGTCTTGGTGAATGTCAACAGACGTCCCCAGCAGCTCCCATAGCAGGCTGATCTGCCGTGAGATTGTCTCCTCTGTGGTGGTGCCAAAGAAAGCCCTAATGGAAGCACATACATGTGTCACCATAAACATCCCATTGAAGAAAAATAATTCATTCCAGTCACTTGATCCTTACTTTAAAGATGAAATAAACTTTGTTCTAAATTTCATCACGTGAAATGAAAACATGATGCAAACTTGGACATTCGGAATGTGCAATTATACTGTATAACGCGTGACTCAATTTCCTGAAGATGTTTAAGAGCGCTAGATTTTCTGAAAAAGACTTTTGCTCAGATGTCCTCAATCACGGTAATTTTTACCGCGCATTTCTGAATACAGGGATCCCTCACTTTCCGCCATTAACTGGGACTGAGACCCCCCCCCGCGCCCGCCGAATTCCGCGAAGTAGGATTGACCCCCCCCCCCCCCCGATTGATGTATACGTACATGTATATGTGTATATCTTCTTCTTCTTCTTCATTTCCTTTTGACTTTTCCCTTCAGGGGTCGCCACAGCAATCCACCCGCCTCCATCTCACCCTATCCTCTGTATGTTCTACTCTTACTCCAACTATCTTCATGTCCTCCTTCACCACATCCATAAATTTTCTCTTTGATCTTCCTCTCAGCCTTCTGCCTGGTAGTTCCAACCTCAGCCAATGTCCAAACCATCTCAAGCTAGCCTCTCTGACTTTGTCTCCAAAACCTCTTACATGTGCTGTCCCTCTGATGTACTCATTCCTGATCCTATCCATCCTCGTTACTCCCAAAGAGAACCTCAACATTTTCATCTCTGCTACCTCCAGCTCTGCCGATACCTTCCGATCACACCTCACACCTGATACTTTTCTCCAACTATTCCAACCTGCCTGCACACGCCTATTCACCTCTTTTCCACACTCTCCATTGCTCTGGACTGTTGAGCCTCGTCGTTTTCCTTTTGGCTTTTTCCCTTTTACTCGGGAGTCGCCACAGCAAATCATGTGATTCACACATTTGATTGGGCAGAGGTTTTTACGTCGGATGCCCTTCCTGACACAATCCTTTTTAGCAAGGGACGGAAACACGCTGACAACTTTGCAGCCTAATCTTTACAAAAGGCAGCAATGGTTCTATTACATGCCTCTCACCATTGACAGTGAGAGACATGGCCCGCCTTTGATAATCCAGTTAGCTGCACTGGGGGGGGGGGGCGCAGTGACAACCTTGTGGAGAGTGCGACTCGAACCCCCAACGTTTGGATCAGCAATCCAGCACCCTATACCACTAGACCACCACTGCCCCTGGCTCTGGACTGTTGAGCCTAAGTACTCAAAATCCTCCACCTTCCTTATCTCTGCTCCCTGTAACCTCACCGTTCCTCTTGGTTCCTTGTTGTTCAAATACATGTATTCTGTCTTACTGAGGCTAACCTTCATTCCTCTCCTTTCCAGGGCATACCTCCACTTCTCTAGATTTTCCTGCACTTGTTCTCTGCTCTCACTCCAGATCACAATGTCATCTGCAAACATCATAGTCCATGGAGATTCTTGTCTAACCTCGTCTGTCAGCCTGTCTATCTATCACCATAGCAAACAGGAAGGGGCTCAGAGCTGACCCTTGATACAGTCCCATCTCCACCTTGAACTCTTCTGTCACACCGACAGCACACCTCACCACTGTCTTACATCTCTCATACATGTCCTGCACCACTCTAACATACTTCTCTGCCACTCCAGACTTTCTCATGCAATACCACAGTTCCTCTCTTGGCACCCTGTCATGTGCTTTCTCCAGATTCACAACGGCACAATGCAGCTCCTTCTGACCTTCTCTGTACTTCTCTATCGTCAAAGCAAACACAACATCTGTGGTGCTCTTTCTTGGCATGAAACCAAACTGTTGTTCACAAATGCTGACCTCTGCACTTAGTCTTGCTTCCACTATTCTTTCCCATAACTTCATCGTATGGCTCATCAACTTTATCCTTCTGTAGTTGCTACAACTCTGCACATCTCCCTTGTTCTTAAAAATGGGCACAAGCACACTTCTCCTCCATTCCTCCAGCATCCTCTTACGCTCTAAGACCTTGTTGAATGTTCTTGTCAGAAAATATACTGCTACCTCTCCTAGACACTTCCATACCTCCACCAGTATGTCATCAGGACCAACTGCCTTTCCACTCTTCATCCTCTTCGATGCCCTCCTCACTTCACCCTTACTAATCTTTGCTACTTCCTGGTCCTCAACAGTCACCGCTTCTACTCTTTTTTTTCTCTGCTGTGCCAACCTGTATAAATCATTTTCTCCCTCCTTACTGTCCAAACTAGCATACAAGTCATCATACGCCCTCTGTTTGGCCTTCGACACCGCTACCTTCGCCTTACGCTGTGTCTCCCTGTACTCCTGTTTACTCTCTTCGGTCCTCTCTGTCCCATTTCGTCTTAGCTAACCTCTTCTTCTATACACACTCCTGCACTTCCTCATTCCACCACCAAGTCTCCTTATCTACTGTCCTTGCCAAGTAGTCTCCTACCTGTCTCCCTGATCACATTAGCTGTAGTTGTGCAGTCATCTGGAAGCACTTCCTGACCACCCAAAACCTGTTTCAACTCCTCCGTGAAGACAACATGACACTCTTCCGTTTTCAGCTTCCACCACTTTGTCTTCTGCTCTGCCTTTGCCTTCTTCACCTTTCTTACCATCAGCATCATCCTGCACACCACCATCCTATGCTGTCTGGCAACACTCTCACCCACTACTACTTTGCAGTCACTGACTTCCTTCAAATTACATCGCCTACACAAGATGTAGTCTACCTGTGTGCTCCTACCTCCGCTTTTACAAGTCACCCTATGCTCCTGTCTCTTCTGGAAGAAAGTATTCACCACAGCCATTTCCATCCTTTTTGCAAAATCGATCATCTGTCCTTCTGTGTTCCTGTCCTGGATACCAAACCCGCCCAAAATCACTTCCTCGTCCCCTCTGTTGCCTGAACCAACATGTCCATTGAAGTCTGCACCAATGACCACTCTTTCACCTCTGGGGGTACTCTGCATCACTTCATCTCACTCACTCCAGAATCTCTCCTTCTCTTCTAGCTCACATCCTGCCTGTGGGGCATAAGCACTAACAACATTGAACATCACGCCTTCAATTTCTAACTTGAGACTCATCACTCCGTCTGACACTCTTTTCACTTCTAGAACATTCCTGACCAACTCCTCCTTCAAGATGACTCCTACTCCATTTCTCTTCCCATCCACACCATGATAAAACAGCTTAAACCCTGCTCCTAAGCTTCTAGCCTTGCTACCTTTCCACCTGGTCTCCTGAACACACAGTATGTCCACCTTCCTCCTCTGCATCATGTCAGCCAGCTCTCTACCTTTTCCTGCCATAATTCCAACATTCAAAGTCCCCACTCTCAGTCCTAGACTCCTGCTTTTCCTCTTCTCTCTCTGCCTACGGACACGCCTCCCGCCTCTCCTTCTTCGACCAACAGTAGTCCAATGGTTAACAGCACTGATGGCGGTCATTGTTAACCCGGGCCTCGACCGATCCAGTATGAAATTTGTCTTTATGGTTTGCATTTTGTATTCTGGCAAAAGTTTTACGCCAGATGCCCTTCCTGTCGCAACCCTCTGCATTTATCCGGGCTTGGGACCGGCGTGAGGCGGGCACTTGTTTGTGCCCCCCCCCCCCCCCCCCACAGCTGCATTCACAGCTCACGTGTGCCCCCCCCACGGCTGCATATGTGTATATAATATCAAATGCTTATAGCAACAATTAAACATTCAAAAATTATGCACAAGATGTGAATAAAATATAAATACACATACAGATGCGCACGCACACACAGATGTGCACCTCAGATAAAAATTGTAAGTAGTTTTGTTGGGGATTTTGGTTTGTTTTTTTGTTTTTGTCTGTTTGGGTTTTATTTTATTTTTTTGCATACTTGGCCTTGTTTTGTGGTATTTTCCTGAACTTTTCCCCCTATTCTTCCTTAATTTCCTCATTTGTTAATTCGATGAATATTAAAAAAAAAAAAAAAAAAAAAAAAGTGATAGGCTGAAGTAGTATGAATTGAAGCGTGAAGTAATGAGGGACCCCTGTCTGTTGATTTGCTGAAAACTCTCAACTATACGGGCACAAAACTGACATGATGAAGCTTGTTTTTAAACTAGTCATGTGATGAAGTATCTAACCGGGCGATGACTCGCACTGAGTCTCTGTGGGCGATGATGATGTCCGGGTCAGCGGGTTGCGGAGGGTTTGCCTGGAACTCCACAGGCAAGTAGTAGGCTGTCAGAACTTTGCTTTCGAAGCTTTTGCCATCCTCCTGCATTGTTATTCCATTCACAATAGGAATCGTCATGCCCAAGTAAAAACCTGGATGAATCATTACCCAGAAAACATTCTTTCAGAAGGAAGACGATGTATTGCTCATCAGTTATAGAGTGTTCTTGCTGTGATGAGAGTTAAATTGTGATAAATACCAGCTGAGTTCTCCTTGCAGATGAACCGCATGAGCTTCATGAAGCCTGCGGAAATGCTCTGCTCATACAGCTTTTCTCCAATTGTGATACAAGCCCATTTACCTGGTGGATACACCCTCTCCTCATATAGCACCTCACCCAGCTAAAACACAGAGGGGAGGGGGGGGGGGAGAGAAAGAGAGAGATTAAATGCATCTGTACCCCTTCCTAGCATGATAAAGGCAGGAAATTTGTGTCCTCTACGGGTTCCTGATTTTGAGTAAATTTATATACAGTACTATAGGGGAACTCATAGAATGCAAGTTTCCTGCACCAGGGACAGATTACAGCAGCAAGCACATTGATTATCCTAAAAATATCTGGATGAGACTAGCGTCCCATCCAGGAGGAGTTGAACTCCTAGTTGCTTCACGCTACAGAAACCGGGAATAAGAACCTCCTTATGAGACACTATGGGTTGGGTGTAAAAAGCCCAACAGACTTTACTTTTTTATGATATGGTTTGACAAACAATCATCCACAAACACTTAAGATTAAATTTGCAAACATTCTCTGTCCAAAGTCTTGATATAAAGTGGTTTATACAAAAAATTTCTCATTTCTAACAATTGACCTTTGACCCTTCATGGTCAATTCCTTTCTACATCAATATTCTGTCTGGTACTCTATGTGCTTGGTATGATTTTATGAGCTAAATTTAATAAAATTTGTCTTAAATATAAGAAAAAAAAATTTAATCACTGATCACGATTAAGATTTTTTACTTGTGCCACACCCTACTCTAAAAAAAGTCACCCAAAACTGTGCATAAATGTTTGAGTTTCTTGCACACAAAATAACAAACAGACAACCTAACTAACACAAGTGAAAACATAACCACTGTGCAGAGGTAGTAAGGCACTTAAAGGGTATCTGTGGTCAATTTACATTACCAGCTCTTTAAAACAATCACATGTGACATCAGCAGGTCTGACAGGCAGCTTCAGTCCTTGCCTCTTGTCAAGTATGTGTGAGTGCTGCCACACTACTATTACTACTAGGTATGTGAAGCGACAGATTGCCTGCTTGATTGGATGCTCCAGCCCTGGTAGTGACGTAAACTTGTTGTTTTGTCCTATTGGCTGGGCTGCGATGGGCCACTGATGACGGACAACAGACACCAGTCTAAGATAACACATTACATTATTGGCCAAGACTGAGTTGTATAACCAAGAAAATAATAGAGTGTGAAGCATATGGCTGCACAAACAACAACTGCAAAAACATTTCTTTTGTGTTCCTACTGTGTTATGGTCTGTGTTGGGGGGATGCTGAATGTGGCGGCTCTTCTAACTCTGTTTCTCCCCAGTGCTGCAGGCTCCGGCGGAGGGGCATGGATAACCTACTCCCTAATACAGTACCTGATCCCACTCCCGAATATACTATGCTATAAAGACAAGCCTTGGTGCAAGAAGATTGTCTCGCATCATGTCTCTGCTTCCCTATGTTCTCTCTGGCTCCTGGTTTCCACTCCGCGCTCGACCAATTACCCGGGCCTTAGTTCCCAGTGCTTAATGTTTATTGTGTTTTCTCTTCATCACCAGTAGTTATCGTGTTTGCCTCCTGCTGGAGTGCTCCCCCCTTTGAGTAATAAATCGGTTCTGTGTCCTCTCACACTGTCTCCTGCATTTCTGGGTCCGGCTGAAGGTTTATTACATCACATGCTGAGCTGCATTATTGTTAGATTTACAGCAGAATGCACTTTCTGCCCTGTGAGCACCTATAGATGGGCAGCATGGTGCTATAGCTGTTAGGGCATCCAGCAAGAAGCTCCTGGGTTTGAGTCCGCAGTGTTTTTGTGGGGAGTTTGCATGTTCTCTTCATATATGTGTCGGATTCTTCTGCGTACTCCAGTTTCCTCCTGCACCCCAGGGACATGCACATCAAACAAATTAGCTATTTTCCAATTGCCCCCGAGGTATGAGTGTGTAAGGCTGTGTGTGCGTGTGTGTGTGTTGGCCCTGTGATGGACCAGCAAGCTGTCCAGGGTGTAGTAGCTCAGGGTCTGCTAAAATAGCATAGGTTTTTCATATTTGTGATGATTCTGCTTGAGCTGAAGCCCATCACCAGAGCACACTGTATGAATTAGCAGTAGCAGTACACCATCTATAAGATGCTAATAACATTTATGCACAAATGAAATTCTCTGAGCCAACCCAGCCTGTGAAGCCTGTTTGTGTGCGTGTGTGTGTGTGTTTTTATACCCTGCTGGCTTATTGTTTGATATGCTTGGAACAATTCCACAGTTTCTGCCTAGGCATGTACTGCAGATGCACAGACTGAGAAATTCCTCATATTTAACATACCACTTATGATTGCAGGAAGGCTGGTGCTTATCTCAGCCAACACTGGGCGAAAAGAGGGTACATCTTGATCAGCTCGTCAGACAATTGCTGTGCGAACACACACACACACACACACACACACACACACACACACACACACACACACTCACGCACACACACACACACACACACACAAAATCATTCACACTCACACCTCAGGGCAATTTGAAGCAGCCAATTATCCGAATGTGCATGGCTTTGGACGGGAGGAGAAAACTGGAGAACCTGGATGAAAACCCACACAAACAGGGGGAACATGTAAACACCACACAGAAATGAGCCCGAGTCCGGAAATCAAACCTTCAAAACTAGGATCTTCTTGCTGTGACTGCTTGTAGTGTGCTGCCCAATAATATGTCACTGTGCCTTTCAATACAAAGTAAAGTGCTTTACTAATACAATTATTAAACTGTATATCAAGCAACATGGTTAAAAACAGCAAAAAAACTCAGAGTCCAGAATACATGTACAGTTTAAATCTTTGATATCTTTAACCTCTCATTGACCCAAGCAATTTGTTCCCGCATGTAAAAAAAAAAAATACAGCTGTCAATCATGCTGTGCCAGAAGGTGCTGCTGCAGCTGACCTGGCTGGCAAATTCCTCCCTGTGGCACTTACCCATCATCACCACCAAGTGCCTAGAGAGACTTATCATGTCCCAGCTGAAAAATGTCCCCCTCCCATGTTGAACCTCTTCCAGCTTGCCTATAAATCAAATAGGTTGGCTGAGGACTTCTTTTGCTTCCTAAAATAAAACTAACACCTACATCTGGCTGCAGATTGTGGATTTTTCATCTGCCTTCAGCATGGAAGCTCAGTAATCTAGGCATCAACACTTCAGCCAGACCCCAGTCTATTAGATTAGACTGCCACACCGCCCTCACCGTGATGCTGAACACAGGGGTCCCACAAGGCTGTGTACTCAACCCTCCCCTCTACTCGCTGTTCACCTACAACGGTGCCCCTGTGCAATAATTCAATCTCATTGTAAAGTTAACATGACAATGGTGGTTCTGTTACGTGAAGATCTTCATGGAGGACGTAGAACATCTGACTACTTGGTGTGAAGAAAACAGCTTGACCGTCAACATTGTGAAGACTAAGGAGAATGTTATGGACTGCAGGTGAGGTAGAGATGGCTGGCTCACACTCATCACATAATATCAGAGGGTGAAACTGGAGCCTAATGGCCTCACCTGGAACACCAACACAATCAGCCTAGCCAAGAAAGCTCAGAAGCACCTGTACCTTCATTCAGAACTTAAAGAAGGCTGAGGTTTCTCCTCAAATTCTCACAAAGGATTACAGATTCACGATGATGTATCACAGATGATTCGTTTTGGCGACCTCTGAAGGGAACAGCCGAAAGGTAAAGAAGAAGACAGGACCTTCCTGTCAGCTGTATTACAGAGGAGCACAGGAGCTGACAGGAAGGTCCTGTCTTCTTCTTTTCCTTTCGGCTGTTCCCTTCAGAGGTCGCCAAAACGAATCATCTGTCACCATCTCACCCTATCTTCTGCATCTTCTCTTAGACCAACTACCTTCATGTCCTCCTTCACCACATCCATAAATATCCTCTTTGGTCTTCCTCTAGGTCTTCTGCCTGGTAGTTCCAGAAAGGTCCTGTCGCGGTCGGTAAAAAACACCCAACATATCATCAGTATCCAGCTTCTCTCCATCAACACCATTGCCAGGAAGCTCAGTTTTAAAAAGGCTTCAAACAACTTCAAGGACTTAAATTCATCCAAACTGGAAACTATTTGATTGGCTGCCCTCAAAAGAACACAGAAACCTCCACTCCAGAGCCAGTAGCTGGGGAACAGCTTCTTTCATAAAGTTATCAAGTTACTGAACTCTAGACAATAATAGCAATGCACGTACTACCGTCCGATACTGTGCAATACTGTGGAAAATCCCTGTCCATATTCTAATTAATCACTAGCGGTATTAAACTCATTCTCACAGCTGTCCACATCATTAAATTTTCTGTCTTCAGGGTCCGAAATAATTACAGAACATCTTTCCCAAAGAGGCAACTGTGACATCTACATTACAATATGGTTAGTTAAGGAATTTATGTGTTATGTGAACGACTAGCTGGTGAGTTGAAAGAAGGTGCTGCCATCTATAGGATAGATTACAAATTACATTTCATATTACTGGTTAATGGCATATAGTGGTGTAGTGTTTAGTAAAAGGCAAAAAAGATTTATATGTGAATGAAAAGAACCCCTCAGCCCCCGCCCAACCCCCAGTGCAGCTAACTGGGTTATCAAAGGCCGCTCATGTCTCTCACTGTCTATGATGTGAGGTTCATGTAAAATAACCATTGCTGACTTTTGAAAAGAGTAGCTGCATAGCCATCAGAGTGTTTCTGCCCTGCAATGACCTGGTGAGCTGTCCAGGGTGTACTCTACCATCGCCCAGAGTTGGCTGAGATGGGTGCCAGCCTCCTCGCGACCCTTATTAGAATCAAACGGTTCAGAAAATGAATGAATGAATGAAAAGAAACCTGAGTGATATATAGTGGTCAGCACTGCAAGAAGGGGCTGGGTTTGAGCAATTGGCAATTGATTGAGTGAGTGAGTCAGTGAGTGAGTGAGTGAGTGAGTGAGTGGTAAAGGTTGATGCAAAAGATGTACGATAATCATATTCTTTGAAAGCTATCACTGGCCACATAAATTACTCAAATATCAGCATACATGATGTAATTAGTCACCAAAGGCTACTTTATTTTCCCCTTATTTTAATAAACGGTCTTATAAAAAACATAAATATACCCCACCCTCACCCAGAGTTGGCTGAGAGGGGCACCAGCCTCCCTGTGACCCTAATTAGGATTAAGCGGTTCAGAAAATTAATGAATATTGACTTTATAACTATAAAGGAACCATTTCAATATTTGAGTATTTGAGGTTTATTTGTTCGCAAAAGAAAAATCCTGAACTAGTCTGAAGAGATGCCTGAATATGTCTGGGGTGTTGTCTTGAATTATGCGGATGATGATGTGCATGGTATGATCCTGAAATGGTCAAATTCCATCTTCATCAAATCTGTATCAACCCGCTGCACAAACACAATTCTGAAGTGATGATGCCTGTAAAGTCCGTTTCAGAACACATGCATCATGGAGGCAGTTTATAGCTGCAAAAATTCATGTGCTTGAGACTAACTTGTACCTTTTCATGTCTTGATATGGTGACGAAAGGAACATGTTCTCTTTCCTGATTCCTCCTCGTCATCTCCATAATCGGTCCAGTCATCTCTGGGGAGAAAATGCAAACACCACAAGTAGCGAATGTAAACTGAGCTTGATTTTAACACCTCGTGATTTGATTACAAGTGGCAATCTTACAGAGCTAAATGTCACAGTGCTAACAACCATGTAAAGGTACACACACACACACACACACACACACACACACACACACACACACACACACACACACACAAAGTGTAAGAGATGCATACATTGTATTAATAATGCACGGAAGGATCCCTCTATTATTTTCTGTTATTATATTATATTATTATATTTTATTATCTATTATTTCCTCACGCATGGAGTCAGATCAATAGAGACCGAGATTACAAGTCTTCCAGGTCGTGACCTAAACTTCTCTCAGCCACGACCCCTTAAACGAGACGGCGTCATCACTTAACAAACATGGCGGCGCCCATTCGCAGCGTGAGTATTGTGTTCATTGCAGAATGGAGGTCATTACTGTTAAGGAGCTGTATCAGTGTAACTTTAAATTCAAGAAGATTAATCCGAGGTCTCAGGAGGACACCCATAGCAGTGCTTTATCCTGGTGATGAACGTGAGACTCTCATTAAGCCAGCTGCGCGCCCTGAGGGTAGAGACTGAGATTAGGTGGAAAAACTACTCACGTATTACTCAGCGAGTCACCTGACTACAATAGAGGTACGTAATGCCTGTATTTGGACATAAAGCCCGGATCCCTCTAACTTAGAACCTGTTGACACCAATATCTAACATTGGGGTTCTTTGGTTAATCCACAGGAATGATGGTAAGGTCTGAATGTTTCCTTCACTTGGGTTTTGACGGTATCAGTGAGATGGAGTTGCGCCTCTTCATCAACACATAAGGCGCACAGGATTATAAGGCGCACCGGCAAAAAAAAAAAAAAAAAAATTTTTTTTTTGGAAGATTAAAGGCTTTTAAGTGCGCCCTATGGTCCAAAAAAATATGGTATGTTTTAAATTCTATCAACCAATACATTCTGCTTTCATGAGGTTATTCCACTGTAATGGATCAGAATCACAGCATGGTTAGTACCAGTCAAGCAGGTCTTGGGTTTGAATCCTGGGATCCTGAGATTTGGTGTTTCTGAGTGGAGTTTGCATGTGCCTTCTGTGCTTGCATGGGTTTCCTCTGGGTACTCAGATTTACTCCCACTGTCCAAATTGACCCTAGCTATGAGTGTGAGTGGCTGTGTGTGTATTTGCCCAGTGATTGGCTGGTGAGGTGTTCAGGGTGTACTGTGCCTTTGACCCTTATTGAATAAGGTAGGCTCCAGTCTCCCCATGACCTCAATAGGAGGATTCGACAAATTAATGTTTTTTTTTTTAATTAAGCAGTTCGACAAATGAGTGAGTGAGGACGTGAGAGTGGAACAGAATCAGTTTTCACATGTGGCCACAAAGGAAACAAAATGCAGTAATAACGGATAAACAAAAAGTTTGAGATGGGATTCTCTGAAGCAGGGAGAAAAATAAGCACCAAATGATTGTTTCGGTTGCGTATCGGTTACTGTTGCTCAGAATACCAGGAATGTTCTGTTCGCTACTGAATGGCACCCACAAAAATAATTAAAGAAAATTCACTGATATCCTCATTTCTATTATCAGATGTGTGTTGTCGCAGTTAGAGTACAGTTTTGGTGCTGGTTTGCACCGCAAGGTGGCGCCGCTTCCTTTTTTTTTTTTTTTTTTTTTTAGAGTAGCCAGGGATTTTTGTCTGCTCACTACACTATAGGTTCTCAGACTTGAGTAAAATATTATTTTGACAGACAACAAAATGCATGTACAATTTAACACAAGTTTACTGAATAGAGTGAGTCCATATAACCCAATCATTATCTGTCTTCAGTTTGTAATTCCTCACAAATAATCAGTATGGTGAAGGATTTGGGTTTAATCTTGGCATTGTATGGTAACCGATTTTCCGTAGCCGGTTACTACACATCCAAATGTGGTAACCGGAAAGTGGATTATCATTACTGGGTCTTAATTTACTCACTATTAAGGGGGTTATTACCTGGGAATTTGTGGCGGTTTGGTGCACTATATGCATCAAAAGAGCTATCAGAGTTACAGCTTTCACAGTTTTGTGAACAAAAACAACAAACTGGAGTCTGGAAATCGCAAGATAGCCCATTTAACGGTAAGCAGGACCATATGGTCCTCTTTCACAAAATGCTAATAACCACTAGCCACGTTCTATACTTGTGGCGTCGTCTGATGCAACACAGCTTGATCCCACGTGCCTCAGTCAAGCTGTGAGACGACTTTGAGTGTGCAGGACTGTGTTGTTCACGAATTTGTGTATGATTATTAGTGTTATTATAATTTTGTTGAAAGGAATATGTTTGGGTGTTTACTTTAGGCATTTTTGATTCAGAAAAAACTGGTGATAATTTATTTTTAATTGCAAAAATTAATTCGGGCCTGAAAGGGTGAAAGCTTATTGAACAAGGAACCCGTTCATCAAACTATAATGAACCAAATTTAAAGATTCTACCTCTGGGGACGGTGACCTGATGTGTCCGCCCTACAGCCTGCCAGTGAGCGAGCAGCTGTTCTTCTTCCTCTTCATCCTCACCTATTGGCTGGGGGTTTTCCGTAACATCATCTAACTGCTCATCATCCAGTTCAGCAAGATCTTCAATAGAAATAAGAGCCATTTTGGCCAAATTTGCAGTGTGACCTGAAACACAACAAGGAGGGTGGGTGTTAATTTCCTGAGCCGTACATGTGATAAAGCAGGCTGGTTAGTACATAGTTGTTTATAAACGAGGAACAGAACAAAAGCCTTTTATACAAACCCTACTCAGCAAGCACGAGTCCGCTCCAGGAAATAACCCATAATAATGCTCATCTAAAAACTTTCTATGGATCTCTTTAAGCTCAGACAAGGAAGACAACAAAAAACTAACTAAAGAATCCAATCTTTTCCACCCTCACATGTAAAAAAAAAAGTTCCGATGATTTCAACAGTATTCGAATGTAACTGACAACACCCCATCTACACACCACAAGCACACGCCCATGTTGTGACCACAGGTTGTTCTTGTGTTTACCTGTGTAAAGCACTCTAAACTTTAGTACTTAAAGGGGCAATATGGGCGTAAAAAATCATAAGAATAAACCCACCATTAAACCGGAAACATCAAACAACTGCTATGATTACAGCATACTTTATGCCGACTCATGGTGACGTAGTACGTAATTTACTCATCTGCCCGACAGCAAGAAGGTCCACTGGGTTTGACTCCCGTTTCTATGTGGAATTTGCATTTTCTCAGAGCTGCACCGGTTTCCTATTACAGTTTAAAGCAGATGTGGCCAACTCGTGGTTTTCGAGCCGCATATGGCTCTTTGCCTAGTTTCACACGGCTCTTATGTTCATATCAAAGTTTGTGTTTTTTTTATTGTGCGTGTTTTCTTCACTTGAGTTCAATACGGTATTTTTGTCAACTGCTTATATGCATGAGATAAGAATACCGCAAAGCTTCCCAGTACGGGCGAGATCATTTCAGTAAACAATTTGTGTCAAATTTGCTCTTAAAATTCCAGAAAAATGAAAATATGAAGTCGAACGAAGGACATTTTTAACAGAGTGGGAGGGGGTTTATTTTTGTTGTTCTTGAACGGAACGTATATGTCAGGCGTCATTGGCGCATTTCACAACTTCAAATCTTCAGCGCCACTTCGGTTCACTGCATGCTAACCTTGACCAGGAATTTCCTAAAGGGACTGAACTTCGCAAGCACAAGTTGTTCACTTTGAAAAGTCAGCCAGAGAAGCAGATACAATTTTTCCAAAAATTTACGAAGCACTCAGAGACCGTGACGCTTGCATGGTATCAACTGGCTTGGAACATCACACGGGCCGAAACGACATACAACGAAGGACAGTTCGTTATAAAATCCCTCAGTGACGTTGTTGAAATCTTGTCTCCTGTAAACGACAAACTAAAACGCGCCATATCGGACGTTCAACTGTTCCGCCACACTGTTGAACACGGAATATCGGACATTAACACGGCTATCGAATCACAGTTGCATGCTGACCTTCAAAGATGTACTTTATCATGTCGGTGTGTGAGTTTACAATAAATCCGGCTGAGCAGTGTGTGTGCGTGTGTGTGTGTGTGTGTGTGTGTGAAAGGGATGGGTGATGTTCATGTGCATGATGTGGTTCTTTGCGGTAATACAGTAAAAAATGTGGCTCTTGGTCTCTGACTGGTTAGCCACCCCTGGTCTAAAGACATATGCATTTAGCTGCCCCGAGGTATCAGTGTGAATGATTATGCACGTGTTGGCCCTGTGATGGACTGGCAAGCTGTTTATGGTGTACCCTGACTTCACCCAGAATCAACTGAGATAGGCTCCAGCATCTCTATTTAATTTTTTATATTTAAATATTTAATCTCCTTTAATTCTCCC
This sequence comes from Plotosus lineatus, assembly GCA_024760905.1. Taxonomy (NCBI): domain Eukaryota; kingdom Metazoa; phylum Chordata; class Actinopteri; order Siluriformes; family Plotosidae; genus Plotosus; species Plotosus lineatus. Next base: position 44,376,869 of record CM045737.1, on the reverse strand, counting down.
TAGGAGAATTAAACAGAGAAGAAAAGGAAAAAGTATACATTTAAATACCGGGCTGCAAATATGTATACCACACCACACTTCATACATTTAAAGATGTTCCTGGCCATGTGCTTTTGTTTATGTTTGTGTTGATTGGTTCAATGTGCCATGTGCTAAAGTTGACATTCATTTTGATTGGATTGATTTTACTTCAGGGAAAATGTTTAAAGGAAAAGCACCAAGAGGGAAAAGTAAGGGGTCTTTTTTTGATTTATGCTATTTTCAGCTTTCATGTAAGTAGTTTGGTTGATACTACAAAATGTATAAAAACACATACCAGGAAAACTCTTTTAGTGTTCTGTTATTATTCATGTTTTCCACCTCAATGGTAATAAGCACTTAATGTTCCACTCCGCTGATAACATTTTAATAAGTTCCCACCCACTCCAATTTTTTAAGCGTCCTGAGCGCTTATCACGTCGAATACGGTGTATGTATATATATATATATATATATATATATATATATATATATATATATATATATATATATATATACTGTATATACAGTGGTCTCTCGTTACTCGACCATAATCTGTTGAATTCCGAATCTGCTTTTAACATTACAAATAATGTAAACTGTTTTAATCCGTTCCAAGACGATAGAAAACTATCTTTTTTAAACATATTGTTATTTCATAATGTCACTTATATATCAAATTGTACATTAATGTGAAACAACAGGACAAACACAAAATTCTTAACAGATTAATTTATTTATGTTTGTTGTTTGTGTAAAGGAATGCGTACAGTACAAACATTATGCAGTGATGTACCATGTCAAAGAAATGTAAAAAAAAAAGCAAACACAAGAAATAAAGAACGAAAGAAAGAAAAAAAAACATTAACATGTTACTACTTGGAAGGGGATAACTCTTCTTCAGGCTGTTCATTTCTTCTCTTGAAGAACATTTCTAGTGTCGCCTGTTTCTGCCTTCTTTTCAGAACCATACGGAAGTGGCTCATGACCTCCTCATTAAAGGTGTGCACAGCTCTGCTAGACTCAGCCTTATCAGGGTGATACAATTCAACAAAGCTATAGAGTTCGTTCCATTTTGAGCACATGTCCTTAATAAGTGAAGTCGGGGCATCCTTCCTTCCATCATCCTCTTCGGAAGACATCTCCTCCTCCAAGGTCTTCTTCTGCTCTGCCTGAAGGTGCAGGAGTTCTTCCGTCGTGAGTTCGGCGTGATGTTCCTCCAGCAGGTCGTCGACATCATCAGTGTCCATTTCCAGACCTAGACTTTGGCCTATGCTAATGATGTCTTCAATAATTTGGTTATCATCCTGCTGGTCCTCCTCGGCAGGAGCTGCTGTGCTGGTGCTCGCCACAGCCCCAAACCCTTCGAACTCTGTTACACATTCAGGCCACAGTTTCCTCCACGAAGAGTTCATTGACCTGTGAGAGACGTGATTCCAGGCTCTATCAGCAATGGTTATGCAGTGGTAGATGTTAAAAAGATTCCTCCAAAAATCTCAAAGTGTTAACTGTGTGTCGTTAGTCACCTCGAAGCATCTTTGTAAGAGGAATTTTGTGTACAGTTGCTTGAAATTAGCAATTGCATGCTGGTCCATGGGCTGGATCAATGATGTTGTGTTAGGCGGGAGGAATTTTATTTTAATGAAATCAAATTCCTCAGTTAAATCGTCCTCCAAACCTGAAGGATGAGCAGGAGCATTACCCATTAAAAGAAGGCATGACAGGTATGACAGGGATTTTTCATGCAAATATTTTTTCACACTCGGAGGAAACACCTCATGCACCCACTCGGTGAAAAATTGCCTGGTCAACTATGCCTGCGAATTCAATCGCCACATATCAGGCAACTTACTTTTTAACACAATGTTCCCTTTGAACGCCCTCGGATTCTCTAGATGATAAATCAGCAGCGGTTTGATTTTTAAATCTCTGCTTGCATTGCGGCACAGCAAGAGCGTGAACCTATCTTTCATTGGTTTGTGTCCTGGCAGTGACTTCTCTTCA
>CM045737.1:44354847-44364847 GCA_024760905.1 Plotosus lineatus | reverse complement strand
CCTGCTGATGTCCGGGGATATTAAACATACCGAGCTGATACTTCATTTAAAAGAAATACGAGAAATAAAATATAAAATGTTCGTATTTATTCAGATATCTTTATAATATCATAGTTAGAGATTTTAAATATTTGAATGGCTTTGAGAGAAATAAATAAATGCAAATCTTACTTTGGATTTGGGGAATCTTGTAGTATCGTTTCCTGTAGTTTCTTTACCAGCATCTCACTGCTCCGGCGCAGGACCTCCCGCATTTTACCCAAGGAACCAGCTCTTTTCAAAAGTCCATCCTACACACACACACACACACACACACACACACACACACACACACACACACACACACACACACCCTTAGGCAGATGCCCTTTTCCAGACAACTTCTTCCTTTAATATCATTTATACAACTGAGCCGGTTTAACTTGAGGGTTGAAGGCTTTGCTCAAGGATCCAACAGTGGAAGTTCAGTTGTACAGTGGTGCCTCACTTTACGAAATTAATCCGTTCCAGAGCCTTTTTTGTGACCTGCATTTTTCATAAACTGAACCGCATTTTACATGTAAAACGTGTGATTCGTTCCAAAGCTCCCAATACTACCCCCTAAACCCATTAAAAATGATAAAAGAATACCTTTTCAGACCTCCTTTTGCTTCAGTATCGTACCGATGGTAGACGGGTTTGGCCGTATTCCTTTACGATATCCCTCGAGCCCGTTTCTTCTTCTCACTCGCACCGGAAATCACGTGCGTGTGGGTGTGTGTGTGTTGACCATCTCTTCTTAGCAGAGTTATAATCTTACAAATGTTTATGGAAGGTTAAAAGCCTGAGTCAAGAAATGAAGCAGAAAACAACAGTAACTCTGTCCTTTACACGAAAAGCATCAAAATGGATTCAGCTCCATAATAAACAATAGGAGGGAGCTGCGTCATCCCTCCAAGCCAATGGGAGGCCAGCGGGGTGGGATGTTGGGAGATGGCTAATAAGAGGGAGCTATATCATCCCTCCTAGCCAATGGGAGGCCAGCGGGGCGGGGTGTTGGGAGATAGCCAATAAGAAGGAGCTACGTCATCCCTCCTAGCCAATCGGAGGCCAGTGGGGCGGGGTGTTGGGAGATAGCCATTAAGAGGGAGCTGCGTCATCCCTCCTAGACAATGGGAGGCCAGCGGGGTGGGATGTTGGGAGATGGCCAATAAGAGGGAGCTATATCATCCCTCCTAGCCAATGGGAGGCCAGCGGGGCTGGGTGTTGGGAGATAGCTATTAAGAGGGAGCTGCGTCATCCCTCCTAGCCAATGGGAGGCCAGCGGGGTGGGATGTTGGGAGATAGCCAATAAGAAGGAGCTACGTCATCCCTCCTAGCCAATCGGAGGCCAGTGGGGCGGGATGTTGGGAGACAGCCAATAAGAGGGAGCTGCGTCATCCCTCCTAGCCAATGGGACGCCAGCGGGACGGGATGTTGGGAGATAGGCAATGGGAGGTAGCTGCATCAGCCCTCCTTGCCAATGGGAGGCCAGAGTGGCGGGATGTTTGAACGTCATTGATGGGAGAGCAGCTCGTGCATTGTTTGAATGGAGCGTTTTAATTCTTAAGATGGCGCTTTCATAACGAGGACTTGTTTCGTATCCTGAGACAAAAATTTTAGGAAAATGCGTTTCATAAAATGCATTTTTCATTTGGTGAGACTTTTGTAAAGTGAGGTACCACTGTACTGGGGCTTGAGCCCCCAACCTTCTGAGCATGTACCCAAAGAAACCACTTAGACCACTGAATTAAACCACTGAGCCTCTCGCCCTTTATTATCGTTGGGTCAAAAATGAAAAATAGATCAATAAATAAACACATTTGGTATGTCCAGTCCCAATGTTCAACCCCCACTATCAATGGGTTGTTACTGCTGTTCCCCCAGTGCACCTAACTGGGTTATCAGAGGCCGGCTGTGTCTCTCACTGTCTATGGTGAGAGGTTCATGTAAAAGAACCATTTATGACTTTTGTCAAGAGTAGCTGCATAGTCGTCAGAGTGTTTCTGCCCTGTGATGGCCTGTCGAGCTGTCCAGGGTGTACTGCCCTCACCCACAGTTGTCTGAGTTGGGCACCAGCCTCCCTGTGACCCTAATTAGGATGAAGCTGCTCAGAAAATGAATGAATGAATGAATTTGATATGTCCCCACCACCAAAATTCCTTTTTGCTTCCATTGCTGTTGAGCTATTTATCCCCTGTAACCACACACACACACACACACACACACACACACACACACACACACACACTAATGAACTAATGAACAGCGTGAGCCACTCTGTTCATGCTAGAGTACAGCACTGCTTTCAGTAAACCCTGTTACCATGGAAACCAAGATGTAGGTCACCATATGAGAGAAAGCCAATAAACAGCAGTCAGACAGCTACAGATCACACAGATCCCTGCTTCATAATTGTACGCCATTTAGGTTCACACAGTCAAAACCAGCACTAATGTATCATCACCACTGACCTCACCACGGGCAAACACACAAAACACCCTCACATACAAACAAACATGTCATGTTTCAGATCTGTGTTATGCTAGGAAGATAAAAACAGCTCAGGAGAATCTAATCTCAGATATTTTCCTCATCCAGATGATTCAGAAACACTGAGTTCATAAATTGTGGATTAAATTTCAATTTGATTAACATGCCAAGCTGTATTGTTTATTCCACACTGAAAGTGCAATTTGTGTATTTGGAGCCCTCTGCTGTTTGAAAAGTGAATTGCAATTGCAAGAAAAACCCCAAATAAATCCCTTCCCCATTGTCTAACTTATAGTACTGTACTGTTGTGACTGCGGGGAGGCTAGAACTTATCTCAGTCAACACTGTGCAAAGGCAGGGTACACCCTGAACAGCTCGCCAGACCATTGCAGGGCAAACACACACTCAGCCATTCACACTCACATCCACTCCTTGGGGTAATTATAGTAATGTGCATGTCTTTGGACTGTGGGAGGTAGCTGGAGTATAGCAGGAAACCCACAGATGTACAAGAAGAACATGTAAACTCAACACAGAAACAACTTGAAGACCAGAAACGGGTTCTGTCCATCACGCTTTAGCTCCTGGACCTTTACTTTCCGGACAGTGTTGTTGCGCTTCAATGGCCTGGTGAGCTGTCCAGGATGTACAGTGGTATCTCACCTTATGATAGTCTCAGCAAATGAAAAATCCAGGTTACGAAAAACATTTTCCTAAAATTTGTGTCTCTGAATACGAAACAAGTTCACGTTATGAAAGCACCATCTCAAAAATTCAAACAATGCACGAGTTGCTCGCCCATTGACTCTCTCTGAACATCTCACCCCGCTGGCCTCCCATTGGCTATCTCCCAACATCCAGCTCCGCTGGCCTCGAATTGGCTATCTCCCAACATCCCGTCCCACTGGCCTCCCATTGGCTAGGAGGGATGACGCAGCTCCCTCCCATTGGCTCTCTCCCAACATCCCGCCCCAATGGCCTCCCATTGGCTAGGAGGGATGCCGCAGCTCCCTCCCATTGGCTATTATGGAGCTGTATCTCCATAATACCCATGATGCTTTTCGTGTAAAGAACAGAGTTACTGTTGTTTCCTGAGTTTTTCGAGTGTGCTCATTGCAACTTTATTTTTTGGCTCAGGATTTTAATCTTGCATAAACATTTGTAAGATTATAACTCTGCTGAGAAGACATGATCAACATGAAGTAAGTACCTTAAAAGGTCTGCTTTTATCATTTTTAAAGGGTTTTAGGTTTGGCTTTTAGGCTTTTATCATTTTTAAAGGGTTTTTAGGGTATTGGGGGCCTTGGAACGAATCACGCGTTTTGCATGTAAAATGCGGTTCTACTTACGAAAAATCCGGGTTCTGAAACTGCCTCTGGAACGGATTAATTTCGTAAGGTGAGGTACCACTGTATTCTGCTTTCACCCAGAATTAGCTGAGATGGATGCTAGTCTCTCCATGACCCTAATTAAGATTAAACAGTTCAGAAAATTAATGAACGGATGAAAGGTTTTGAGATTTTTACTTGTCATATGCTGAAGCTGGGGCTTTTAAACTTGCTATGCTTGTTCTATAGTGGCATACTGTATTACGAATTTTTTTTTGTTTTTTTTTTAGAAAAACCTTCTTTATAAAAGACAAACACCATCGCACCACCCATTAGCACACAGTCTAAAGGCCAGGCATTTTGTAAAGCCTTTTCTACTCCACAGTGAGATGCACTCATTCAACAAATCATTCAGACCGCCTCTAAATGTCTGACAAAGTCACACACGTGAATATGTATCACATGACTATCATGTCATTGTTTCAAAAACTTAAGCACGATAACATTCATTTAGATCTGCTTCAGGTTTATTTCTCACCGATGTCCTGATCGATGAGGGGAAAAAAACTGAACTTCTCCATAAAGTCTTCTCCAGCACACCCCAAACACTTTCAATAGGGTTAAGGTCAGAACTCGTTGGGGGCCCAAACTTATGTGAAACTGATTCCTCATGCTTCCAGATCCATGCTTTCATTATTCAGCTCATCAGTTGCTTTCTTTTATTACCACATTAATGTTGCTGAGCCTCGACTGGACCGACTGGTCTAATTTTGATTATGAAATTTTTGCCAACTGTTCTTTTTAGACTGCTTTGCAGCATTCAAAGTCTAGACAAGATGAAGAGAAAATAGTTTTGTAATTAAATTCAATCACTTCACAACTTTCTTTTTCTAGTTTATCTTCTGTTTACGCACAAACATGCACCATGAGGCCAGTGGTCAAGCTGGCAAAACAGATAACCTAAATGAGCAGTGAATTTTATTCGTTTTCTGAACCGCTTCATCCGAATCACGGTCGCGGGGAGGCTACCACCCACCATCTCAGCCAACTCTGGGCGAGGGCAGCGTACACCCTGGACAGCTCGCCAGGCCATCGCAGGGCGGAAACACGCTGACGGCTCTTGTCAAAACTCAGCAATGGCTTTTTTATATGAACCTCTCACCAGAGACAGTGAGAGACATAGCCGGCCTTTGATAACCCAGTTAGCTGCACTGGGGGGGGCAGAGACAACTTGTTGATAGTGGGGCTTGAACCCACAAACTTAGGATCAGTGATCCAGCACCTTTACCACCGGCCACCACTACCTCGTAGTGAATTTTATTCTTATTTAAATAGGCACTTGATGAAAGGCTGAAATTGTTTAGCAGAAAAAGAAAAGAAAAGAAAAGAAAAGGTGGAAGCGCAATGACGTGCAATGGGAAAGTCCGAGCTTTATATAAATGTAAAACGTTACGGTCTGTGTTCTGGGAGACTTTGAATTTGGTGGCTCTGTTTCTAACTCTGTTTTCTCCCCAGTGGTGCAGGCTCTGGCTGAGGGGCGTGGCTGACCTACTCAGGGTGATTGCAGCAGCACATACCTGATTCCACTCCCCAAGCTACTCCCTATAAAGACCAGCCAGCCATCTCCCGCATTTCTGGGTCGGGCTGAAAGTTCGAAACCCAACAGTCGAATATCTGTTGTAAGCGAAATGGTGATTGTGTTTGGACTGATCACTCAAGACCAGGTCTGAGTGTCTGTGTATGCTGTACTGTTATGGGCGGTGTTGGGAGTGGCTCTGAAATCGGCGGCTTTTAACTCTCTTGTTCTGTCGTTATGCACCGTAGGCACTGGTGAGGGGCGTGGCTGTCTCTCGCGGGCGGAGTCCGGAGCACACACCTGATTCCACTCAGTCATTACTGGGATATAAAGATGAGCGGTGTGCTCCTCCCAGCGCTAGAAGCTTGTCCCTCTAAGTAATCCCATTTCCCCGTGATCTCTCTGGCTCCGGGTTCTCAGCTCTGTGCTCGACCAGTTCCCGCTCTGAAGTTCCCCTTAGTAGTTTTGATTTTTGTGTTTCCCCTCATCTCTACGATGACTACAATTCTCTGTACTCCAGTGCCTGCACTGTGTACAATAAATCTCATCTGTACCACCGTACTCTGTCTCCTGCATCTTTGGGTCCAACTGAATGCTGCCGGCATCACACGTACACTGTATTTCTTATAATCTACAGTGTTCATGTTACCAAGTTATAGGTGTGTGTGTGTGTGTGTGTGTGTGTGTGTGTGTGTGTGTGTGTGTGTATGTGTGTGTGTGATAAGCTCTCACCCCACTCAATTCCACATTGCCATCATGTCCAGATTCATATTTAACACTATATTGAGAAGAACTTCTCTTCCGGCTTACATCCTTCAGAGATTCCACTGTGGCTCCCTAAATCAGATGCACATGAATAAAGAACAAATCCATATTCACATATTTAATTAGGTTATACTGAAGTAAAACCTAAGAAAGAGCATTTTTTTGTTGTTATACCTCTAATCAATCTTAGGTCATCATTAAGAAATCACTCAATGGTAATCAGGTGAATCGTCTGATGCATGCTGGGTAGGTATGAAAATTAGACAATTCTACTCTTAAATGAGTCCTGGGATAGGCAGAGGAGAGACTTTATGATTATAAAAGCAGTTATTTCATACAAACCAACAGTATCTATTTGCAATTATTTACTGAAGCAACAGACGGTCATGCAGCAGGGCAGAAAAGAGCATGCAATATTCAGGTAGAATGGTTAAGATGATGAAACAAGGTATGTCCAAAACACAGTTCTACACAGTTTGCAGTCATAAAACAGGCGTGGTTGCAAATGATCAGGCAGACAGCTCATCATAGACAGGAGACTGATCACAAATGTAAAGCATGAAGAGTTCATTCACAATATCATGGTGATTGAAAGCAAGACTAAGGTCAAGGTCAAAAACGGGAAGTGGGTCATATATAGGAAATCTACATATTTCAGTGTGGGATGCGGTGGTAAATACACGGGAGCAATACTTGGTGATGAATGCTGATCCAGGAGTACCTTTAGAGCAGGGGTCCCCAACCTCAACCGGTACCGGTCCGTTGCTCAATTGGTACCGGGCCACAGAAGAAATAATTAATTATTTTCGTTTTGTTTATTATCGGAGTCTGAACGATCTTTATTTTTGAAAATCTTTTATTTTGAAAAATGACCGGATTCTCTCGGTTACATGTTGGTCGTTGGAGTGCTAAAATGTAACCCACAATCGGAAAACGTGTGAACAGAGGAGTGTTGGACATGTTTCAAACAATAGCGGGGATTTTGGGTGAGACTGAGCCTGAGCTTTCATTCTCCCAGCTAGTGCACCATCACCTGTGTTTTTTCTTTGAGAAATGTTCAAGCTCTATTTCGCAACCAACTTTATTTTAGCTGTAACATTCATAGAGTGTTTATTATTATTATTATTATTATTATTATTATTATTAATAATTCATATAAATAAATAAATTATATTTAAAATATAAACAATCTATGAACCCCTCCTTCCGCAGTACAATTGTCAAACGTTGACTGGTCCGCGGTAATAAAAAGGTTCGGGATCACTGCTTTAGAGTGGCAGGGTGATTTGGTGTGCATGGAGTCATCATAAATGAGAAGTCACGTGATTGGGAAGTGTAGTCTATAGTGAATTAATATAGTATACAGTAGTACGTACCTCACTTTACGAAAGTCTCACTAAACGAAAAATTCAGGTTGCAAAATGCATTTTCCTAAAATTTTTGTCTCTGGATACGGAAGAAGTTCACGTTAGGAAAGCGCCATCTTAAAAATTCAAACGCGCCATTCAAACATTAAAAAGCATCATTCAAACAATGCACGAGCTGCTCTCCCATCAATGATGTTCAAACATCCTGCCCCGCTGGCCTCCCATTGGCTAGGCGGGATGACGCAGCTCAATTCCATAGGCTATTATGGAGCTGCATCTACCATGATGCTTTTCGTGTAAAGGACAGAGTTACTGTTGTTTTATGCTTTATTTCTTGACTCAGGATTTTAACCTTCCATAAACATGTGTAAGATTATAACTCTGCTAAGAAGACATGGTCAACACACACACACACACACACACACGCACGCACATACACGTGCGCACACGTGGGATTTCCGGTGCGAGTGAGAAGAATAAACGGGCTCGAGTGATATCGTAAAGGAATATGGCCAAACCCTTCTACCATCGGTACGATATTGAAGCAGAAGGAGGTCTTATAAAGTATGCTTTTATAATTTTTAAAGGGTTTAGGGGGTAGTATTGGGAGCCTTGGAACGAATCACACGTTTTACATGTAAAATGTGGTTCAATTTAAGAAAAATCCAGGTTACGAAAAAGGCTCTGGAACGGATTAATTTTGTAAGGTGAGGTACCACTGTGTGTGTGTGTGATGCACATAGCATTAGTGATGGAACCATGAGAGCAGGTCATGTGACAAATCAGGTAATAGGATTGTCGTTAGTAGATTTATCAGAGAACTCTGGGATTTGGAGGATGTATTTTTTTTATATGAATCAATGCTAACTGACCTGTTTACGTGTTCTCATGGCGTACTCTTCCAGAATTTCTGCCGCTTCAATATTACCTTCATGTCGGTACAGAGCTCCAAGACCCCGTATGGCGCTGTTTATCATAGGGCTGGAAATACAATTCCATACAACACACTTGCTCTAATCCCAAATCTTAGTGAAGGCTGTGAACAGTTTGATTATTTTTGTCTGTCACTATGACACAGATCAGTTATACCGCAAATGTATTTCTCTATGAAACACAATACTTCAAGTGTCAGGATTTCCCCCATTTTAACTCCCAGGATGCATCATTCTTCTGTTTTATTTGATTAATAATTTTTTTATATGGTAATTAAATCACTCAACCACTAACTCTCACTCAATCATTAAACTGCGGGGCTGGAGCCTATCTCAGCCCACACTGGGATAGTAGTAAAGTAAAGTCTGTTAGACTTTTTACACCCAAGTCATAGTGGCTCATCAGAGTGGTGCTTATTCCTGGTTTCTGTAGCATGAAGCGACCAGGAGTTCAACTCCTCCTGGATGGGACGCTAGTCCATCGCGGGTTACCTTCCCAGTATATTTTTACTGGTACCCATTTATACTGCTGGGTGAACAGAGGCATACTTGTGGTTGAGACCTTGCCCAGGGGTCTTAGCACCGTGGGGGGGGTCTAAGTGGGATTCGAACACACAACCTCCTGATCATGAGCCCAACACCCTAACCACTACGCCACCGGCCCTACACTTGGATAGGAAACACCCTAAATAGGTCGGCAGACTGTTGCAGAGCCAATATACACACTCACACCTAGGAGTGCTTTGTAACAGACAATCAGCCAAATGTGCACACGTTTTGGACAGGGGGAGGAAACTGGAGTACTCAGAGGAAGCCCAGGTAAACATGTGGAGAACATACAAACCCCCATACAGATGTAAACTACCATAAACGTGCACAAATGCACAGCCTCTGGAAAACGTATCTGTAATTGAATGGGTATTAATTGTGAAAGGACCTGCTTGTATGAACCTGTCAGTGTAACTCGACCTTGTTTTTCTCACCTGGTCACCTGCCAGCCTTTATATTCATCATTACCCGCCATGCCCTGAGGTTGAGAAACAGTAGAAATAAAAAGAAAATAATAAAAAATTCAGATGTAAGTCACATGTCAGTCTTTGAGACATTGGAGGAGTGACTTACTCTGCCCTCCTCGGCGTACATCCAGATGGGTTTGCTTTCAGCTATTAGGAGAGAGACAAGGACACAGGTTCAAAGCCATGAAATAAATGTAGTGCAGCCATGATGATGATGAATTACGCAGACGATACACGGCTAAAGTGTCGATCAGATACAAAGTAACCGAAATTAAAAAAAAAAAAAATTGACTTTACTGTATAGCTATAATTGTGCATGTTTGATATGTTGAAAGATGGAAACGAAAAAAACAACAGAACCTTCATCCATTCATTTATTTTCTGAACTGCTTAATCCTAATTAGGGCAGTGGTGGCCTGGTGGTAATGTCGGCTGGATCACTGATCCTATGGTTGGGCGTTCAAGCCCAACTCTCAACAAGTTGTCACCCCCCCCCCCCCCATGT
>CM045737.1:44317347-44349847 GCA_024760905.1 Plotosus lineatus | reverse complement strand
CCACATGAACAAGCTGAATGTGAAGTTAAAAGGGAAAAACAGTTTGTGCATGAAATGCAAGGAAACGTCAGTGCCTTCAAAACCAGGCTACTTTTATTTTCAAAGCAAATGTCAGACAAGTCATTCGCTTAGTTCCGCCACACTGGCCACATTTAAAGAGGTAATGCGACATGTGAAAAAATCCAGGAAAGCACTGGAGGACCTGCATGAACAATTTTGCCGTCGGTTTTGTAATTTTGGAAAAATTGACAGGGCACTTCAGCTGGTGTCAGGTCTGTTCTCACAAGAACCTGAAACGGTACCACAGGAATTGCAGTTGGTACTGATTGATCTCCAATGTGACATGATGTTAAAGGAGAAGTTCAACTCCCTTAAACTGGATGAGTTTTATGCTTCATTAAGTGCAGCCAAATTTCAGAACATCCAGAAGATGGCACAGAGGATGCTGCTGTTGTTTGGCTCGACATGTGTGTGTGAACAAACTTTTAGCGTGATGAACACCAACAAAACACTTAAAGGGTATGTTCATATTTTAATGCTTTTTCTGTTTATGTTTGATATGTACTGTTAAATGCATTTTTTTTTGTTATATCTTGTGCTGACCCAGCCCGTCTGTCAAATTTTAAAATTCAATGTGGCCCCCAAGCCAAAAGGTTTGCCCACCCCTGGTCTAGAGACATACATATTTGGCGAACTGATTGTTCCAAGTTGTCCCTAGGTGAGAGTTTGAATGTGAATGGTTGTGCATGTGTTGGCTTTGTGAAGGTCTGCCCAACCCAGTGTCGGTCAAGATAGGCTCCAGCCTGCCCGTAACCCTAGTATGACTAAATGGTAGGGCAAATGATGAGATAAGCGATATTTAAAGTTATTTTTATTGTATATAGGTAAAGTCCATTAGGGGCAGTGGTGGTCTAATGGTATAGTGCGCTGGATCACTGATCCAAAGGTTGGGGGTTCGAGTCCCACTCTCCACAAGGTTGTCACTGTCCTCCCAGTGCAGCTAACTGGGTTATCAAAGGCGGGCCATGTCTATCACTGTCTATGGTGAGAGGCATGTAAAAGAACCATTGCTGACTTTCGTAAAGAGTAGCTGCAAAGTGGTCAGCGTGTTTCTGTCCCTTGTTAAAAAGGGTTGTGACAGGAAGGGCATCCGACGTAAAAACCTCTGCCAAATCAAACGTGCGAATCAGATGATTCGCTGTGGCGACTCCTGAGTAAAAGGGAAAAAGCCGAAAGGAAGACAGACATAGGTAAAGTCCATTGGGCTTTTTACACCCGAGCCATAGTGCCTCATCAGGCCAGCGCTTACCCCTGGTTTCCATAACATGAAGCGACTAGGAGTTCAACTCCTCCTGGATGGGACGCTAGTTCATCGCAGGTTACCTTCCAGTATATTTTTACTGGTACCCATTTATACTGCTGGGTGAACAGAGACACACTTGTGGTTAAGACCTTGCCCAGGGGTCTTAGCACAGCGGGGTCTAACTGGGACTTGAGCTACAATCCCGATCATGAGTGCAGCAACCTAACCACTACACCACCGGCCTCACATTTTTTTTTTTTTTACATTTTTTATTGTATATACAGTAGTTGAATTTTATTATCAGTGTTGATTATTTTGTTAAAACTGCAATTCTATAGATTCTCATGGCGGCTGTTCCTGTTGTGGGCAGTGTTTGGGAATCTCTGTTCGGTGGCTTATTGGTTAGTCCGTCTGCCTCTCAACAAAAAGGTCTTGGGTTTGATTCCCAGCTTGTGTGTTTCTAATGTGGAGGTTGCATGTTCTCTTTGTGCTTTTGTGGGTTTCCTCTGGGTATTCCAGTTTCCTCCCACAATCCAAAAAACATGCACAGTAGGTTAATTGGCTGTCCCAAATCTCCCCTAGTGGTGAGTATAAGTGTTAATGGTTGTGAGTGTTGGCTCTATGATAGCCTGTCCAGGGTGTACCCCGCCCTCGCTGACTCGGGTGAGATAGGTACCAGCCTCCCCGTGACACTAATTAGTATTAAGCGGTTCAGAAAATGAATGAATAAATATTCCAAGAGAAGACTCCTCACCATCTACTGTTCCAAATTCCTTCTTGTGAGCTTCTGTTAGAATCTCTTTGTACAGGATCTCCGCCTCCTTGTATTTACCCTGCTTCAGATAGCATGAGGCCTTAAAAAATGAGAAAAGTACTGTCAATTCTCAGTGGCATTAGAGAGAGAGAGAGAGAGAGAGAGAGAGAGACAGAGACATTGTATGGTGTATTGGAGTAATTACAGTCCAGATGTTTAAATAAATCCTCGGTTTCCTGGTTTTATCCAAATTTAGTTGCCATAAAATCATCTAAATAGTCCTTAAATATCCAAGAATGGAAATGGATTGCAATGTGGACTTTTTAAAATCTTTTTTTGTGGAACAGTTTTCAATAATAAAGATTGCATCGCAAATCCCAAATAAACGAATATTATTACCAGTAAGCCAATTCATATCTAACTCTATCATTATTCATCTACATCAGTGCTTCTCAATTATTTCCTATGAAAAAAAGAAGAAGAAAGAGAAGAAGGAAGAAGAAGAAGGAGGAGGAAGAAAAAGAAGAAAAAAAAGAAGAAGAAAGAGAAGAAGAAGGAAATTGGAAAATTATATAAGAAGAATATAACTATAGAAGACGAATCCTAGCAATAGCTACATGGTTTGAAATGTTGTTGTTGCTCGGACACATAAACACAGCCCTGATCTTCATCATCTTCTGCTGCAGCACATAAATATGAAATTGAACACAAGTTATCATTCAGATCTCATGAGACACTCACCAGATTGTTTTTTGTTTTGGCAACATTGGGGTCATCCTGTCCCAGGCTCTTCTCATATATGTCAAGAGCTCTGCAGTAGTAATACTCCACCTCTTCATACTTGCCTTGGTTCTGACAGACCAGTGCCAGGTTATTCAACTGCTTGGCTACATCTGGGTGATCTCTGCCCAGAACCTAGATACAAACAGAGTCATTCTAGCCAGATGAATGGACAATAATACCAAGTTATAGGACTCCATTTGTCCGACAGCCCTGACCCTAACCTTAACCCAACTGTATTAATAAAGCTGCTCATCTTATAACACAAGGGCTACTCGACCCGTGTGATGTCAGAATTTAAAATCCTCTCTATGCTAACCACTACACCATCATGCCGTTGTAAAATAAGTAAATATATGTAAATTATCTCTAGACTGGGACAATTGTAGAATAGCATGTGACTGTCGGATATACCCCACAGCTGCTTGTGGCGCTGTTCATGCTGCCAGAGCCCGGTTACAAACCTAGCACCTGAGTGGCCTAATCAATGAGGTCCAAACAGACCTCTCCCCAGCTACTTCCTGAGGGTGGGAGGGACACAGAAGTGTTCCTAGAACAGCAGGTAGACATAGTCCCTCCAGTGTTTCCTGGATCAACCTCGGGGTCTCGTCTTGGTTGGACATGCCCAAAATACCACACCAGATATAAGTGTAGAATTGTGACATTAAAGTGCTGTGAGTACCTAAAGGTGTACCTCAAGGTTTGATTTCATCAAATTCATCGTCGACATATTTCATCATCATCATCATCTTCCCCTTAGTCCAGTTCGCGGGGGCAGCAACCTAAGCAAAGAGGTCCAGACGTCCCTCTCCCGAGCCACTTCCTCCAACTCTCCTGGAGGGATACTGAGGCGGTCCTAGACAAGCCGAGAGACATAGTCCCTCCAGCGTGTTCTAGGTCGACCCCGGGGTCTCTTCCCGGTTGGACATGCCCGAAACACCACACCAGGGAGGCATCTGGGGGGCATTCTGACCAGATGCCTGAGCCACCTCAACTGGCCCCTCTCAATGCGGAGGAGCAGCGGATCTACTCCGAACTCTCCCCGGATGGCAGAGCTTCTCACCTTATCTCTAAGGGAGAACTCCGCCACCCGGCGAAGGAAGCTCATTTCAGCCGCTTGTATCCGTGATCTTGTTCTTTCGGTCACTACCCAAAGCTCGTGACCATAGGTGAGGGTTGGAACGTAGATCGACTGGTAAATTGAGCGCTTCACCTTGCGGCTCAGCTCCTTCTTCACCACGACGGTACAGGCACCGCTTAACAGCAGAGGCTGCAGCGATCCGTCTGTCGATCTCTCGCTCCATCCTTCCCTCACTCGTAAACAAGACCCCAAGATACTTAAACTCCTCCACTTGGGGCAGGACCTCATTCCCGACCCGGAGGGTGCATTCCACCCTTGTCTGACTGAGAAACATGGCCTCGGACTTGGAGGTACTGATCTTCATCCCAACTGCTTCGCACTCGGCTGCGAATCGCTCCAATGAGAGCTGGCGGTCCCGACTTGATGAAGCCAGAAGGACAACATCATCCGCAAAAAGCAGAGACGAGATCCGATGGCCACCAAACCAGAACCCCTCATCGCCTCGACTGCGCCTAGAAATTCTGTCCATAAAAATTATGAACAGAATCGGTGACAAAGGACAGACTTGGCGGACTCCAACTCCCACCGGAAACAAATTCGACCTGCTGTTACCAATACGGACCAAACTCTGGTTCCGGTGATACAGCGACCGAATAGCTCGTAGTAACGGGTCTGGAACGCCGTACTCTCGGAGCATGTCCCACAAGATTGTTTGAGGGACACGGTCGAAAGCCTTCTCCAAATCCACAAAGCACATGTGGACAGATTGGGCAAACTCCCATGCCCCCTCCAGAATCCTGTGGAGCGTATAGAGTTGGTTAAGAGTGCTACAGCCAGGACAAAAACCACATTGCTCCTCCTGAATTCGAGGTTCGACTATCGGTTAGATCCTCCTCTCTAGTACCCCTGCATAGACTTTTCCAGGTAGGCTGAGGAGTGTAATTCCCCGATAATTGGAACACACCCTCCAATCCCCCTTCTTAAAAATTGGGACCACCACCCCAGTTTGCCAATCCAGCGGTACAGCCCCTGATGACCACGCGATGTTGCAGAGACGTGTCAACCAAGACAGTCCTACAACATCCAGAGCCCCGAGATATTCCGGGCGGATGTCGTCCAACCCCGGAGCTCGACCACCAAGGAGCTTTTTGACAACCTTAGTGACCTCCACTCCAGTAATGGGCGGACCCCCACCCGAACCCCCAGGGTCTTCCTCTTCCACGGAGGACGTGTTGGTGGGATTGAGGAGGTCCTCAAAGTATTCCCTCCACCTCTCGACGACATCCCCAGTCAAGGTAAGCAGCTCCCCACCTCCACTGTAAACAGTGTTTGTGAAGAACTGCTTCTCCCTCCTAAGGCGTCGGATGGCGGTCCAGAAACTTTTTGAGGCCAACCGATAATCACTCTCTAGGCCCTCACCGAACTCCTCCCATGGCCGAGATTTTGCATCTGCGACAGCCTCTGCTGCAGCACGTTTGGCCTGCCGGTACCCGCTTGCTGCCTCGGGAGTCTCACAGGCTAATAAAACCCGATAGGCCTCCTTCTTCAGCTGGACGGCCCCCTTCACCGCAGGTGTCCACCACCGGGTTCGGGGATTACCGACACGACAAGCACCGACGACATATTTCAACATAACATATTTCCTGTTGTTAAAAATATAAACATTTTCACTCTATAAAGAATTATAAATCTCGGCAGATCTTCTTTTTCTTTTCCTGTCGGCTGTTCCCTTCAGGGGCCACATCCATGAATCTTCTCTTTGGTCTTCCTCTAGGCCTTCTGCCTGGTAGTTCCAACCTCAGCATCCTACTTCCGATATATTCACTATCCCTCCTCTGTACATGTCCAAACCATCTCAATCTACCCTCTCTGACTTTGTCTCCAAAACCTCTTACATGTGCTGTCCCTCTGAGGGACTCATTCCTGATCCTATCCATCCTCGTTCCTCCCAAAGAGAACCTCAACATTTTCATCTCTGATTTGACATTACAGATATGATTTTTTTTTTAAGTAATATAATAAGATACCTTCTCTCTCAGCTCCAAAGCCCTTTTACACAGTGGCTCAGCCTCAATGTACTTCCCCATCTTCCCATGCAGTACTGCAAGATTATTCAGTGTGGCAGCCACCTGCAGATCACACAACATTCAACACTTAAAATAGTAACCGCTGTGTGGAGAACACCGAGACTCAACTGTCAAACTAAGTGGGGCTCGTGATTTCTATCCATAGTAAGGAGCTGACATGTTATTGGTGAAACTATTTAGGTTCCTCTTTTTTTTTTTTTTTTTTTTTATACTGTCGACTTCTCTCTCTCCACATGGTTGTGTGTGTGCGTGCATGGTGGAACTCACCGAGGGATGATCCTCACCCAGCGTCCTCTCTCTGATAGTCACGGCATCATACAGTAGACGAGATGCTTCTTTAAAGTTACTCTGGTCCCTGTAATGCAAATGTGACATTAGCAAGTCAAATTAGCTTCATTTTCTCAGGGTATTTGCATCTGTTCGCAACTCAAATTAGCTTAACGTGAAAACGTGTAAAACAGTTAAATTAGCATTATACTGTATAGTCACTAATGCGTAAAGTGGTCAATGGAGCCTCATTTCATAATTACAAATGATATCCTTCATATTCTAAATTTCCATATGTAACAATATCTCCTACTGACGAGTACAATATTTATATATTTTAATAACCTTCTGTTCACAAATAGCTTCAGATGTAAGAAGAGTACGTCTTGATAGAAAGAGACATCATGATAAGGAAATTTCATCCTAAAAATAGTTTGGATAAATAAAACTGTTTAAAAAAAATCCATGAATTGTAAAAATTCAGTGAAATAAAAAAAAAGTGAAATGAAACTACAAGGTGCTCACTGAACTGATTGATTCTACTACTAGGGTTGCAGAGAGGCCGTAAGGGCGGGGTAACACCCTGAACTGCTCACCAAACATGACAAGGCCAACATGGTCAACCAATTCACAGTCGCATCAATACCTATAAACATTCTGGAACAGCCAATTAGAGAACGTACATGTCTTTGGACTGTGGAAGGAAACCAGAGTCTTCTTCTTCTTCTTCTTCTTCATCTTTCCCTTTTGGCTGTTCCCCTCAGGGGTCGCCACAGCGAATAATCTGCCTCCATCTCACTCTGTCCTCTACATCATCTCCTCTTACACCATCAACCTTCATGTCCTTCTTCACCACGTCTTCCTCTAGGCCTTCTGCCTGGTAGTTCCAACCTCAGCATTCTACTACCAATATACTCACTATCCCTCCTCTGTACATGTCCAAACCATCTCAATCTAGCCTCTGTAGCTTTGTCTCCAAAACCTCTTACATGTGCTGTCCCTCTGATGTCCTCATTCCTGATCCTATCCATCCTCGTTCCTCCCAAAAAGAACCTCAACATTTTCATCTCTGCTCCCTCCAGCTCTGCCTCCTGTCTGAGTACCAGGAGAATACAAACTTCACACAGAAATGCCCTCATCCGGGAATCAAACCCAGGATCTTCTTGCTGTGAAGAGAATGTCCTAACCACTATGCTACCATACACCATGCCGCACATACACCCCCCCCCCCCACAGCTTTTCTTGTAAGGATCCAACAAGTTTAAAACTGCAAGATTGTCTTTGTGAAGAAATTTGATACCCAATACAATACTCTGTATTTCCATCAAATATGAACAAAAGCCTGGACTAACATCACATTCATTTTACTCAAAATAACAAAAAAATTGAGATCATGATACTTAGTAATAACTTTTTACATGAGTGTTCAAATGAGGTCTGACCTGTATACAAGAGCGAGGATATTGAGCATGGTAGCAACGTCAGGGTGATCATGGCCCAGGGTCCTCTCCAAGTCCTCCAGAGCCTGTTTGCACAGAGGCACTGCCACTTCATAACGGCCTTGGTTGGCATACTGTATTACCAAGTTATGGAGAGTTTTGAGGCGGTCAGGGACCTCATACCCCCCTTGCTGGGCGGCGGCAACTGCTGCGCTGCTTGCTTGCCGCGATGCTGTAAACACAGAAAATTCAAAATTCCACTGAGACACACATCCTCCTTCAAGAATAAAGCTGAGAAATTCTTCTTTCTCACTTTAAAGACGTACAAAAAATATTATTCATTGCGAGAGCCAAGATGATAGAAAATTCTTACTTCCTGGTTGAATCATCTCATCATCATTTGGGAAAAGCTCATCCAGAACATCCTTTGATGTCTCCTCTTTCCCCCCCTCCTGCAATAATAAAAAAATCTTTTATAACAGCTTCAAGTATGACTCTAATTATCATCAGCGCTACTCACGTCTGGTGTTATTTTTTATGAATGATATCTCAAAAGATATTGAAAAAGCCTTTTTGTGGAATTTAAAGTAATAATATAATTAAGTCAACAAATTTCTGACTTTATTATTAGAAGTACAGGGATCCCTCGCTACTTCACGCTTCAATTCATGCGGCTTCAGCGAACAGCGTTTTTTTTTTTTTTTTTTTTTTAAATATACATTGAATTAAAAAAATAATCAAATTAAGGAAAAATAGGGAAAAAGTTAAGGAAAATGCCAGAAAACAAGGTCAATCATGCAAAAACAACAACAACAACAACAACAAAAACCCCTAAACAAACAAAAACAAAAAAACCCCAAACCCCCCAACAAAACTACTTAGATTTTTATGAGGGGTGCACATCCAAGTGTGTGCACATGCATCTGTTTGCGCTCGCACGCATCTGTATGTGTGTGTATTTATATCTTATTTAAATCTTATGCATTATTTTTGAATGTTTAATTGTTATTCTAAGCATTTATAGCGTTGAATATGTACTTATTGATATTATATACACATATACATGTACGTATATGTCAGTCAGGGGGGGTTGGGGAGTTGATCCTGCTTCGCGGAATTTGGCGTCGTGTGGGGGATCTTGGTCCCAATTAACCGCGTAAAGTGAAGGATCCATGTTCTGTATATAGAAAATTATTCTCTACATACACGTCAGAACATGAATTTCAGAATGAAACTGTGGTCACAATGTAAAGAATGTAAAATTTTATATTAAAGATTGAAACTATGTTTACAGTAGGGCCTACTTGCCAGAGAGATTGTGCTCAAATTACCCCCTGAGTACATTTGGATGTCTGTCGAACACGTGGAAGTGTAATCATTGAGTTTTTATAGTAAAATTACAGGTTATAAAACATTGAAAACTATGTACCGATACAACCAACATTTGAAGTTTAAATTTTAGGTTTTTTTGGGCAGGTCTCATTTTGTTTCCAAAAAAGTGAAGTTTAAAAATCCATACCCATGATGTCTATCAAACCAAACGTGTACAAGGGGTGTGTGGCTTAGGTTTCTGTCATGCACGTAAGGTGATTTTATATTTGGATTCCCATGTCATAAAAAAAACAAAAAATGTGTAGCATATTATGACTCAACTCTGCCAGGCAAAAAAACAAATTATTATAGCTTGGCAGAGTTATAATGAAATACCTCACCCTTGTGGGCATCTGATGACCATTTTGGCACTTATTAAAAAATAATAGCATATTTACTAACACAGTACAGTGTTACCTCACCTTACGAAATCAATTCATGCCAGAGCCTTTTTGGTAACCTGGATATCCGCATTTTACATGTAAAAACGCGTGATTTGTTCCAAGGCCCCCAATACTACCCTTTAAAAATTATAAAAGCATACCTTAAAAGGTGTCTTTTTTATGTCTTGTTAGTGGAGTTATAATCTTACAAATGTTTATACAAGGTTAAGAGTGTGAGTCAAAAAATAAAGTTGCAATGAGCACACTTGAAGAACTCTATGAAACTGCTCAAGGGAGCTGTGTCATCCTTCCTAGCCAATGGGAGACCAGCATGGCGGGATGTTGGGAGATAGCCAATGGGAGAGCAACTAGTGCATTGTTTGATTTTTTTTTTTTTTTTTAATTGACCATGTCTTCTTAGCAGAGTTATAATCGTACAGATGTTTATGCAAGGTTAAAAGCCTGAGCCAAAAAATAAAGTTGCAATGAGCACACTCGAAAAACTCATGAAACAAGCTGCTGCTCAAGGGAGTTGCGTCATCCCTCATAGCCAATGAGAGGCCAGCGGGGCGGGATGTTGGGAGATCGTCAGTGGAGAGCAACTTGTGCATTGTTTGAATGTTTGAATGGCATGTTTGGCATGTTTTGTAAGGAGAACTTGTTTCGTATAGAAAGACCAAAAATTTTGGAAAATTTTTTACATAACCTGGATTTTTTGTTTGCTGGGACTATTGTAAGGTGAGGTAGCACTGTACTTTTAAACACGCTCGCATGTACAAATAATTTCCAACAATTATTGGTTTGTTTCTTGTACCACCCATTGCTCTATAAAAAACATTCAGATTGGTTCATAACCTTTTGAGGTTTTTTGGACAGAAACACACAAACAGGCAAACTAACCAAATAACTAAGTAACCAAATAACTCACCAAATGACTAACAAACTAACTGACTAACTAACACGTGAAAACACAACTTCCTGGCAGAGGAAACCAGAACTCTTCCCTGTATTCTGACTGTTCACTCGTACAGCCGTACTCTGGCCTGACTGTTTGCCACGAGGCACTTACTCTACATTTAAAATTATACGTACGTACACTGGTTTGGGGATGACGACGACACTGAGAAGACTGAACACACCTAACTAATTCACAGAGGAAGTAAAAAACAAAACGGGAACCAAAAAGTAAACAAAGAGGAACAATGCTTTTTTAAATAGATATAATTGTTTTTAAGGTAATGATTAGATTAAAGCAGATTACTCCGTGACTTCACCTGTTACAGGAGGTTATATAAAGACACACTCCTCATTTAAAGCAAATATAACACCAAAAACAAAAAAATATGGTACTGACAAATGCTTTGAGAACACACCGAGATTTTCTGTGTAATGAATTCCACGCAACCCGATGCATAACACCCCTATTTTTAAGAACTGGAGAGAAAAGGAGTTTCTTTCAAGAACTGCTATTTTTTTTCTTGCCGAAAATTAGATCTGAAGTTCACAGCACTTCTTAAATAAATGCTTCCAAAATATTGAGATGACGTTTTGCATACTTCAGATGTTTATTTTTGTGATAAGGTTGCATATTATGTTTTTTGTTGTACTGTACCGCGTGCTTTATTTATTTCGAAAGTAAATGTTAGATGTAGGCTCTAATTCAATGTATTATAATTCAATTCAATTCAATTCAGTTTTATTTGTGTAGTGCTTTTTATAATTGACATTGTTGCCAAGCAGCTTTACAGAGCATGTGTGTGTATATACTGTATATATTACCGGTATATATATATATATATATATATATATATATATATATACACACACACACACACACACACACACACATACATACACACACACATCTTTCTTTTCCTTTCGGCTGTTCCCTTCAGGGGTCGCCACAGTGAATCTTCTGCCACCATCTCACCCTATCCTCTGAATCTTCTTCTCTTACACCAATTGCGTTCATGTCCTCCTTCACCACATCCATGAATCGTCTGTTTGGTCTTCCTCTACGCCTTCTGCCTGGTAGTTCCAACCTCAGCATCTTACTACCAATATACTCACTATCCCTCCTCTGTACATGTCCAAACCATCTCAATCTAGCCTCTCTGACTTTGTCTCCAAAACATCTTACATGGGCTGTCCCTCTGATGTGCTCATTTCTGATCCTATCGATCCTCATTCCTCCCAAAGAGAACCTCAACATTTTCATCTCTGCTACCTCCATCTCTACCGCCTCTGTTTTCCCCAGGGCCACTGTCTCTAAACCATACAACATCGCTGGTCTCATCACCGTCTTGTACACTTTTCCCTTCATTCTTGCCGATACTCTCCTATCACACATCTAACCGGACACTTTTCTCCAACCATTCCAACCTGCACATGCTTCTTCACCTCTTTTCCACACTCTCCATTGCTCTGGATTGTTGAGCCTAAGTACTTAAAATCCTCCACCTTCTTTATCTCTGCTCCCTGTAACCTCACTGTTCCTCTTGGGTCCTTGAAGTTCACACATGTATTCTGTCTTACTGAGGCTAACCTTCATTCCCCTCCTCTCCAGGGCATACCTCCACCTCTCTAGATTTTCCTGCACGTGTTCTCTGCTCTCACTACAGATCACAATGTCATCTGCAAACATCATAGTCCATGGAGATTCTTGTCTCACCTCATCTGTCAGCCTGTCCATCACCATAGCAAACAAGAAGGGGCTCAGAGCTGACCCTTGATGCAGTCCCACCTCCACCTTGAACTCTTCTGTCACACCGACAGCACACCTCACCACTGTCTTACATCTCTCATACATGTCCTGCACCACTCTAACATACTTCTCTGCCACTCCAGACTTCATCATGCAATACCACAGTTCCTCTCTTGGCACCCTGTCATATGCTTTCTCCAGATCCACAAAGGCACAATGCAGCTCCTTCTGACCTTCTCTGTACTTCTCTATTAACATCCCCAAATCAAACACTGCATCTGTGGTGCTCTTTCTTGGCATGAAACCAAACTGTTGTTCACAAATGCTGACCTCTGCTCTTAGTCTTGCTTCCACTATTCTTTCCCATAACTTCATCGTATGGCTCATCAACTTTATCCCTCTGTAGTTGCCACAACTCTGCACGTCTCCCTTGTTCTTAAAAATGGGCACCAGCACACTTTTACTTTACTTTTTGCAAAGTAATAGTTCAGATCTATCCTCTGAACATGGGGGCAGCTCATACGACGGTTCAGTGTGTTTTAAAGTGATGGCAGTGTGACAAAACAAGTACTGTAGATGTAACCATAGTGAAAGGGTTGTACAGTAATAAGGTTGTATTGAATGTGGGTCAGAAAGGTTGCTGAAGGCAGCAACATGGCAGATAAAATGCAGCTAGCTTTTGAGAACTGCTATAAAATTTCTCACATTTTGAAAATTTTATGATTTATTTACTCTTATATTTACAACTTTTGGGAAAAGTCTTTATCCAGAGCGACTTACAAAGGTGCTTTGAAGTCACTATCAGTGAATACATTCTGATACTGGTTCACTTGGACACAGATTAAGCACAACATCAGTATATGGTGGTCGGTGCTGGTGGAAAGTCAACACCATTGTGTTCAAGATGATGTCAGTGTGGTTCAACATTGTTAGGACATTAAACAGCAATGAAAAATACCCTAGGGTGAGCTCTGCTTTAGCTTATCACTACTTTTAAAGGTAAGGTAAATCTGTTGGGCTTTTTACACCCGAGCCTTGAGGCTCATCAGGCCGGTGCTTATTCACGGTTTCTGTAGTGTGAAGCTGTCAGCAGTTCAAGTGATCCTGGATGGGATGCTAGTCCATCAAAGGTTACCTTCCCAGTATTTTT
The DNA here is from genome assembly GCA_024760905.1 of Plotosus lineatus. NCBI lineage: Eukaryota > Metazoa > Chordata > Actinopteri > Siluriformes > Plotosidae > Plotosus > Plotosus lineatus. Next base: position 44,336,528 of record CM045737.1, on the reverse strand, counting down.
TTATTGGTACCCATTTATACTGTTGGGTGACCAGAGGCACACTTGTGGTTGAGACCTTGCCCAGGGGTCTTAGCACAGTGAGGATATAACTGAGATTCAAACACACAACCTCCTGATCATGAGCCCAGCACCCTAACCACTACGCCACTGGCCACACCCTAGTTACTTTAGTTAGATAATATTTCAAATTTTTCTGTTGACTTTTTGTCAAGACATAGTACCAACATTCACTGCTTTCGCAGCATTCCGAGTTCGACAGTGTGCATTGCCTACCTCTGGTAAGCCTTCAGGATCGTATTTCTTGAGCTGGTTCATGAACTCCAGGTGCTTCTTCTCCTCCTCTACCTGAACCAAGCTCTGCTCACACTTCTGCAGTTTCAGCTGCAGGCTGCTCAGTTCATCCCACAGCCATTTGTTCTCCTGGTTAAGTCGGCGCACCTGAGCTCGCAACTTCTGTTTTTCTGATTGTATTGCATTCAGGTGGGCAGCCAAAGCGGTCATCACCTACAGGGGTAACACACACTGACTATTTACAGCTGTTTCTGCACAGCACAAAACCCTCAATCCAAAAATGTATTTTGATTTCATGGATTATTCATTGTTTAATTTCTTTTGATCATAGAGCCTCTTTATTTATTAAAAGAGAAGCACTTGATCTAAAAAGTGTTTCCAAAATATCAGCACAACAGCTGCTATTTAAAATGTTTTATGGGTGGTCATTTAACACTCACTCATTTACCCAACCGCACAATCATCCTAGGGTTGATACCGGTCATATGGAAAACATCTCACATTGTTCCACTTCTGAAGATACCAAATCCCAAAGTATGTGTAATGTCTACCGCCCAGTTGCACTTATGTCTGTAGCCATGAAGTGCCTTGAATGGATTTTTAAAAAGCTACTAATGCGAGAAGTTGAAGACCAACTCGATCCACTCCAGTTTGCGTACCGACAGAGAAGGGGTACAGATGACGCTACGTTAACCCTCCTGAACCTCAACTATAAACATCTAGAAACCAGTGGTGCATATGTTTGAATCCTTTTCGCTGACTTTTCATCTGCTTTTAACACTATTCAACCTCAGCCGCTTCTGTGGACACTTTCCAATTTGCGTGTAAATAGTAACTTAATCAGATGGATTAACACTTTCATGATTGACAGACCTCAGTGTGTTACTGTAAGTGGAATGAAGTCCTCTATTACCAGCCTGTCCACTGGAGCACCACAAGGTTGTGTTTTGTCACCCATTCTGTTTATCATTTACAACAACAATTGTGTCAGTAAGGAATCAAACCGTTTTAACATCAAATTTGCCGATGATGCCGCTATCGTTTCACTTGTTAATTTTTCTGACCTTGACTATAAAAATGAGGTTTCTAATTTTACAAATTGGTGCAGGGATAACTTTTTGATCTTGAATACTAAAAAAAACAAAAGGAAATGATTATAGATTTCAGGAATTCCTGAAATTCTTTGGACCCCGTTTCAATCAACAATGAACATATTGAAATTGTGAACACATACAGATATTAGGCGCTGCTCGTGATTTGAAATTAACCTGGAAAGATAATGTTGATTATGTTTACAAGAAAGGTCAGCAGAGGTTGTACTTCCTTCGCCGTTTCAACACTTTTAGAGTTGATTGTTCACTCATGGTTCTCTTCTACGAAACCTTTGTACAAAGCATCTTAACTTTTAATCTACTTTGTTAGTTTGGTAACCTGTCTGTTCAAAACAAAGCTAAACTCAACAAAATTGTTAACATAGCACGAAAAATCATTGGCTCAGAATTAATAACTTCTAATCGGTCAAATTTACAAGCAGCAAATAGTCAAAAAAGTGTTGAAAATTGTAAATGACAGTTTTCACTTTTTCTATTGTGATTTTGAATTTCTTCCATCAGGACGCCGTCTGCGCACGCCGATAGCCAGAACAAACAGGTTCCGTCATTCTTTCGTACCAGCTGGTATTCGTCGTTTTAACGATAGTTAATCATTTTTATTACTTGTCTGCCATCTTATCCCCATGTAGCTTCTTTTTACAAACTGTGTTTCGCTTCTTTATCTCAGCTTATTGATCATGTCTTACTGCAATCTTTTAGTGCTCTTTGGACAATAATTATTAGGACAATATTTATTTGGACAATAATTATTTATTGTGTATGTTTTTAGTATTTGTTGAAATGTACGTTATTTTTTGTATGTATGTTTTACAACGTAACCAAAATTTCCCTGGGAAAATAAAGTATTATCTTATCTTATCTTATCTTGTGGCAAGGTTGGAGCCTATCTCAGCATGAACATCTCAACAGGCCATTACAGAGGAAACTCATACCCAACCACTCTCTATCACACCTAGGATACATTTACACAACCCATTAGCCAAATCTGCATGACTTTTGACTGGAGGAGGAACCCAGAGAGCCTGGATGAAACCATCTGAAGTATGGGAAGAACATGCAAATTTCACATACAAACTCCCACATCCAGGACTTTCCTGTTATGGGGTGACCACGCGCCCCCCCAATGCTGCCAGTCAGTTAAAAACTATATTTCAGAATATTTTCAGAATATTTCTACATGACCTTAATTAGGATTAAACGGTTCAGGAAATGAATGAAATGAACGAGTATTCCAGATACAGTGGTACCTCACCTTACGATAGTCCCAACAAATGAAAAATTCAGTTTGCAAAAAATTTTTTGTCTCTGTATACGAAACAAGTTCTCTTGACGAAACGCACCAAACGTGCCATTCAAACATTCAAATGTGCTATTCAAACATTGCATAAGCTGCTCTCCCATCAATGATGTTCAAACATCCTGCCCTGCTGGCCTCCCATTGGCTAGGAGGGATGAAGCAGCTACCTCTCATTGGATATGTCCCAACATCCCACCCCGCTGGCCTCCCATTGGCTAGGAGGGATGACACAGCTCCCCCCATTGGCTCTCTTCCAACATCCCGCCCCGCTGGCCTCCCATTGGCTAGGAGGGATGACTCATGAAACAACAGTAACTCTGTCCTTTACACGAAAAGCATTATGGGAGATGCAGTCCCAACGGCTATTATGGAACTGCATCTCCCATAATGCTTTTCATGTAAAGGACAGAGTTACTGTTGTTTCATGGGTTTCTTGCTTTATTTTTTGACTCAGGCTTTTAACCTTCCTGTGGTTTACATAGTTGTGCAGTTATTTTAATCTAAAGCTATTGACACCTCTAACACAAATCTGATAATAAATATAACAAATGCATTAAAATTCTATACTTGGGCCATGATGACATCATCATTCTGGTTTTCAAATAACTGTGCATAAAGTCATTAAAACAGAAACTACCAACTATTAAGATTTTGCACACAGACATAACTAAATCGAGAGATTTGAATAGGAGGGAATTTTAAACATTTTTTTAATCTTTATTTATTTATTTATTTATTATTGTATTATTGTCGAAACCCAGCTCTAGTGCTTGGATCCAAACCCACTTTATGTTCTCACCTTCGCCTCATCTAGGCCTAGTTCGATCATCTCCACAGACTTGTGCAACAGCAAAGATTTCTCATGCACCAAGCCAGCCTCTTCATCCTTGTTCAAGCACTTAATGGTCTCTATTAGACTGTGCAGCATCAGATTGTGGTCGCTCTTCAGTGCCTCTAGGCCCTGGATCACCATGTTGGTTTTGGAGATGATCTTTTCCTGCGTCAATCTCTCGAGTTTCTCCTCACAGCGGAACACCATGGTGGACATGCTTTCACTGAAACAGTTCAAAAAACAATTAAATTATATGTTCATTGTATTTCTTTTGGAGTTTAACATGGTATGGACAGTGCGACAACATTACTAATTGCTATGTTATATAATTTATAATTAAAATAATAATGTAAAATTATAATAATGTGACTGGGAAGTGTATTCTTGTTTGCCATTTGTAGATGTAGTTCTACAAACTATAAATCTATTTCTATTTTTTTTTTATGTCAGATATATAGTATACACACACACACACACACACACACACACACACACACACACACACACACACACACACCAATCAGCCATAACATTATGGTCACATGACTGGTCAAGCTGCAGCTGACTGATGTATGCGGAGAGTCGAGACTAGCATGTCTGGAATAATCCCACCGAAGATCTCCTGTAATTTTAAAACTAGTAATGCCGGCTGTGATAGAAAAGTGTCTGAACACACACTGTGACCTAAATATAAAGTTATTATTTGTTTTAAACTTTAAACGAAGAGTTTACAGGAAACTTGGTTAATATTTAACGGCACAATAGTGCAGTAGTTCGCATGTCTGCCTCAAAGCATGAATGCCTGGGTTTGATCCCCAGGCCCGGGCCTACTGTGTGGAGTTGGTAGGTTCTCCTCGTGCTTGAATGGGTTCCCTCCTACCGTCCAAAAACATGTACAGTCGACTAATTGGCTGTTCCAAATCACCCGTAGGAGTGAGTGCGAATCGTTGTATGTGTATTGGCTCTACAATGGTCTGGTGAACTGTTTAGTATGTATCGTGCAGTCACCCATAGTTGGCCGAGATAGGCTCTAGCCTATATGCAGCCATTCATTCATTTTCTGAACTGCTCAATACTAATTAGGGTCACGGTGAGGCTGGCGCCCATCCCAGCCAACTCTTGGCAAGGGCAGAGTACATCCTGGACAGCTCACTAGGCCATCGCAGGGCAGAACCACGCGGACTGCTATGCAGACACTCTTGACGAAAGTCAGCAATGGGTCCTTTACATGAACCTCACACTATGGTGAGAGACATGGCCGACCTTTGATAACCCAGTTCGCTGCACTGGGGGGACAGCAATGACAACCCGTTGAGTGCGGGGCTTTGACCCACAGCTCTCTAACATCTTACTACCAGACCACCACTGCCCACTATATATAACCATAATTAGGACAAAGCAACTTAGAAAATGGATGAATGAATGTTTACCTTTAAGAATATCTAGGTTTGCTCTGAACACTTATCCCTTATTTACAGTGCGGCCTATGATATGTAAAAGTTTTGAACTGAAACTTGGCCGACCACTGAAAAAAAAAATATATTAGCCCGTCCAAAGTGAGCACACACGCACACTCGGAGCAGTGGGCTGCCACACGTTGTGTCACCCAGAGAGTGCTTGGGGGTTATGTGCCCTGCTCAAGAACACCTCGGCCACAGAAGTGGAGGAACGGAAGGTGCAGCTGCCACTCATTTTTCTTGCATGTTTGGGAATGGAACCAGCAACCTTCAGATCCCAAACCCACTTCTTCAATCATTAGGCCATGGCTGCCCCATATACAAGCACGGTTACTTATGAACGTTATTATAAAGTCAGTTGAATCAGTCAGTGTGATACGTGTTCGAAAGATCAGGGGTCCCCAACCCTCGCTCTATGGACCGGTACCGGTCTGCGGATCATTTTGATATCGGTCCGCAAACAAAATCTTTCATGGTACAAATTATAGTTTTTTAATTAGAGCTTCCGGATCTTATTTTAAAAAAACAACTGCTTTTGACATTGCCACAGAATCCCTGAAAGCCCTTCTTTCATTTCCAACCACATATCTTTGTGAGGCGGGGTTTTCTGAGGTGACACCCACAAGGCTACGGAGTAAACTCTAACCGGTCCGCGGAAACATTTTCATACATAAAACTGGTTGCTGGTGCAAAAAAGGTTGGAGACCACTGCTATAGATTACAATGATCCCTCGCCACTTCATGCTTCAATTCACGCGGCTTCAGTGCATCGCGTTTTTTTTTTTTTTTAAATATTCATCGAAAAATTTTAAAAATAAGGAAACTAATGAAGGATAGGGAAAAAGTTAAGGAAAATGCCACAAAACAAGGCCAGTTATGCAAAAAACCCCCCCCAAAAAAAAAAAAAAAAAAACCCAACCCAAAATTTCCCAATAAAACTACTTACATTTTTATGTGAGGTGCGCGGCTGTGTGTGTGTGCGCGCGCGCGCGTATCTATGTGTGTGAATATTTATATTTTATTTACATCTTATGCATTATTTTTCAATGTTTAATTGTTATAAGCATTCATAGCATTGAATATGTTCAGTTCAGTTCATTTTCTGTAACCGCTTCATCCTAATTAGGGTCGCGGGGAGGCTGGTGCCCATCCCAGCCAACTCAGGGAGAGGGCAGAGTACACCCTGGACAGCTCGCCAGGCCATCGCAGGGCACAAACACGCTGACGGCTTTGCAGCTACCCTTTTTGAAAGTCAGCAATGGTTCTTTTACATGAACCTCACACCATAGACAGTGAGAGACATGGCCGGCCTTTGATAACCCAGTTAGCTGCACTGGGGGGGACAGTGACAACCTTGTGGAGAGTGGGACTCGAACCCCCAACCTTTGGCTCAGCGATCCGGCGCCTTATACCACTAGACCACCACTGCCCCCTGCATTGAATATGTATTTATTGATATTATATACACATATACATGTATGTATACGTCAGTCAGGGGGGGTTGATCCTACCTCGCGGAATTCAACGGTCACAGGGGGATCTCTGTCCCAATTAACCGCGGAAAGTGAGGGATCGCTGTACTTGAATATTTTAAATTTGGTTTCACATTCATTCATTCATTCATTTTCTATAAGTGCTTAATCCTAATTAGGGTGACGCTGACGCTGACACCCATTCCAGCCATATCTGAGCAAGGGCAGAGTACACCCTGAACAGCTCACCAGGCCATCGCAGGCTAGAAACACGCTGACGGCTATGCAGCTACTCTTGTCGAAAGTCAGCAATGGTTCCTTCACAGGAACTTCACCCCATAGACAGTGAGAGACATGGCCGGCCTTTGATAACCCAGTTAGCTGCACTGGGGGTGGGTTCACATCCGGTATGAATTCTTCTCTCATTATACTGAGAGTTACTGGGATAAGTTCTGGATCTACTATGGCTTCCTGTTCTGATTAAAACACTTAATGAAGATGAATGAAATGGAGGGATATCTTTTCTCATAATCATAGCCTCTGTTCGTAAATCACCCTCCAGCTCCTACACATTGCCTGTGGAACACACTCATGTTCTTGAATCCTGAAAGGTCTTGCAGGATTAACGCGATTTCAGTTTAACATTAACCACATAAAGAGTAATCTATTCAAACAGACCCAACAATGAGAGAAACATCTTAATCTGGCCATATTTTAACACTCGCTCACATGATGCAGTGACCTTTGGACTATGGTTAGAACAAGCAAATATAGACCCTCTGTGATGTGGTGGTGCAGGGATTAGTTGATCCGCCTCACCGGAACAAGGTTCTGGATTCATGTCCCGTGCTTTGGTGTCCTGTATGGAGTTTGCAGGTTCTCCCTGTGTTTGTATGTACGAGTTTCCTCCAGGTATGCTGGTTTCCTCTCAAAGTCCAAAGACTTGAAGTGAAGTGGCTGTTCCAAATTACCCCACCACTCCCATGTGTGACAATGAGTGTGCACTTCACCCAGGGTCGGCTGAGACATGCTCTAGCCTCACCGCAAGCCAAGTGGGCTTCAGCAGTTCAGAAAGTGAATGAGTGAGTGAAGATAATGTGTATAAGCACATTAGGCTGACCAGCAGGTGGGGCCGGTGGAGTAGTGGTTAGGGTGCTGGGCTCATGATCAGGAGGTTGTGTGTTCGAATCCCACTTTGACCCCCGCTGTGTTAAGACCCCTGGGCAAGGTCCTAACCACAAGTGTGCCTCTGTTCACCCAGCAGTGTAAATGGGTACCAGTACAAAATACCGGGAAGGTAACCTGTGATGGACTAGCGCCCCCTCCAGGAGGAGTTGAACTCCTGGTAGCTTCACGCTATGGAAACTGGGAATGAGCACCGGCCTGATTAGCCACTATGGCTCGGGTGTAAAAAGGCTGACCAGCAGTTCCAAGCTGCTCCTAATTGTGTGTTAGTTTGGATAGTTGTGCGTGTGTTGCCCTGCAATGGTCTGGTGAGCTGTTCAGGGTGTACTAGTGTCAGATGAGATAAGTTAGTAAAATGCATTTGTGCCTGATGGAGATATCTTGCACTCTATAGGTGACTGTCCAGTTTAGAATTTTGGAAGAAAAAAACCCATAATGTGAATGTTTATGATCTCTAAAAAATACATTAATAAATTTTCTTTTTTTTTTAAAGCATATGACAGGGTGCCGAGAGAAGAACTGTGGTATTGTATGATGAAGTCTGGAGTGACAGAGAAGTATGTTAGAGTGGTGCAGGACATGTATGAGAGATGTAAGACAGTGGTGAGGTGTGCTGTTGGTGTGACAGAAGAGTTCAAGGTGGAGGTGGGACTGCATCAAGGGTCAGCTCTCAGCCCCTTCTTGTTTGCTATGGTGATGGACAGGCTAACAGACGAGGTTAGACAAGAATCTCCATGGACTATGATGTTTGCAGATGACATCGTGATCTGTAGTGAGAGCAGAGACCAAGTGGAGGAAAATCTAGAGAGGTGGAGGTATGCCCTGGAAAGGAGGGGATTGAAGGTTAGTCTCAGTAAGACAGAATACATGTGTGTGAACGACAAGGACCCAAGAGGAACGGTGAGGTTACAGGGGGCAGAGATAAAGAAGGTGGAGGATTTTAAGTACTTAGGCTCAACAATCCAGAGCAATGGAGAGTGTGGAAAAGAGGTGAAGAAGCGTGTGCAGGCAGGTTGGAATGGATGGAGAAAAGTGTCCGGTGTGATGTGTGATAGGAGAGTATCGGCAAGAATGAAGGGAAAAGTGTACAAGATGGTGATGTGTTGTATGGTTTAGAGACAGTGGCCCTGGGGAAAAGACAGGAAGCAGAGTTGGAGGTAGCAGAGATGAAAATGTTGAGGTTCTCTTTGGGAGTAACGAGGATGGATAGGATCAGAAATGAGTACATCAGAGGGACAGCACATGTTAGATGTTCTGGAGACAAAGTCAGAGAGGCTAGATTGAGATGGTTTGGACATGTACAGAGGAGGGATAGTGAGTATATTGGTCGTAGGATGCTGAGGTTGGAACTACCAGGCAGAAGGCCTCGAGGAAGACCAAAGAGAAGATTTATGGATGCGGTGAAGGCGGACATGAAGGTCGTTGGAGTAAGAGTAGAAGATGCAGAGGATAGGGAGAGATGGAGGCAGATCATTTGCTGTGGCGACCCCTGAAGGGAAAAGCCGAAAGAAAAAGAAGAAGAAATTTTCTTTTTTATTTCTACAAGTCTTAACTTGCAAAGGGCGCAATATATTTTAAAACCAGAACATTTTTTTTTTTTTTTTTGTGCGAAGCCGGTAATTTTGTTGTCCCTTCACTGTAGCAATCTAGATCATGAACAAATGTACATACGTACTGTACTTGTCTGTCAGAAGCGTCACCACCGACAGCATGGTGGCATAGTGGTTAGGATGACCACCTCGCAGCAAGAAGGTACTGGGTTTGAGTCCTAGCTCGGGCGTTTCTATGTAGAGTTGGTTCTCCTTTGTGCTTGTGTGGGTTTACTCCAGGTACTCCGGTTTCCTCCCACAGTCCAAAAACATGCACAGTAGGTTAATTGGCTGTTCCAAAACGAGGTCTCAACTACAAGTGTGCCTCCGTTCACCAGTAGTATACTGTTCATGGGTACCAGTAAAAATATACTGGGAAGGTAAGCTGTGGTGCACTAGCGTCCCATCCAGGTGGAGTTGAACTCCTAGTAGCTTCACGCTACGGAAACCGGGGATAAGCACCGGCCTGATGAGCCACTGGGCTCGGGTGTAAAAACCCAACAGACTTTACCTTTACTTTTTATATTCTTGTACTATTGGTGTGTTTAAAAAAAAAAAAAAAAAAAATCAATACCTGTTCTTAAAATCTGTTTTTTCCGTTTCTCCTGTTTTCGGTTTCCGTAATAGAAATCCGCCAAAACAAGGAATAAAAAAACTACCTTTTGGCCTTTCTAGCACAAAATTAAGTTACATAAATTAATTATTGTCCAAAACCATGACATCCTGACATGCTTTATTCCTCTCAACTCACAACAGTTTGCCGACAGTAATCACATCATAAATTTTATGTTTATGGTTGTAGAATGGCAGTTCCTGTTATCACTCCCATCGCAGTCGCTATAAACAGTTGTTCCCACACCAGCCACTCCCGTCCTCTCTTGTGAAATAAAAAGCCCAAAAAAACTGCAGCTCAGCATGTTAATGAGAAACTTCAAAGCGTTCCCCTCAAAAGACTCTCTCATGTTAACAAATCTTTACATCTGACTGTTAAAAAACACCTGACACTGAAGACTCCTTCTCAGAACGCAATTACTCTACATCAGTTCATGTGGAGCGTCCACCATGCAAGTCCTAGCGTCAGAACGTCACCACACAAATGGTAGCAATTTTCATTCTTTTGCTAAACACTAATCTTTACAGGTTTGGTGCAAGAAGGCTGGAGTCCAAAGGCATACACCCTGAACAGCTGGCCAGTCCGTCGTAAGACATTCACGGCCACCTCACACACACACACACACACACACACACACACACACACACACACACACACACACACACACAAGTGGGCAAGATTATACAGAAACACCCTCAATGAGCCTGGGACACGAAACCTAGGACCTTCTTGCTCTGAGGTGGACACGCCAATCACTAGGCCATGGTACCGCCTGTAGTATACAGTGGTACCTCACCTTACGATAGTCCCAGCAAACAAAAAATCCAGGTTACGAAAAAAACATTTTCCAAAATTTTTTGTCTCTGTATACAAAAACAAGTTCTCCTTACAAAACACGCCATTCAAATATTCAACCAATGCACGAGCTGCTTTCTTATTGACTATCTTCCGACATCCCGCTCCACTGGCCTCCCATTGGCTAGGAGGGATGATGCAGCTCCCTCCCATTGGCTATCTCCCAACATCCCACCCTGCTGGCCTCCCATTGGCTAGGAGGGATGACGCAGCTCCCTCCCATTGGCTGTTATGGAGCTGTATATCCCATAATGCTTTTCGTGTAAAGGGCAGAGTTATTGTTTTTTGACTCAGGCTTTTAACCTTCCATAAACATTTGTAAGATTATAACTCTGCCAAGAAGACATGGTCAACTCTCATGCGCGCACGCGCACACACACACACACCCACACACACACACACACACACACACACGCGCGCATGCGTGCGTGATTTCCGGTGCGAGTGAAACGAGGAAGCAGGCACATAATATCGCAAAGGAATATGGCCAAACCTGTCTACCATCGGTACGGTATTGAAGCAGAAGGAGGTCTTGAAAGTTATGCTTTTATAATTTTTAAAGGGTTTAGGGGGTCGTATTGGGGACCTTGGAACGAATCATGTGTTTTACATGTAAAATTCGGTTCAATTTACGAAAAATCCAGGTTAAGAAAAAGGCTCTGGAACGGATTAATTTCGTAAGGTGAGGTACCACTGTATTTGAAATGACTCCATTAATATAAACCGGTGATTTGTGTTGAGTCCGGAACCCATTTCAGGACAGTTAAAGAATATGAATCAATACCTTCAGTACTCAGAAATCAACCCTGCTGTGTAATCCAGGAATAAGTAGGTAAGGTAAGGTAGTCTGTTGGGCATTTTAAGCCCGAGCCTAGTCATCCAGTTGGTGCTTATCTCCGGTTTCCATAGCGTGAAGCTACCAGGAGTTCAACTCCTCCTGGATGGGACGCTAGTCCATTGCAGGTTACTTTCCCAGTATATTGTACTGGTTCCCATCTATACTGCTGGGTGAACAGAGGCACACTTGTGGTTGAGACCTTGCCCTGGGGGGGGGTCGTCTAAGTGGGATTTGAACACACAACCTCCGGATCATGAGCCCAGCACCCTAACCACTACACCAGCGGCCCCAACAATATAGGAATGTGGAAATTGATCTTTTTTTTCAACTTTTGGAGCTAATTATACGATTCTTTCACGCTATGTTAGCATGGTGGTTGGCACGTCTGCCTCACAGCCAGAAAGTCCCAGGTTAATTCCTCAGGCTTGTGATGTTTTTGTGTTGAGTTTAGTTGTTCTGCTCATGCTTGTGTGGGTTTTCTCCGGGTACTCTAGTTTCCTTGACCGTTTAAAAGCATACACTGTTCCAAATCACGCCAGGTGTGAAGGCGAGTGTGAATTATTATACATTTGTTGGCCCTGCAACGCTCTGGCGAGCTGTCCAGGGTCTACCCCGCCCTCAAACAAGAGTCAGCTGAGACAGGCACCAGCCTCTTATCCAGCACCCTCATCCAGCATGACAAGGGCAGTGGTGGCCTGGTGGTAACAGTGCTGGCTCACTGATCCTAAAATTGGTGGTTCAAGTCCTACTCCCAACAGGTGGTCATTCCCCCCGTGCACTAACTGGGTTATCAAAGGCCGGCCATGTCTCTCACTGTCTATGGTGTGAGGTTCACATAAAGGAACCATTGCTGACTTTTGTCAAGAGTAGCTGCATAGCCGTTAGCGTGTTTCCACCCTGTGATGGCCTGGTGAACTCTGCCCTCGCCCGGAGTGGGCTGTGATGGACACCAGCCTCCCAGTGACCCCAATTAGGATTAAGCGGTTACAGAAAATGAATGAGTTTCCGAAATAGATGATTGGTATTTCACTCCTGTTACCTTGAAGTTTGGACGTTTTACACCACCCCAATGTCTTTATATTTCTATCGCTCCTGTACGGATGTTGCTACAGTATTTATTTATTTTTATTACCTTTTAAATTGCACCTTATACGTACATCTTGCTCCTATGACAACCAAATTACCTTCAGGGGGTTAATAGTCATCCATCAATCTATCTATCTATCGTCATGTGAAAAAAATTAGGCCACCTAATTAGATAATCGATTCTTTATTAAGAAATGTTCACATAATGTCCAATCTTGTATTTATTTATGGAAATGAAACAGATTTTAAAAATCGATTTTTAAATATTATCTAAATTTTAAAAAGCACATTTTAAATAAAAGCAATTGTGCTTTTATCATATTGTGTAGTACAAACACACCACCTGTATTGTGCACAGTCCCACCTCCCTTTTTACATCAGATGATACCCTGGTAATGATAATCCCGTATCTAACTCATACAGGCTGTTTCTCAGTAGAACCAGGCCAGAGTCCACCATGTTATTACCTTCTAGAAAACCTCATTTTGCTTCGTCGTCACATAAACACAGACGACGAGTCAAGTCAGGCTGCATGAAAAGCACACGGAAACTGACCTCTGCATTACACAGCTATTTATTATCTCAGCCACACACACACACACACACACACACACACAAAGAAATGTAATGGATAAAATATATCAATAGGAAGGAATTAAACTGTGTTTATATAACATATGAAATAAAAACCACTAGGGTTGGACAATATGATCAAAATAATAAAATACTGTACATTACTGAGAGCGGCACGGCAGGGCCGGCGTAGTAAGCACGTTCCCTTTATAGAAAGAAGGTTCGAGAACTGGGCTCGGCGAGGGCGTTTCAGTGTGGTGTTTGAATGTTGTCCACAATGCTTGCATGAGTTACTTGCAGGTATACAGGTTTCCTCCCACAATCCGAAGCCATGCGGATTAGGCGAATTCTCCTGACCCAAAACAGGTGGGATTTTGTGCCTGCTTCCTATAGTTTTTGTAATCAGTTTATCCACTTTCTGGGTGGTTTGCCCTCCAAGCTTCCCCCGATGTTCCCCGGTGTTTCAGGTTTCTGGGCAGACCTTCATGGCTACTGTAGCAGCCCGTGGGAACAGTCCCACCACCATACTTCGCCCTGCACAACAGTGCCTTACATACCTGTTTCCGGCTACCGTGACGTGGACGAGGGGGTGGACTTTGGTAGCCATCAGGCTAAATGGCTGTTCCAAATTGCCCCGAGGTGCAAGTCTGATGAATGGTTATTTTCGTGTTGACCATGTGACCTATTCAGTTTGTATCCCACTTTTACCCAAAGTAGAACCGAGTGAGTGAGTGAGTGGGTGTGTCTCGCACTAAAATTTAACCTAATACTGATGAAAGATATTAAGAATATAGTAAAGTTTATTAAAAAGAAAACGTCATTTTTAAGGGCAGTGAGTGTCCAACACTGCTTTCTTACTCCGACAGCGGAGCGACAGCATACCTCACCATTATTCGCCATTTACCTCATTACATAATGTTCTTTCATTATTGCGGTGTGGTGTCACGCTTGAGGGAAATATTTCACGTAGTCCTTATGTAAGGCCTTCCCTTTTCATTATATAGTGCAAACCGACCACTACAAAAAGTCCCTTTCCCCCAGTGTAGTCAATCACGTGGGCCTTTTTTTTTTTTTTTTTTTTTTTTTTTTCAGTGTGAATTCAGTACCGATTACTCAGGCATCTCGAAACTGACGTGCATATTGGATCTCAGACCGAGCTCATATAAACATGAATATGAAGACAACGTAATTACTAGATTACATCTGGATTTCCAATTGAAGAAGCCAAAGATAGGCCGTAAATTCTGCTTTGTACATAAAATAAAAGTAAAAAGAATGAGTCAGATTTTCATTCAATGTCAGAAAGAGTTTGGAGTCGGTTTAGCCTGAGAATAGAAATGTCTTATGATTATGTTAAATGGGATCCATGTAACCTAGATATAAACACAAAGTGACATACCGGATATACTTCACAGATCAGCAGCTCAGGTCCAATAACGGCTCACAACGTGTGTGTGTGTGTGTGTGTGTGTGTGTGTGTGTGTGAGAGAGTCCTCCAGTATATCCCAACATCCAGAAAATCCACCAGCTCAGACCGAGCAGCAGCAGCAGGAGTAATGTGCAGTAGACTGAAGTTTGAGCTGCTATAGTGAGTAACAGGAGGAGGGAATAGTGTTTACTCAGGGGACTGAACTCAATGGAAACGCCCTGCTGTTCACTTCCACTATGAAGTTCAGTGCTGTAAAACCTCAAAACCCATTTAAATTGCTAAGGTTCCCAGATACTGTAGTACAAAAGTACAAAAGCACACCAGGGGCCTGCGGAAACTTTTTCTCAACTCAAAAGAAAAAAATTTTTAAGTACGTCTACTGACATCTCAAAAATGTATAAAATGCGTAATTTGTAAAAGCGTAGAACAGAGATCCCTCACTTTCAGCGGTTAATTGGGACAGAGATCCCCTGATATATAGTCCATAGATGGACTATGGTGTTTGCAGATGACATTGTGATCTGTAGTGAGAGCAGAGAACAAGTGGAGGAAAATCTAGAGAGATGGAGGTATGCCCTGGAAAGGAGAGGAATGAAGGTTAGCCTCAGAAAATCAGTATACATGTGTGTGAATGAGAAGGACCCAGGAGGAACGGAGATGTTATAGGGAACAGAGATAACGAAGGTGGAGAATTTTAAGTACTTAGGCTCAACAATCCAGAGCAATGGAGAGTGTGGAAAAGAGGTGAAGAAGCGTGTGCAGGCAGGCTGGAATGGTTGGAGAAAAGTATCCGGTGTGATGTGCGATAGGAGAGTATCAGCAAGAATGAAGGGAAAAGTGTACAAGACGGTGGTGAGGCCAGCGATGTTGTATGGATTAGAAACAGTGGCGCTGAGGAAAAGGCAGGAGGCAGAGTTGGAGGTAGCGGAGATGAAAATGTTGAGGTTCTCTCTGGGAGTAACGAGGATGGATAGGATCAGAAATGAGTACATCAGAGGGACAGCACATGTAAGATGTTTTGGAGACAAAGTCAGAGAGGCTAGATTGAGATGGTTTGGACATGTGCAGAGGAGGGATAGTGAGTATATTGGCAGTAGTATGCTGAGGTTGGAACTACCAGACAGAAGGCCTCGAGGAAGACCAAAGAAGAGATTTATGGATGTGGTGAAGGAAGACATGAAGGTCGTTGGAGTCAGAAAAGAAGATGCAGAGGACAGGGTGAGGTGGAGGCGGATGATTTGCTGTGGCGACCCCTGAAGGGAGCAGCCAAAAGTAAAAGAAGAAGAAGAAGACTCATGCAGTTTCACTCGATTTTAGCTTGTGATTCATAAATTTTCCAACAAAAGGGACTAGGTGAAGGATTGTTCATTAACTTCTGAAAGATATTCATATAAGGTCAGTCTTCTGATGAAACCTGCTATCTTCATGCACATCCAGATGTTGGGCAGTGGTGGCTTAGTGGTTAAGGCCCTGGATTACTGAAGATCAGGGTTCAAATCTCGGTATCACCAAGCAGCCACCCTTTATTGCTCAGTTATAAAAACAAAAAAACTAAAAAGATGAATGTAAACCATTCTGGATCATCATTCATTTTCAAAAACCACTTCATCCTAATTAGGGTCACAGGAAGGTTGGCACCCATCCCAGCCAACTTGGGGCGAGGGCAGAGTACACCTTGGACAGCTCCTAACCTCTCACCATAGAGAGTGAGAGACATGGCTGGCCTTTGATAACCCAGTTAGTGCACTGGGGTGGGGGTGGGGCACAATGACAACCCATTGAGTGTGGGACTTGAACCTCCAACCTTAGGATCAGTGATCCAGCACCTTTACCACTAGGCCACCACTGCCCTTGTCATGCTGCGTGAGGGCGCCAACTGGAAATCTATTTGAAAAAGATGGTGGCGCCATCTAGCTGTTTTGAAATAAACACACACACACCCTGCACTCGCACAAGTATATACCCCGCCTAGATATAAATGTGTGCATCTGTGTGTGTGTATGTGTGTGTGTGTGTGTTTACCCAAGGGTGAGGTACACCCTGGACAGCTCACTAGGCTATTGTAGGACAGAAACACATTGATGGCAACCAATACTCTTTATGAATGATAGCAATGGTTCTTTTACATGCCTTTCACCACAGACAATGAGAAACATGGCAGGCCTTTGATACCCAGTCAGCTGCACTGGGGTTTGTATGAATATTTTTCGGAAATAATCTAAAAACTTTATATCTTTTATTGGGTCAGTAGGAATCAGACGCGAAGTTGGACGCTTATGTGGGGCCGGTGGCGTAGTGGTTAGGGTGCTGCGCTCATGATCAGGAGGTTGTGAGTTCGAGTCCCACTGAGACCCTCACTGTGCTAAGACCCCTGGGCAAGGTCTCAACCAGAAGTGTGCCTCTGTTCACCCAGCAGTATAAATTGGTACCAGTAAAATATACTGGAAAGGTAAACCTGTGATTGACTAGCATCCCATCCAGGGGACTAGCATCCCATCCAGGGGGAGTTGAACTCCTGGTCGCTTCATGCTACGGAAACCGGGGATAAGCACCGGCCTGATGAGCCACTAGGCTTGGGTGTAAAAATCCAACAGACTTACCTTGGACGCTTATGATTTCACTGTAGTTTTAATAAAAGATCCAAGATTTAAATTACAACTTTACCGTCCTGTTGTAGGGGGACCTTAACATTCCTGAACTTAATCCCCCAAAACACTGTAGATTCACTATCTAGTTCGGGAATGAGGTCCTGCCTCAAGTGGAGGAGTTCAAGTATCTCAGGGTATTGTTTCACGATTGAGGGAACAATGGAGTGGGATATCGACAGACGGATCGCTGCAGCCTCTGCTGTAAAGCGGAGCCTGTACTGGTCTGTCGTGGTGAAGAAGGAGCTGAGCTGCAAGGCAAAGCTCTCAATTTACCAGTCAATCTATATTCCAACCCTCACCTATGGTCACGAGCTTTGGGTAGTGACCGAAAGAACAAAATCATGGATACAAGCGGCTGAAATGAGCTTCCTTCGCTGGGTGGCGGGGTTCTCCCTTAGAGATAAGGTGAGAAGCTCTACCAGCTGGGGAGAGCTCGGAGTAGAACCGCTGCTCCTCTTCGTTGAGAGGGGCCAGTTGAGGTGGCTCAGACATCTGGTCTCCCTGGTGTGGGGTATTTCGAGCATGTCCAACCGGTCAGAGATCCCGGGGTCCACTTAGAACACACTGGAGGGACTATGTCTCTCGGCTTGCCCAGGAACGCCTTGTTATCCCCCCGGAAGAGCTGGAGGAAGTGGCTGGGGAGCGGTTATTTAGGTTGCTGCCCCCCGCGACCTGACCCTGGAAGACGCAAAAGATGATGATGAAGATGATGAGGTTTTACTCATCATGAAGTTAATGTTTTCCTGTAGGTTTGCAAACGTCTTTTTATTTTGGTTATATGAGCTACACTTGTGATAAGATATTATAAATTAAGTGCATCACAGACAGGATATGACAGGGGAAGTGGTGGCCTAGTGGTATCGGGCGCTGAATCGCTGATCCTAAGGTTGGGGGTTCGAGTCCCACTCTCCACAAGGTTGCCACTGTCCTGCCCCAGTGCAGCGAACTGGGTTATCAAAGGCCGGCCATGTCTCTCACAGTCTTCGGTGAGAGGTTCATGTAAAACAACCATTGCTGACTTTCGACAACAGTAGCTGCATAACCGTCAGTGTGTTTCCGCCCTGCGATGGCCTGGTGAGCTGTCCGGGGTGTACTCTTCCATCGCCCGGGGTCGGCTGGGATGGGCACCAGCCCCCCTGTGACCCTAATTAGGATGAAGTGGTTACAGAAAATGAACTGAACAGACAGGACAATTTTGTATTTTATTTCTTAAAAATTGTCTATAACTTGACTACCTTAAAAATCAAGGCACTTATTGGCAGCTCGCTTCTGTCCATATCAGAGTAATTATTTTAATGCATAATAGCAAAATGCTGCGTCGCAGACAGGACACGGTCGTTTGCCCATTACTCGGAAAATTTACAAATATAGAAGCTTTTGGGAATTTCAGCGATCCCAGCGAGGTTTAAAAAAAATAGAGGAAACTGGTTCAGAAATAGAGGAAATGAAATATTTCAGCTGGTGAGGGGGGTGGGGGTCAAAGGGGCCACAGGGCCCCTGAAGCTGAAAAAAATAGTGGAATTCCGCTAAATAGGAGAGTAAAAATAGCGGAATTCCTCTAAATAGCAGAGATCTGGGATCCCAGGAATTTAATATGATATTGAAACGATATAAATTTAAGCACTTTGACATCTTTATGATTACAATTGAAGCTAATTTTTTGTTCAATTTTTTTTTTTTTGTTCATGATTGATAGACCAAATGCTCAGGAATAATCCTATAAATTCTCAAAACCATGGTATTAAATACTCAGGGTATATCTTTAGCGTTTATTTCATAAATTTACACAATGTTATATTTATCAAATACAGAAAAAAAAGCAAAACAAAAGTATTTGTCTGTGCACTCATAAAACAGAACACACTGGTTGAGTTTTTTTTTTTTTTTTCCCCTGTATTCAGTTA
>CM045737.1:44287347-44312347 GCA_024760905.1 Plotosus lineatus | reverse complement strand
CCTTAATTTACTTATTGTTTAATTCGATGAATATTATTTAAAAATACCGCAATGCACTGAAGCCGCATGAATTAAAGCACGAAGTAGTGAGGGATCCCTGTGTGTGTTATATATATATATATATATATATATATATATATATATATATGCAAACACACATACATACAAACCTTCTTGCTTTTGCTGGTGAAACAGCCAAGAATAGAACAGAACATCAATAACAACTACATCCATTTAGTTTCGGACACAGGCTTCAAAGTGTTTCCACAGGAAAATCCACATTTCAGGGTTTTTCTTCCAGTCTCTGTTTCCCCTCAACCAGTCTCTCTCTTGCTTCTTGATACATGAACCAGAGAATGTTCCAGAGCATCGTGGACTCCTCACAGAGACTTGGTGTAGCCAAAGATTCCCACAGGGAAGTGCTTTACATGGGTGGGCCATTGCGCTGCCAGCTGGAAAAACTTCACATCGTGCCACTCTACACCGTCGATCGAGACTAAAAAGGAGAAGAAATGACAAATATAGCAACCAAGTGAATTACAGCTGCGGCTCGTATGGTGGTGATTACAATGAAACTGTGGGATTGAACATGAAATTAAAATGATATTCCTCTGACAGTTACATGAAAAATGCAACGTCAAGACAATATTACTCAGAAAATTGTAGAGGATTTGAAAGCGATGTGTATTCCAAAACTGCTGCAGCGATACACTGATTGCAATTTCCGGACTCAGTCCCTGACTTGCTGTACACGAAGTCGTTTTTTTGGACCTGCTGCAAAAAGGTCTTTTGACTGACATTCTCATAATACAGTACTGAAATCAGGATGTAATACTACAGTATAACCAGCAGATGGCAGAGATTTTTCTGAGAATTTCAGCAGCAAGGCCCAAATGCTGGGTTCACACGTAAAAGATGGAGTATAAGAACAAGAGTTTAGTTTGAGTTTCTGTAAAGAATCTTTTTATATTTAACCTTTACACATACATTCGTGGCAAAAGCGTGGAGTGGATCACATGATCAAATTCTCATTAATTAATTTATTTCGTTTATATGTCAGACCACTTTATACTATGAGGGTGAGTGAAGAACGGAGCCTATCTCAGCAAACTCTGGGTGACTTTAGGCAGGGTTCACTCTGCATAGATTGCAAGTCCATCCCAGGTCCAACACACACACACACACACACACACACACACACACACATGCAGTCCAAGGGTCAATTCAGAACCGTCAATTAGCCTAACGTGCGTGTCTATGGACTGTTCTCTGTGCTTTTTCTCCCTACACCATGAGAGCGCTACTGCCATCTACTGCAGTGTATGCACAATTGCACTTAATTCTAGTACAGTATGGCAAAAAAGCATGTCCCCCAGGGTCATACGTGCCACCCCGGCATCACAGTTTGCCCCCCAAGGGAGGCACGCCGCACTATTTCAGAAGCACTGGCCTTGTGGGAGCTCACCACGAACCTTTCCTCGCTGGCATTTGTAATGTGAACATGTACAAAATTTTCCTCCTCCTCCTCCGTTACGCACGACCTCCTGCCTGCCCACATGACATCTTCGCCGCAGTCGATGATCGGAGGGTTAGATGACTTATTGTTTATTCTTGTTTTATTATTAATTATTATTAATGTTAATGTACATGTATTATTATTATTATTATGAAATATTTATTGTTTTGACATGTTTATCTTTATTATATTTGGTCAGATATATGTGTTTGTTGCAGGTTATATAAGTTTGGGGGGGAGGGGGGTTGGAACGGATTAATTGGTTTTCTGTTATTTCTTATGGGAATTGCTTCATCTAACGAACTTTTCAGCTTACGAGCTTGCCCTCAGAACGGATTAAATTCGCGAGCTGAGGAATCACTGTATATACATATTAATTCCCCAAATAGACCAAGATTAAAATGATTGCTAATATGAATATAGAATCTAAAACATAAAATATAATTTATAGTTATACAGTTGTAGTATATAGCAGCCATCTTTTCACTCACTCATTCACTCACACAATAAGGAGAGGGGAGCCTATCTCAGCCAACAGTGGGTGAAATTGAGGCATACTCTGAACAGCTCGCCAGACTATTGCAAGGCCAAGATACACACACCCTTACACCTAGGGGCAACTTGGAACAGCTAAGTAGTCTAACGTGCATGTTTTTGAACTGCGGGAGGAAACCAGAAGTACCCGGAAGAAACCAAAGCAAGCACGGGAGAGACATGCAAACCCCACACAGAAATGCTCTCGCTGCGCCTGGGATTCAAACCGTCTTGCAAGACCATCTTGCTGTAAGGCGGACTCGCTAAGCTCTACGTCATCGCGCCGCCTAGTAGCCTTCTTTAATTTTATTAGTCAGGGTATATTATCTGGATGTGCATATTCAGCACCTGTGATAGAATTTCATAATGTTTCTGTCATTACTCTGAGATTACTGTAGTTCCACACACAGCTGTATGTCAGTCACTGTTGTTATAAACAAGTCTGTGCTGATTTCTCATGCTTTTGTACGAGGCTGTTAAATCAGATTTATTGAGTGTTCACTGCCAAAAAAAGCCACAAGAATTACGCCACTGTGATCAATGTTTACATCCTGCAGCCTTGCTCCACCACGCTGTTCACACGATGCGAGTGCCAACTTGTATGATTTCATGCTTCAGAGGAAGAAAAGAAAAGTAAAAATGAGTAAGTGAAAGTAAAAAACGTATTTCAGTTTTGAGGTAGAAAAAAAAAAAAAAAAAAAAAAAGAAGTGACACAGTCAGAATCAGCCTCACTGACAGCCCGCTATTAGTTCTGTTGATTGCAGAAACTGCATTAGTATAGAAAACGGAGCGCCGTGAGGCTCCACCGTGACATCAAATGAACCAGATTTTACATCATTTGCATTTTTAAACTCAAAGTAGTAATGGGCTGATCACGCCAGAGGTAATTCACGGCCGTCGCTTTTCGTTCTCAAATTTGTCGAGGGACATTCGTGGCATCACATTTTACTCACATGGCTCAAGAACTTCTTCTTTCTTCTTTTACTTTCGGCTGCTCCCTTCAGGGGTCGCCACAGCAAATCATCCGCCTCCACCTCACCCTGTCCTCCGCATCTTCTTTTCTGACTCCAACGACCTTCATGTCTTCCTTCACCACATCCATAAATCTCTTCTTTGGTCTTCCTCGAGGCCTTCTGCCTGGTAGTTCCAACCTCAGCATCCTACTGCCAATATACTCACTATCCCTCCTCTGTACATGTCCAAACCATCTCAATCTAGCCTCTCTGACTTTGTCTCCAAAACATCTTACATGTGCTGTCCCTCTGATATACTCATTTCTGATCCTATCCATCCTCGTTACTCCCAGAGAGAACCTCAACATTTTCATCTCCGCTACCTCCAGCTCTGCCTCCTGCCTTTTCTTCAGCGCCACTGTTTCTAATCCATACAACATCGCTGGCCTCACCACCGTCTTGTACACTTTTCCCTTCATTCTTGCTGACACTCTCCTATCGCACATCACACCGGACACTTTTCTCCAACCATTCCAGCCTGCCTGCACGCGCTTCTTCACCTCTTTTCCACACTCTCCATTGCTCTGGATTGTTGAGTCTAAGTACTTAAAATCCTCCACCTTTGTTATCTCTGCTCCCTGTAACATCACCGTTCCTCCTGGGTCCTTCTCATTCACACACATGTATTCTGATTTTCTGAGGCTAACCTTCATTCCTCTCCTTTCCAGGGCATACCTCCACCTCTCTAGATTTTCCTGCACTTGTTCTCTGCTCTCACTACAGATCACAATGTCATCTGCAAACATCATAGTCCATGGAGATTCTTGTCGAACCTCGTCTGTCAGCCTGTCCATCACCATAGCAAACAAGAAGGGGCTCAGAGCTGACCCTTGATGCAGTACATGGCTCAAGAACTCATAATAAAAAATTTTAAATATGTTTGAGACATCCGTGAGTGTCACAAAAAACAAAGTTCTGACAGAGATGTAGTAGTCTCAATCAGTCCGCATAGTCTGTTGTTGTTTTATTTGCGAATTATTCGTTTTTCGTTCGCAAGAAGAAACCACAAGTTGTAAAGTTCCTTGTGGAAAGTTTGAGACTTGCTGGCATCCCCCATATTCTGTATATGTTGTCACCATATCTATTTTGTTTGTTCTAATAACTCATCTCATCTCCTTCCGCTTAATCCAGGGTCGGGTCGCCGGGGCAGCAACCTAAGCAATGAGGTCAAATAATAATCTAATAAATAATAACGCGCGAATAAAAATATACGAATGTGAAACATCCACAAATCAATCAGCAACTACTTGCAGATCAGTTGGAAAAATTGTCGGTGAAATTCTTGCGACTTTTTTACGATACAGGGATCCCTCACCTTCCGCGGTTAATGGGGCCCCGAGACATCCCTCCAACCGCCGATTTCCACAAAGTAGGATCGACCAGCCAGACTGATGTATACGTACGTGTATGAGTGTATATAATATAAATAAATACACATTCAACACTATAAATGCTTATAATAACAATTCAACGTTCAAAAATAATGCATAAGATGTAAATAAAACATAAATACACACACACACACACACACACACACACACACACACACACACACACACATGCACACACACACACACACACACACAGATGCACACCTCACATAAAAATGGAAGTACGTAGTTTTGTTGGGGTTTTTTTTTGTTTGTTTGTTTTTGTTTGTTTGCTTGTTTTGCATAATTGGCCTTGTTTTGCGGAATTTTCCTTAACTTTTCCCCTATTTTTCCTTAATTTTCTTATTTCTCAATGAATATTTTTGAAAAACCTGCGATGCACTGAAGCCACAGAAACTTAAACATGACGTAGTGAGGGATCACTGTATACGTATTTAAAGCACAAAATATTCGCCTGCATATGGCGTCGCAAAACAACTACAGAATTTGCAAAAAAAAAATATATATATATATATATATATATATATATATATATATATATTTAATTCACATCACTTTTCTATCGCGTGTACCCTGAATTTGCCCGAAGTCAGCTGAGGTAGGCTCCACCCACCCTCTAACGGCTGAACGGTGCTAACAGTTACGTTTTCCTTGGATTAGTTTAGTTTAGTAAAGTGATTGTATTTAGGTTCGGGTTACTACCTCTAGACTCTGAACAGATGAGCTACACATCTGCTTGAATATAATACATAGTGAAAATGAATGCACACTTCTCTGCCCAGTACTATGTTTTCATATCATCGACTTCTTATTAAACAACATGCCCAAATCTGCTCATCAAATCAGAGAGTGAAAAGAAAATGAAAACTCTCCGCCATGTATGAAACCTCCCTGCTTTCTGAGCCAAGGTGTTCAGCCCTGTCGTGTTCCTGAGATAACATCAGTTAAATAATTTGCATAAATGCATGTCAAGGGATAAATTTCAGTGGAGGATCTGTTACTGAGCTGGATCATGTTGAGAAAATTTGAGCCGTTGAAATACAGCCAGGGTTTTTTTAAAAATACATTTTATTGGCTCTGCTCTAAATGTAATGGAGCCAGACTAGGACTGCAATTCACCAGCTGACATTCACTGACAACTCAGATATGAAGTTGAATAAATTTTGCTTTAGAGTTATTAAATCCTTCTGCTTTGTGTAATACGTTTTTTTTTTTTTTTTTTTTTTTTTGCGACATAGCGGATTTGTGAGTAGCAAGTCTACCTCACAGCAGGAAGGTCCTGGGTTCGATTTTAGGATGGGCCTTTTTGTGTGGTGTTTGCATGTTCTCCTTTCGCTTGCGTGGGATTCATCTAGCTCACAGGTGTCAACAAACTCAAGGCCTCTGGTCCAAATCCAGCCATCCAACGCATTTCATGGAGCCAGCGAGAGCTTTTAAATGTATATGATTATCGTGCAATATTTGCATCAACTATTACCTTGAAACGTAATTCATCATCTATCCACTAGGTGAAGCCAAGTAAGCAGCAATTCATGACGAGGGAAACATTGCATGCTAGCTTATTGATGTTAACCATCATCAGGAAAGAAAAGAAAAAAAAAAATTAATATGCAATTTTCACGGTTACCCTTCTTGAATAGACGTTGAGTGATTATTCAGCCCTCAATGACTGCACCTAGGTGTGCATGTGAGTTTTAATGGTTGTGTGTGTATTTGTGTTGACCCTGCTGCCTCGCCCCCCACCAAGCCTGGGACTCAAACCCAGGACCTTCTTGCGGTGAGGCAGACGTGCTAACCACTACTCCACTGTCTCGCCATATCGATGTGCTTAATTTTATTTACTTATATTATTACACTAATTTAGCGGCAAGGTGGCGTAGTGGTTAGCACGTCCACCTCACATCAAGAAGGCCTGGGTTAGATTCCCAGCTCGGATGAGAGACATGGCCGGCCTGTGATAACCCAGTTAGCTGCATGGGGGTGGGGGTGGGGGGGCAGTGACAACCTGTTGAGAATGGGACTTGAACCCCCAATCTTAGGATCAGTGATCCAGCACCTTTACCACCAAGCCATCACTGCCCCACCAGGCCATCACTGCCTCACCAGGCCACCACTGCCCCACCAGGCCACCACTGCCCCACCAGGCCACCACTGCTCAACACCAGTACAGGATAAGTAAAACAAATGAGACTAAAACAGATGCATAGAGTATTTCATGCACAGAAGTAAATTAAATATGAAGTTAAGAAGCCAGAAATTATAATTGCCCTTTGGTCGCTTAGTTATTATTATTATTATTATTATTATTATTATTATTATTATTATGGGAAAAAACAAAACAAAGAAAACACTGCAGAAACAATAATGTCACTAGAAATGTGAGAGAATTATTATACTGGCTTGTGTATTCATCATCATCATCATCATCATCATCATCATCACCATCATCACCATCATCATCATGCTCTGAATTTTTCATAATGTTTCTCCCTTAGTGTGAAATAATCAAAATCTGTTTTTGAATTATTCATGCCAGTCTGGTTGGTGTGTGTGTGTGTGTGTGTGTGTGTGTGTGTGTGTGTGTGTGTGTGTGTGTGTGTGTGTGTGTGTGTGTGTGTGTACGTTTACCTCTCAGCATGGTGTGTTGGTGTTTGGCTGTGCAGATCAGCCTGCTAATACCATCGATCACCTGGCTCTTGGAGTCCACGTCCTTTTCTTTCGGCTTCTTACTGAGGAAAATCACTACAAACAGAGAAGGACACAAAATGCTCACCGTGGCCTGCTGTGTCGGTTCGAATAAATCAAGGAGAAATAACAAGCACAATAATCCACCATCTGCACTCTTGCGGATACCACGTGGGGGAAAAAAAAAAAAAAAAAAAAAAACCCGAGCGTGGTAATGCTGTGCTCACAATTATGAAACGGAGCACAGTATGAGACATAAAGTACAAGAATTAGAATGAGCTACTATTACGTTCTACAGGACTATTCATTCATTCATTCATTCAGTCATTTTCTGAACCGCTTAATCCTAATTAAAGTTGCGAGGAGACTGGCGCCCATCTCAGCCGACTCTGGAGTACACCCTGGAAACCTCGCCAGGCCATCACATAGAGGGAACTCGCTGACGGCTCCCGAGTGGCGTGTCGACAAGGTGTGTGACTCTGAACTCAGAAATCGGAAATTCGAATCTGGCTTAATATCACAGCCATCTGTGGCCGTGTCCATGGGAGCTAATTGGCTGAGCTCTCACTGGAGGGAGGGACGAAATATGCTCACTTCCCTGTGATTCACAGCGATTGTCAGCCAATCATGGCCATCTGTGAGCTCATTTATATGAGCGGGCGGATAGCGCTTTCTCTCCGAGTGTGTTAGACCGTCCACAAATATGGTGCCACAGTTCGAAAAACGAGGCGGGTGGCTAGCATCGCATGTCACAGAGGGGGCGTGTGCATGCTTTCACCCCTCCTTGGCTCCTTGGTTGTTGGTGATCGTTTGATCAATGGGGAAGGCAATACCTGATGGGTGGGACTTGGATGTGACTAAATTAGGGAGGGGGGAAATGGGGTGAGGATATAGGAACTAGAAACAGCTACCTAGCCTATTCTTGACAAAATTCAGCAATGGAACCTTTACATGCCTCTCACCATAGACAGTGATCGTCATGGCCAGCCTTTGGAACCCAGGTAGCTGTGAAAATCTGCTGATTATGGGACTTGAACACTTGCACATGAGATCAGTAATCTTGCCCCCTACCACCGGGCCAGCTGTATGCTATTACATGACTATTTAAGCCAGGGGTCACCAACCTTTCTGAAACTGAGAACTACTTCTTAGGTACCGATTAATGCGGAGAGCTAATAGTAAATTTGCTCTATTTACCTTCAATTATATGTCATTATTAATAATTAATGATATTCATCTCTGTGAAGACACTGAAAGTTAGAACTGGTAGTTAGCATGATAGCTCGCATGACACATCTTGAAATGTCTCTCAACATTACGCCGCTTTGTTGTCGCCACGGCCCCCCGCAAATATGACACACACAGGAATCTTTCAGTGGGAAAAAAAGAACTCATCCCACCCACTGTGAAAATTATGTGTTTCCTTTCTGTTATCTGCCATGTTTTCAGGGGTAAAAATCACCTCCTTACCTTCACTGCGCCTGCTAGCATGCACACAAGCTACCATGCTAACTACTCACCGAGCAGCGCGCTATGAGCAGAAAAAAGTCCACGAGTTATAAACAGCAGTCTTTTTTTCATGAAACTGGTGAGAAACTCCCAAAAACATCCAGTTACCATGAAAATATTTCAAAAAATAAATAAATAAACTTAAAAAAATTAGTATTCATATTATATTTTCATTTACAATTTCACACCAAATGGATGTGTGATTTAAAAAAAAAAAAACAATATCAACAACAACAAAAAAAATAGATGCAGCTCACTGGTAAGTGGCGCTATGGTGATCTATTTTTAGAACCGGGGCCAGGGGCCACTCATGTGGTCTTCATGGGCGATCCTGGTGACCATGTGGGAGACCCGTGATTTAAACACTATTTACTGCACTGGTTAAAGTGGATTAAAGCCATATTGGAAAGTTAATGCTAACATTCAGTTCATTTTCTGTAACCGCTTAATCTTAATTAGGGTCACGGGGAGGCTGGCGCCCATCCCAGCTGACTCTGGGCGAGGGCAGAGTTCACCCTGGATAACCCAGTTTATCCCAGTAGCCTTTGATAACCCAGTTAGCTGCACTGGGTGGACAGTGACAACCTTGTGAAGAGTGGGACTCGAAACCCCAACCTTAGGATCAGTGATCCAGCACCTATACCACTAGGCCACCACTGCCCTTCTTGATAAGCAAATGCCCCTTTCGAAGGTGTGGTCTAGATGCTATTTCAAAAAGCAAACGATCATCCCAGATGCTTCTACTAAAGAAAATCTGGCAGCCTTTCCAGCAAGAACTACATGCAGTTAATTTGCAAACTGTAAAAATCTAAATAGTTTTTGTATTTTCTTCTCGAACTAATAACGAAAGTTGAAATATAACCCAAGATATGAAAGGTTCATCTGCTTTGACACAAATCCCCCCCTGTACTATAATTGGTTAACAGTTTCTACTCTTCAGCAGTGTCCAAGAAAAATGTGCTAATCACCATAGCAACCACTTAAAAAAATTCCTGTGGGTAACATGTATTCACTTTGCTGTTGTATCCCCATCTAATTCATGGCATTATGGTATCCATGACAACACTCATTTTAGAACAACACTATCAGGTTTGTTCCTGCAGCTTGCTTTTCCAAATGCTTTGTGAGGCTACTGTAGCTCATGGATCTCTTTATAGCCAAAACACAAACACCATCATCATCATCATCATCATCATCATCTTTCTCCGCTTAATCTGGGGTCAGGTCGCGGGGGCAGCAGCCTAAGCAGTGAGGTCCAGACATCCCTCTCTCCAGCCACTTCTTCCAGCTCTTTGGGAGGGACACTGAGGCGTTCCCAGACCATTCAAGAGACATAATACCTCCAGCGTTTTCTAGGTCGATCCCGGGGTCTCTTCCCGGCCAGACATTCCCAAAACTCCACACCAGGGAGGTGTTCGGGAGGCATTCTAACCAGATGCCCAAACTACCTCAACTGGCTCCTCTCAATGCGCAGGAGCAGCGGTTCTACTCCAAGCTCCTCATGGATGGCTGAGCTTCTCACCCTATCTCTTAGGGAGAGCCCCGCCATCCCTGGAAGGAAGCTCATTTCTGCCATTTTTATCCGTGATCTTGATCTTTCGGTCACTACCCAAAGCTCAAGACAATAGGTGAGAGTTTGGAACGTAGATCGACTGGTGAATTGAGAGCTTTTCGGCTCAGTTCCCTCTTCACCATGGCAGACTGCTAAAGGCTCCACTTTAGAACAGAGGCTACACCGATCCACCTATCGATATCTCGCTCTATCCTTCCCTCAATCGTGAACAAGATCACGAGATATTTGAACTCCTCCACTTGGGGAAGGACCTCATTCCAGACCCAGAGGGTACATTCTACCCTTTTCCGGCTGAGAACCATGGCCTCGGATTTGGAGGCGCTGACTCTCATCCTGGCCGCTTCGCACTTGGCTGCAAATTGCTCCAATGAGAGCTGGAGGTCCCAGATTGATGAAGCCAACAGGACAACGTCATTCGCAAAAAAACAGAGACAGGATCCTATGGCCACCAAACCAGAACCCCTTAATGCCATGGCTACGCCTAGAACTAATGCAGGCTCTGGCTCCAGTGACACAGAGACCAAATGTCCCACAGCAATGGGTCCGGTACACCGTACTCCTGGAGCACGCCCCACATAATAGCCTGAGGGACACGGCCTTCTCTAAATCCACAAAACACATGTGGACAGATTGGGCAAACTCCCATCGCCACCTCTGGGATCCTGTAGAGTGTACAGAGCTGACCGTGAGTGCTGTGGCCAGGACGAAAACCACATTGTTCTTCCTTTCTATCCTTGTTAGACTCTCTCGAGTAGGCTGAGGAGTGTGATTCCATGATAATTGGAACATACCTTCTGGCCCCCCTTTTTAAGAAGTTTACCAATCCAAAGGTATGGCCCCTGATTGCAGAGACATGTCAACCAAGACAGATCTCCAACATCCAGAACCCTGAAACATTGAGGCTGGCTCTCATCCACCCCTGGAGACCGACTACTGAGGAGCTTTCTGACTATCTTGGTGACCTCAACTGCTGTGATGGGTGAACCCCCACCCAAACCCCTGGGTCTTCTTCCTCTACAGATGGGTTATTGGTGGGATTGAGGAGGTCCTTGAAGTATTCGCTCCACCTGCTTCCAACATCCCCAATCGAGGTGAGCAGCTCCCCACTTCCACTGTAAACAGTATTTGTGAAGAACTGCTTCCTTCTCCCGAGGTGTCGGATGGTGGTCCAGAACCTTTGAAAGGCCAACCGATACCCACACCTCGGGGTTCTCCACGGTTGACGAAAGAGTAGTTTCCCTCTGCCTTCGGCTTTGCTTATGCACCAAATTCAACAGTTCAGAGTACCCACCATTCTTGAAGTCTTTAGGGGGTGTATTGGAGGGAACGCCCATGTTGTTCTTGGAAACATCAATGCCGATGTGGACAACAATAGTGTGACTAACATATACTTTACTTTGAATTAACTCCTACCCTCATATACATTAAGTACCATTTTGTTTTGCTAAAGAAGCACATGGGAAGCATTGAAAATTGGTTCATTTTATATATATATATATCCTCCGGGCGCTCCGGTTTCCTCCCGCAATCCAAAGACGTACACTGTAGGTTAATTGGCCGTTCTAAATTGACCGTAGATTCTCTCCTGCAGCGGCACTGGAACCCAGTCGTATCGGCATTTGCCCTTCCATTGGATCCTTCCGGTGGCGCCGAGACAGGGGGGGACTTGCTGACTTGCATGCTGCCTGTCCCTC
Source organism: Plotosus lineatus (assembly GCA_024760905.1). NCBI lineage: Eukaryota > Metazoa > Chordata > Actinopteri > Siluriformes > Plotosidae > Plotosus > Plotosus lineatus. Next base: position 44,300,431 of record CM045737.1, on the reverse strand, counting down.
ATTACTCCCTACCCAGGCTCTGCGCACTGGGGAGTATCACCAGCTGGGGTACCAGCCAGAGCGCAGCCATAGTCCTTCGGGACTAACGGAGGCCTACCATACCATATATATATATATATATATATATATATATATATATATATATATATATATATATATATATATATGTATGTGTGTGTGTGTGTGTGTGTGTGTGTGTGTGTGTGTGTGTGTGTGTGTCACCTTTCTTATTTTTCTCTTTCATGACAACGGTCATGGCCATGCCGTGCGGTGGCGTAAGCTCTCCTCCACTGGGGATACGTGAGACCTGAAGGGAACGGAAGTTGCTCTTCAGCGTGTTCTTCATCCCTACGTCTCGTTTCTCTCCATCTTTCTTCTTTTCTGAGCCGGGACACGTCCAGTAATCCACCTGCAGTCCCATCACCTCTCCACCTGAGCCTGGAGAACTACACACACACACACACACACACACACACACACACACACAGAGAGAGCTTATTTATAGTGTATATAATAGATCAAAGATAGTTATTTACTACACTATCATCTTTTAAGATTGGGAAGTGGAGGCCTAGTGGTTTAGGGTGCTGGATCGCTGATCCTAGGGTTGGGGGTTCGAGTCCCACTCTCCACAAGGTTATCACTGCCTGTTATACACTTCCTGTATTACCAGCTTTCTGTAGAGAGGCTTATAAAATGTTCATTGGTACTCACTCACTATCATTTGCTGAACCACTTAATCCTACTAAAGTCATCGGGACGCTGGAGCCTATCTTAGCCGACACTGAGCGAAAATGTGGTTAACCCTGAACTGCATGCCAGACCATCGCAGCGCCAACAGACAGACACACACACACACACACACACACACACACACACACATACACACACCTCGGGGCATTTTAGAACAGCCAATTAGCCTAAAGTCTGAGACGTGAACACAGGTCCTTCTTTGTTCATTGTTAACGTGGATTAATCCCAATTTAAAAACCAACCCGCATATACAGCAACATACACTTTACACCTAACTGAGCTGCCGTGTACACTTCATTTATTATTATTTGTAATGAAAAAAGATTATTGTTATTTTATTGCATAGCCCCAGTGTTTTAGTTACAGACAATTGCTATGGACAACAACATTCCTACAGTGTTAAATTAATGTACGTTTTATTTATTTTTTCATTTTTTTAGCAAATCACTGATTTCTTTCAGTACTTGCAGCCATGCAATAATTGTGATAATGTACAGCACACCAGCCATGAATCCAAATAAACCCCTTCAGAATGATTCAAGTCCCTTGTGCTTCTTGTCAGGGCCGGGAATCACCATCAGGGTTTATTTCCTGATAATAACTGACTCAGGGTGGTGGTGGCCTGGTGGTAAAAATGTGGGATCACTGATCCCAAGGTTGGTGGTTTAAGCCCCACTCTCAACGGGTTGTCACTGTCCCCCCAGTGCAACCTATTGGGCTATCAAAGGCCTGCCATGTCTCTCACTGCCAATGGTGTGAGGCATGCAGAAGAACCATTGCTAACTTTTGACAAGCATAGGCTACATAGCCATCAGCAAATTTCCAGCCTGGCGAGCTGTCCAGGGTGTACTCTGCCCTCACCCGACGTCAGCTGGGCTAGTCGTCAGCCTCCCTGAGACCCTAATTAGGATTAAGCGGTTTAGAAAATGAATGAATGAGTGAATGAATGAATAATAACTGGCTTAATGTACATTGTCTTACTTAGACACCCATAGTTGTACGGTGTACGGTGGCCAGACATATTTTATTTACATCTTATTTTTGAATGTTTAATTGTTATTATAAGCATTTATAGCATTGAATATGAATTTATTGATATTATATACACATATACATGTACATATACATTGATGGGGGGGGGGGGGGGGGGGTTGCTCCTACTTCGCGGAATTCGGCGGTCGCGAAGGGCTCTCGGTCCCAATTAACCGTGGAAAGTGACAGATCCCTGTAATTAAGTACTTTTTAAATTTGTAAACGGCTTTAAATAATTGCTGTAATTATGTAAATTAATCTTTTTACATGAGCAGTATAATGAGGGTGTGACAGAGAGGAAAAAAAGTAGGTAATGTACCCTGCTCCGGACAGACTAGCTGAGACAGACGGAGAGGAGGGGGGAGTGCAGGTCATGTCTTTCCCATATGGTACCCCAGTCTGGGCTGGAGGTGATGACAGCATGTTCATACTGCCCATCACGTTGGCATCATCAGAATCCACTACACACAGACACACAAACATTAAATTACACTCTCTAGAGCGGTGTTTACAAGAAATAAAAGACCATCTACTATATACTATCTACTACATACAGTGCCCCGCCTATGTATACACACCCATTAAACATTTCCTAGTTTTTGTGTTACTGGTAATACACTGTATGAAGAATTTTGACAAAATAGCTCATAATACCAGGTGTCCCAAAAGTCATTATACACTTTCAATAATTTCCTAAAAATAACACAAGAAATATTGAGTGAGAGCGTGACTATATTCATATTTTTAATATCAACTAAAGGAGTCATTATAGTTTTATTTGCTCGATTTGTCATCAGATTCCAACGCCTTAAAGACTAGCTACATACCTCCACATGAGCGCCTCCATTTACGACAACCTTCAGCCGCTTTTGGACTCAGGGATAGATTACATGAGGATGCTGCAGGAGTTTGCTGTGCCACAACATCAGGTGAGGAGTGACCGTGCTAATATCCTTTTTGAATATTAATTAATGAAGATGTAAAGTTATCTGACTGATGGATCGGTCAAAAAGTTTCCGATGGAATGGGTCCACATCCCCCAAACCCTACCACAAACCTCCCCCACCCCACACCTCACTCCTTGAGCCTTTTTTCTGTGAGGCCATATCAAAAGCATGGTGCATGGCACTAAGCTCCCATGACCTGTCACAACATTAGGACAGAATCCGCATGGCCTGCCGCGAGGTTGGGGAATGTGATGCTGCAACTTGTTGGAGACCGTGTGTTTGAAGGTGGCTGAAGGTTGTCGCGCTCATGTGGAGGTAAACAGCTTGTCTTCAAGGAGTTGAAACGTTATGGCAAGTCTAGCAAGGGCTGTATAGAGTTTCAGGAGAAATGATTTAAATCACATGTGTGAATTCTTTAGCAAATTTGTTTTGACTAGATAACCGTCAATTGTAAAAAAGCACTATTCAGTATTATTTGAATTGCATTGAATCCTACCACCACCATGTTTCATTGTGGGGATGGTATACTTATGGAAGGCATTGTAACTTATTATAGATAAGAATGCATTATTTGTGGTTTCAACAGGCAGAGCCACCTACCTGAAGTGGATAGGTTGTGCTCAACAATGCCTACTTTCACCAACTGTAAAAAAAAATAAAAATAAATAATAATAATAATAATTCTTCTTCAGCAAAAAAGGACCTCCCAAACATCTGGATACATTTCATTTGTAATGATCTTCAAACAGAAAAGTAGAAAAGCACTCATAATGTAGAAAGTGCCTCCACCAGCCACAAATGGATATTATATCATGACATACTTAGAAATTAAGAAGGGAGGCACTTTTTGGGGGGATTTCACTTTTTTTTTACATGATCCCGTGCACAGATCACCTCCAAAATGTAATGGTTTGCTACTTGTACTACACCCTACACTATTAAATTGATTTCATCCAAATCCATGCACAATTGTTTTAGTTATCTAGCACACAAACAAACAAACAGACAGACAAACACAACACAACAGAGGTGAAAACATCAATCAGTTTTCCACACTTACCCCAATGAATGGCACAAACTTCTGGCACGAGTCTTCATCAGGGCTGTATGATGAAACAGTAAGGAAATATTAGAACAGTGCTGATCGAACATGGGTCTCATTTTACTGAGTCAGTGGGCGGCTGGGTGAATGTGCATTTGGGTGTCCAGGTGTGAGGAAGCAGGTCATGTCAAATGTTGGCTGAGTGAAAAAGGCATGGTGCCACCTCCTGGTGACAGGGTACTGTGAGGAAGCAAGGGTGACGGTGGCGGTGGTGGGGGTGTGTCATGCCATGAAGTCATGAGTGGTTGCTGGAATAGCTGCTTACAACCTCCACCTATCAGGTGCAGTGTAAGGCGATGGACAGCACTGTGTGTTTATTTGGGTAACTCTGTACAGTATAATAATTAAGGTGACATCATGATTAGAAATTGTTGTGGCTTCCTACATATTAATAAATAAATAAAAATTCATAAATATACATAGTTGTATAATATAGGTAGGATAATATATAGTTGACGCTGATTGGAGGTGTCAAATACAATTGCCTTTTTTGCGAAATTTTTTTGCGAAACCTTGCTGAGCATTATTAAGTTAAATACATGCTAACCTTTTGAAAGCTTAATTACGTCAACAATTTGACATGCTTTTCTTTGTTTCATATTATTGACTTATTTATCATTGGCCTGCGGTTATGTCGATTTTTCTTCGTATAAGCTATTATAAAACTTTTTACTATGGAAACGATCACAAATTAAAAAACCCTCCATATAACTATGATTACAATCACAGCCATGACAGTTGGTGTTGTAACAACAAAAAAAAATCAATACAATCTAAACAATTCAAATAATCAGCTCAACAGCGCCATGATATCAAATAATGAAAGTATTTGAAAATTATTTGATTTAAAAACTATTCATTTATTCATTTATGTATGTATTTCTTGAACCGCGTCATCCTACTACATTCACCGGGAAGCTGGAGAGTTTCCCAGATGACTCTCGAAGAAGGCAGAGTACACCCTGAATTGCTTGGCAGTCCTTCACAGGGTCAACATACATAACACCATTGAAATTTAGGGGCAACCTGGAACACCCATTTAACTTACTGCGCATGTTTTCAGACTCTCAGAGGAAACCAGATTACACAGAGGAATATATATATATATATATATATATATATATATATATATATATATATACACAAAAATAAAAGAACAGGACAAAGACTTTCTATTGAAACTCCATTTATCACTACAGATCTGTTTCGAGGGGTGGTGAAACCATCCTCTCTCTCTTCAGGTGATTATAGAAGAATATTCTTTAGAATATTAAATATAATAGAAATTTCTTCTATAATCACCTGAAGAGAGAGGATGGTTTCACCACCCCTCGAAACAGATCTGTAGTGATAAATGGAGTTTCAATAGAAAGTCTTTGTCCTGTCCTTTTATTTTTGTTATTTGCTCTACCAAAAAGTATTGAGCACTCTCCTACGGAAGGACCTACTCAGAAAATCCTCTCTCTCTCTCTCTCTCTCTCTCTCTCTCTCTCTATATATATATATATATATATATATATATATATATATATATATATATATATAGGCATCCCTGACTACTTGGCGCTTCAATTCATACGGCTTCAGTGCATCGTGCTTTTTTTTTATAAACATTCATCGAATTAAAAAAAAAAGAAAATTAAGGAAGAATACGGGGAAAAGTTAAGGAAAATTCCACAAAAACAAGCCCAATTATGTAAAAAAAACAAAACAAAAACCCCTAAACCAACACAAAACAAAAAAACAACCCAATATCTCCCATCATTTACATTTTATTTACATCTTATGCATTATTTTTGAATGTTTAATTGTTATTATAAGCATTTAGAGCGTTGAATATGTATTTATTGATATTATATACATATACATGTACATATACGTCAGTCAGGGGGGGTCGATGCTACTTCATAGAAATCGGCGGTCACAGGGGGGTCTCGGTCCCCATTAACCGCGGAAAGCGAGGGATCTGCATGTATAGATACACACACACACACATATATATATATATATATATATATACTGTACAGTGGTACCTCACTTTACAAAATTAATCCGTTCCAGAGTCTTTTTCGTAAATTGAACTGCATTTTACATGTAAAACGCGTGATTTGTTCCAAGGCTCCCAATACTACCCCCTAAACCCTTTAAAAATTATAAAAGCATACCTTTTAAGACCTCCTTCTGCTTCAATATCGTACCGATGGTAGACGGGTTTAACCATATTCCTTTGTGATATCACTCGAGCCCATTTCTTCTTCTCACTTGCACTGGAAATCACACATGCGTGCGTGTGTGTGTGTGTGTGTGCGTGTGTGTTGACCATGTCTTCTTAGCAGAGTTATAATCTTCCAAATGTTTATGGAAGGTTAAAGTCAAGAAATAAAGCATAAAACAACAGTCACTCTGTCCTTTACACGAAAAGCATCATGGTGGATTCAGCTCCATAATAGGCAATGGAAGGTAGCTGTGTCATCCCTCCTAGCCAATGGGATCCCTGTCCAAGATGGCGTCAGGTGGACCTGTCCAAGATGGCGCTCGAGTGAAGGCGACATGAACGACAGCTCAATTGTGAGCCAATGGGAGGCCAGCGGGGCGGGATGTTTGAACGTCATTGATGGGAGAACAGCTCGTGCATTGTTTGAATGTTTGAATGGTGCATTTGAATTTTTAAGATGACATTCTCGTAACGTGAACTTGTTTCGTATACAGAGACAAAAATTTTAGGAAAATGCGTTTCGTAACCTGCATTTTTCGTTTGGTGAGACTTTCGTAAAGTGAGGTACCACTGTATATGCACATATATATATATATATATATATATATATATAGTTCATCGATGTGCAGCAATTAGCCATGTGTGATGATAATTGTGAGATAAAATAGTACTGGAGCACATAGTTGAATGCTACACAAAGCCTACTCTGCCCACCTTTGATTTTAAAACAGCCTTTCACTAATTGAGCTCATGAAGCTGATGTAGCTGATGTCTACACTTTGAAGCAGCTTGACTATATACACTAAAGCATATTGGCCAGAAATGACTTGTCATTTCTTCTGAGTCCCAAGAGATCTATGATTTTGTGCTCAGTGTACTGTTGAGACGTATCTCTGAGCACAGTGCTGTTCAACTATTACTCTGTAATGTTCACTGGTCTCAGTTTCTTCGCCAATGTAATTACCAAGAGGGTACGCACAGAAACACAGTGTGTGTGTGTGTGTGTGTGTGTGTGTGTGTGTGTGTGTGTGTGTGTGTGTGTGTGTGTGTGTGTGTGTGTGTGTGTTCAGAGGACATGCCACATCTGTGACATTGACTACTGCCACTCTCCATGATAAAGCACCTGGCAGAGGTCCAGGTTTGAATAGGGAAAGTCACCCTTCTCTGTTTTTCTTCTTTTTTAATTCTCTCCATAAATCAATGTTACTTTCGTTCTCTCTCACTTTTATATGGTTTTAATATCTCACTCTGTGTTGCCCGCCATTTCACTTTTTAATATCCTCTTCCTTTTATTGTGTTTTATGTAAGCTGGTAATGGGCTTGGTGACCTTTCTGTTTATGTGTTTGTCCTTCCCCTGAGGGCATCAAGACCTGTCCAGACTAGTCCTTCAAACCTCAGCCTCATACCTCTCTCGCTCTCTCTCTCTCACCCCCCCCCCCCCCCCGCCTGTGTGTGTTTGTGTGTGTGTGTATAAGAGAGAGAGAGAGAGAGAGCTTTGTTACAGCTATGTATGTTCATTTCCCTGTTGGTTTTTATTCCTTTTTATACTCTTGTTGATTTCCTTTCATAGCCAACATATTCTTCCACTTTAAAGGGACAACCCAGCATTTTTCAACTTAATCTCTATCTACTGCATCTGTACTATGTGGTTAGTGCACATAAGGATTTTAGCATGTTCCTCAGTGCTGAGAAAGGAAGTGGGAAGCTATCGGCACAAAACTGACTTATAACGGACGTCTGAGTCACTTATAATGGAAGTCTAAGGGAAGCTGATGGCACAATTCTAATATATGCATTTGAACGCATCTACGCAATGCTTTATCAGAGTTAATAATGTGTGGTAATGTCGTAAAATAAACACAGAACTGTCTCTTTAAATTAAACTGAAATTTGTTTTAACATTATACATTTGAAAAACAAACAAACATACGAAAAACCTTTACTTATACTGGTCCATCTACATTCCAACCATTACCTGTGGTCGAGAGATTTGTGAACAAAAGAATAAGATCCTGACAGACAGGGTCAGGAGCGCTGACATCCGTGGGAGCTTGACGTAGAGCCTCTGCTCTGTCACAAATTAAGAGACAACTGAGGTGGTTCGGTTATCTGATTAGGATGCCTCCCGATCACTTTCCCATCTCAGGTTTTCTGGTCACCTCCAACTGTGAGGAGGCTGTGGACAAACTATATATAGTCACTATCCGAGTTACGACCTAGATTAGTTCTGACCAACCAGTCGTGAGTCAGACTGGTTGAAAATCGGATCCCACTTACCCAGCACTCGCTATGAATTCATGTGAAGCGTATTCTTCACTTGCACGTTCTTTCAACATGTGAAATAAACTTGTAGCCTTACTTTGCACTGCTCGCAACATCACTATCACATTTCTTTGCCTATTATCTTCCAAACATGTGCATAGCAACTTTTCCATCTCTGCAATCGGTCCTTCATGCTGTTTTGTGATGATAGTTGACTTAATTGGGGCTGCTGCTTTCACTGCGTCCTTAATGCGGTCCTTGTCCTTCAAAATTGTAGACACCGTGGAGTGGGAGAAATGGAGATTTCACTTTCATCTTCGTGTCCAACGTCAGTGCCTTCCTTGGTTTCTTGGTAGAATTACCATCTGATGAATTGGACTTATTCTTGGGGGCCATGGTAACGGTGTACAGTAAATTAATGTAAAATTGTACTGTAAAAGAGATGTTACTGCGACGGTATCTACTCAGTGAGTGTGGTGGTAGAATGCTGTGAGTGTGAGATGCTGGGATGCTGTGCTGCCACAACTATCTTACGCGCTGTGCTGCCAGACATATGCAGTCAACTCATAATAGGCATCTGCTAGACGTGGTCGTAACTCGTGTACGTCGTAACTCGGATAGTGATTATATATGTCACGTCTGGCCTGGGAACACCTTTGGATCCACAGGAGGAGCTGGAGAGTGTCACTGGGAAGAAAGAAGGCTGAGTTTCCCTCTTAGATCTGTTGCATCCATGATAAGACCTCAGATAAGTGGCGGAACATGGATGTTGGTCTCAGTCTAAGACCCTTACTATTAGGCCTCAACCTTACACAGATGGAATTGCTTTATGATAAATAAAGGCCTTAAATTATTCCATAAGCCTTCCACCCTCTTCTGGTAGACTACATCAGAGCTGGGGAGAAACTCTGTGCTACCTCTATTCATGGAAGGCTTGGTTATTTTGAAATTAACCGTGGGGTCAAGCACTGGATTGACTCAAAAGCTACAACCACTGACATCCGTAAGACAGACCAGATGTTGCCTTATATTTCTGTGGTGTTAAAAAAAAGTCCATGGAACAGTGACTGACACATATGCACTGCTGACGCCCATGTTTCTTAGGCAAGTGCACATTTCTTACACCCATATTTTTACATTAAAGTCCTCCCCAGAATGTCCACGGTCATCTCAGCTACTGTTCTTACGAATCAAGTGACAATTTGAGACTTTAACATTCGAGTGTTGTAGCTGTAGCTTTGTATTCAAATTACAGCCGCACCCCGACTTATATTCATCCGTTTTACGTTTGTTCAATTTTCAAATTTTGAGTTTAGATGTACCTACATAGTACGCTGACGTAATGATGCAATGACGTAATGACGCTGCGTTCATTGTGTACAAACGACAGACTGAATGTGCCCCTCCTTCTTCCCAGTTCAGTTATTTATGTTATTTATTTATATATATAGCACTTTCCACTCTGCTGGTGATTCACATCAGTGCAGGCTGTGTTCTAAACGAGTTCAACGGCACCCTTGCGCACTTGAAAGGCCGATAGGCCGTATAACCCACAGCAAGTACACTACTTTCGCAAGTACACTGCTTTCGGTTTTGACGCCTCACATATTGTAAGCGTTGATTGGCTGTTTTAAGCTTCATGTAAAGTGACTCGGTATAAATAAGTGACTTATTTGAAATTAATGTTGATATTATTTGATATATTTGACATTATTTTACAGTGTTATATTTATAATAATTGATTTAGGGGTGTTTTATGAGATATGGTAATGGTATTTATGGATGCATAGTACAGTATGAGAATCAAACATCACATGCCATACGTCATACGTCACTGTAACAATTTACGTTCACTTTCAACTTACGTTCGGCCGTCCAGAACCAATTAAAATGTAAGCCGGGGAGCGTCTGTATATATTCATTAATTTTCTTAAAAATACAGGCTACAGCTGCCCTTAAAGGGTGATCTATACTGAATTTGTATTACTTGCTCTTTAAAATGATTACGTAGTGGTTTGAAATGGTTTGAAATGGGCAGTGGTGGTCTAGTGGTATAGGGCGCTGGATCGCTGAGCCAAAGGTTGGGGGTTCAAGTCCCACTCTCCACAAGGTTGTCACTGTGGAAATGGACACGACTAAATTAGTGGGGGAAATGTGTGGAAATCCAATACAGTGGAACCATTACGAAATTAATCCGTTCTAGAGCCTTTTTCGTAACCTGCATTTTTCGTAAATTGAACAACATTTTACCTGTAAAATGCATGATTCGTTCCAAGGCTCCCAATACTACCCCCTAAACCCTTTAAAAGTTATAAAAGTTAACCTTTTAAGACCTTCTGCTTCAATATCGTACCAATGGTAGACTGGTTTGGCCATATTCCTTTGCAATATCACTCGAGCCCGTTTCCTCTTCTCACTCCCACTGGAAATCACATGCGTGTGTGTGTGTGTGTGTGTGTGCGTGTGTGCGCACACGCGTGTGACTTCCGGTGCGAGTGAGAAGAGGAAACCGGCTTGAATGGTATCGCAAAGGAATATGGCTAAACCCGTCTACCATCCATACGATACTGAAGCAGAAGGAGGTCTTAAAAGGTATGCTTTTATAATTTTTCAAGGTTTTAGGGGGTAGTATTGAGGGTCTTTGAATGAATCACATGTTTTACATGTAAAATGCGATTCAATGGGAGGGAGCTGTGTCAGCCCTCCAAACCAATGGGAGGCCAGCGGGGTGGGATGTTTGAACATCATTGATGGGAGAGCAGCTCGTGCATTGGTTGAATGTTTGAATGGTGCGTTTTAATGTTTGAATGGCGTGTTTGAATTTTTAAAATGGCCCTTTCATAACGTGAACTTCTTTCGTATCCAGAGACAAAAATTTTACGAAAATGCGTTTCGTAACCTGCATTTTTTGTTTGGTGAGACTTTCGTAAAGTAAGGTACCACTGTACCAATAAATTAAATTTCGTTAATACGTGACTTTTCTCAATACAGATAAACTTGTAAGAAAATATTCCACATACATTTAAATTTAAGGCATTTGGCACACATCACTATCCAGAGAGATTTACATAAGCCAGATGTGCAGTCGACCGGGGCCATCAACTGCCAGACTACAAACCAGATCATCAAAAGCCCAGAATGATTATTTAATGCTATGGCAGAGCCAGTATACTGTATGGGGGGGGGGGCGTTTGGCTATAGTTCAGCAACTCTTGACATAAAGCAGCATGGTTTCTATATCAAATCCCATCATGCATCCAATCACAAGTACATTAATAATATTAATCAACTAATGCATCAAAGACTAACTACAGGCCTAAAGACATTTCTTATTAAAAAAAAAAAAAAAAGATGTGCAAACTAGTCAGAACTGGTAATGTAACATATTGGCGTTAAACAAAACAGACCCGATATGACTTGGTTTATTTATCACCATATAACCATTACTTCTGAGTAAACATTCAACGATGAAAGCTTTCACCGACAATGATATATGTCAGTGACTTATTGGGAATTTTACATAAATTAAACTTTACAAATTGATATTACTCCTGCAGGGGATAGAGAAGTTGAAAATACTGAAGAATTCCCTTAATTAATCAGAACCTTTGTTAAAGCAATTCAGTGCACTCGGTTAAACTGAACCAGACCAAAAGAAAAATGACAGACAGACACACATTACAGTTAGCAGTGTGACGCATTGAATATGAGTTGGTTAGACACAACAGGGGCAAACTGGGAATGTCAACCCACACACGGTCATGTACCTGATGTAAAAATCAAAATACAAGCTTCTTTTCCTTGAGTGCCAACAACAGGGAAAAAAAAGGGGGAAAGAAACCCAAAGCATAAGAGCATTACAAGCGTGTTTGTTCCAAGCTGCTTAGTAATATTCTGTACGGAGCCTGAGAAGAGATATGAAGGGAAAAAAATGCTTCACGAGGACTTAAGAAACATTTGTGCGATCCCATGAAAGATTTGCGAGATCTTGAGGAAGTATGGAGAGTTTTGTGAAATACAAAGAGTTTTGCGAGATACCTGGAAAGTCTTGCAAGACCCTGAGAAAGTTTTGCGAGATTCCGAGAGTTTTGCGAGATGCCAAGAAAGATTTGGGAGATTCTGAGAAAGTTTTGTGAGATACCGAGAGTATTTGCAATATAAAAAGAGTTTTGTGAAATACAAAGAGTTTTGAGAGATACCTGAAAAGATTTGCGAGATCCTGAGTAAGTTTTGCAAGATTCCGAGAGTTTTGCGAGATGTGAAGAGTTTCGCAAGGTACCTGGAAAGATTTGCAAGATCCTGAGAAAGTTTTGTGAGATTCTTAGAATTTTGAAAAATACGAACAGTATTGCGAAATAGGAATAATTTTGCGAGAGACCTGGAAAGTTTTATGAGATTCCGAGAGTTTTGCGAGATTCTGAGAGTTTTGCGAAATGTGAAGAGTTGTGTGAGATACCTGAAAAGATTTGCAAGATCCTGAGAAATTTTTGTGAGATTCTGAGAATTTTGCAAAATACGAAGAGTATTGCGAAATCCCTGGAAAGATTTGCGAGATCCTGAGAAAGTTTTGCGAGGTTCCGAGAGTTTTGCGAGATATGAAGAGTTTTACGAAATACGAAGAGTTTCGCGAGATACCTAGAAAGATTTGCTAGATTGCGAGAAAGTTTTGTGAGAGTCTGAGAATTTTGATTTTGCAAATACGGAGAGCTTCACGAGATACCTGGAAAGATTTGTGAGATCCCGAGAAACTTTTGTGAGATTCCAAGAATTTT